>JAQISU010000323.1:10612500-11037500 GCA_029339505.1 Unio delphinus
TAAACAAAGCATTCATTTGGAAGAAAGATGTACATTTACCTGCTCTTTCATTCGTGATCTGCCAGAGCTTTCATTAGGAAGAAAGATCTACAATTGCCAGGGCTTTCATTTGGAAGAAAGAGCTACAATTGCCAGGGCTTTCATTAGGAAGAAAGATCTACAATTGCCAGAGCTTTCATTTGGAAGAAAGATCTACAATTGCCAGGGCTTCATTAGGAAGAAAGATCTACAATTGCCAGGGCTTTCATTAGGAAGAAAGATCTACAATTGCCAGGGCTTTCATTACGAAGAAAGATCTACAATTGCCAGGGCTTTCATTAGGAAGAAAGATCTACAATTGCCAGGGCTTTCATTAGGAAGAAAGATCTGCAATTGCCAGAGCTTTCATTTGGAAGAAAGATCTACAATTGCCAGAGCTTTCATTTGGAAGAAAGATCTACAATTGCCAGAGCTTTCATTTGGAAGAAAGATCTACCATTGCCAGAGCTTTCATTAGGAAGAAAGATCTACAATTGCCAGAGCTTTCATTTGGAAGAAAGATTTACAATTGCCAGAGCTTTCATTAGGAAGAAAGATTTACAATTGCCAGAGCTTTCATCTGGAAGAAAGATCTACAATCTTTTTGATTTTCTCATTAGTAATCATTTGATGGTATTTGCAACAAGCCACCAAGAATACATTCTTTCCTTCTCTCACAGTCTAAGCTACAACAGAGGGATTTGCAAGGCAATGAGCAATAATTTATAATGGTAAAGAGTGAAGGCAATCGGCTCAAGTTATAATGGTAAAGAGGCAAAGTGAAGGCAATCAGCTCAAGTTATAATGGTAAAGTGGCAAAGTGAAGGCAATCACCTCAAGTTATAATGGTAAAGAGGCAAAGTGAAGGCAATCACCTCAAGTTATAATGGTAAAGAGGTAAAGTGAAGGCAATCACCTCAAGTTATAATGGTAAAGAGGCAAAGTGAAGGCAATCACCTCAAGTTATAATGGTAAAGAGGCAAAGTGAAGGCAATCAGCTAAAGTTATAATGGTAAAGTTATAATAGTAAAGAGGCAAAGTGAAGGCAATCAGCTCAAGTTATAATGGTAAAGAGGCAAAGTGAAGGCAATCAGTGCAAGTTATAATGGTAAAGAGGCAAAGTGAAGGCAATCAGCTCAAGTTATAATGGTAAAGAGGCAAAGTGAAGGCAATCACCTCAAGTTATAATGGTAAAGAGGCAAAGTGAAGGCAATCAGCTAAAGTTATAATGGTAAAGAGGCAAAGTGAAGGCAATCAGCTGAAGTTATAATGGTAAAGAGGCAAAGTGAAGGCAATCACCTCAAGTTATAATGGTAAAGAGGCAAAGTGAAGGCAATCACCTCAAGTTATAATGGTAAAGAGGCAAAGTGAAGGCAATCACCTCAAGTTATAATGGTAAAGAGGCAAAGTGAAGGCAATCAGCTGAAGTTATAATGGTAAAGAGGCAAAGTGAAGGCAATCAGCTGAAGTTATAATGGTAAAGAGGCAAAGTGAAGGCAATCAGCTCAAGTTATAATGGTAAAGAGGCAAAGTGAAGGCAATCATTTTCACCCATATGTTTTCTTTATGAGACCCACCTATCCCAAATGAGATAAATTTGATGCCCTCCCTTATCACATATTACAGTAGGGTGGATACACAGTTGATTTGCTGCTGAATGGGAAAGATTTGCCATGATGACATTTGGACCTGACAAGTGGTTTTGGGGAGGGGGGACTCACATAACACTCAGCATATATTCTTTTCCCAGAGTTCCTTCAGCTACAAACGTGGCACTCTGCACTTAATCTAAGTGCATTCTGTCAGCTATTTTACGTTCTTTGTTCATGACAGAATGCAGGAAGGACTTCTCATCCCCAATCGCATGGGCTTCCAGAAGTCCTCAAACAGCAACATGCTTCAAAACAACATGCTAGTTATATCTTGGAGCAAGACATGATATCACATGTTATACCCTCAATCTCATTCTTAGTCTCCCTGTCAACAAGGACATCTCTGACTTCGTACTCAGCTAGATCTGAAACTTTCAAGCAGAATTGATTAGTAAAATCTTGACTGTATGGCATGATCCACCCACTAGAGTGGCAGTGGTTGTCTTAATCCTAGCTTGCTTTCTTGGGCTCCGATTTCAGTGATTCTTTGGTCCAAAGGGAGGGTGAACTTTTAACCATTGGACCAACTTTCACAATCTGCAGGGCTCAGAGTGGCTGAGTTGTCTAAAGCACTTTCCATTACGGATCACTGCCATCTCACCTCTGTCTACCTGGGTTCGAGTCTAAGATTCGGCTAATGTACTTATGTGAGAAAGCTTGCCAGTAGCTTCTCTAGGGTTGGTGGTTCTTTTTGGGGGTTTTCCCGGGTTCTTCTTCCACAAATAATACTGGCCACCATGTATAGCCTGTCATGTGCTTAAAAATGGCGCTAAACTCTACAAAACAACATTCACAATCTGCACAACATGAGGTTCCATTTTGAAGGTAGGAACACCACAAAGGATTCATATAGGGGTTACCACTGAATGTACAACCACCAGTAATCATAATCTGTAAGGATGTGAACACAGACGATGGGGTGGGAGTTGTGCAAGTCTACTATTATTTATTTCAGGATGCTAATGGAGTGTTACCCCCTCAAGATCATTATTATATTTTTACATATGAACATTCTTGAGATGAAAACTGTTCAGAAAGCTTTTCATTGGTGGCTGGAGAACCTTCATGGAACTGTGATTCTCACTCAGTCTGACAAAGAACCATGTCTCCAGACCTTTGTAGTCTTATTTGAGATGAATTTGCTTTGCGACTTGCTCATGAAATTAGTATTATTGCATTGCATATGAATAAAACTGTTCACTGTTATTATATATGCCTTGAAATGGAGGTCTTAGTACACCTTTCTAGACTTGTTATTTTCATCCTAAAAGGCAGAACTTGGATTTTGTGAGACCTATTTCAAGGGCACAAAAGGTTACTGTTCCAGGTTGTTTAACAGCTTCTTAATGATGTGGCTTCAAAACTTTTGCTGGAGGGAGTGACAAATTTTCCCTTTCAAAACCGCTCCCCAACATGGAGTCTATTTTCCAGTCAGGTTATGTAGAAGCTTATGGGACCAGAATAGTTCTTTCCGCAACCACTTACCTATTCATCTAAGGTATTATGATCAGGCAACATATGTGAAGGAGAGAGCAATTTTTCGGAGTACAGTTTGTTTCATTGATAATACGTAACTGATTATAATACACATAACCTTCCCACCAGTTAGATTCTATACAGAGATTATGTGCCAATCCCAGTATCAAGGGAGGGGATCATTCATTCTAGCTGCCAACTAGGTAGATAGATAATTTTAGCTATTTAGCTGAAAATGTTTAATCAGGGCAGGCTGGATTTGTAAGGAAGTAGTAGTTTCATGTTTCAAATCAGCTGAATTTACTAAATTAATGTCAGACACATAAATATTGCATTTAAAATTATTAATATTACTGTACTATTCTTTCTTATAATATTAAGATTATCTGGGACCATATTGGGAGCCAACTTGACAGTTCATAGTGTGCAGCCTCAAGACATTGGGAGGAAATATCTCTGTGCAATGGCAAGTCCACAGAAAGTACACTCAACAACCAGTTTTATAGTGCAGATCAATAAAAAAGGTTAGAATGAAAAATAGCCAACAAAACTTTCAGGATGCTGAGATATGAAAAATATAGGAATGGTTAATGGGGAGTGCTAAAAGCATTCTATAGGAATGGTTAATGGGGAGTGCTACAAGCTTTCAATAGAAATGGTCAATGGCTACAAGCTTTCTATAGGAGTGGTTAATAGGGCATGCTACAAGCTTTCTATAGGAATGGTTAATGAGGCGTGCTACAAGATTTATGTAGGAATGGTTAATGGGGAGTGCTAAAAGCTTTTATTAGGAACAGTTAATGGGGAGTGCTACAAGCTTTCTATAGGAATGGTTAATGGGGAGTGCTACAAGCTTTCTATACTTTCTATAGGAATGGTTAATGCGTGATACAAGCTTTCTATAGGAAATGTTAATGTGTGATACAAGCTTTCTGTAAGAATTGTTATTGGGGAGTGCTACAAGCTTTCTGTAGGAATGATTAATGGGAAGTGCTACATGCTTTCTATGGGATTGGTTAATGGGGAGTGCTACAAGCTTTCTGTAGGAATGGTTAATGGGGATTGCTACAAACTTTCTATGGAAATGGTTAGTGGGGAGTGCTACAAACTTTCTGTAGGAATGGTTAATGGGAAGTGCTATAAGCTTTCAATGGGAATGGTTAATGGGGAGTGCTACAAGCTTTCTGTGGGAATGGTAATTGGGGAGTACTACAAGCTTTCTATAGGAATGGTTAATGAGGTGTGCTACAAGATTTATGTAGGAATGGTTAATGGGGTGTACTAGAAGTTTTCTATTTGAATGGTTAATGAGACATGCTACAAGCTTTCTGTAGGAATAATTAATGCGTGAAACAAGCTTTCTGTAGGAATGGTTTATGGGGAGTACTTAAAGCTTTCTATAGGAATGGTTAATGGGGAGTGCTACAAGCTTTCTATGGGAGTGATTAATGGGAAGTGCTACAAGCTTTCAATGGGAATGGGTAATAGCTTTCTATGGTAATGGTTAGTGGAGAGTGCTACAAGCTTTCTATAGGAATTTTTAATGGGGAGTGCTACAAGCTTTCTGTAAGAATAATTAATGTGTGAAACAAGCTTTTTGTAGGAATAGTTAATGGGGAGTACCACAAGCTTTCAATTGGAATTGGTAATGGGGCGTGCAGCAAGCTTTCTGAAGGATTGGTTAATGCATGATACAAGCTTTCTATAGGAATGGTTAATGGGAAATGCTACAAGCTTTCTATGGGAATGGTTAATGGGGAGTACTACAAGTTTTCTTTGGGAATGGTTAATTGGAAGTGCTATATGGGAATGGTTAATTGGAAGTGCTACAAGCTTTCTATGGGAATGGTTAATGGGGTGTACTAGATGTTTTCTATGGGAATGGTTAATGTGGAGTGCTACAAGGTTTCTATAGGAATGGTTAATGAGGTATGCTACAAGCTTTCTGTAGGAATAAATAATGTGTGAAACAAGCTTTCTATAGGAATGGTTAATGGGAAGTACTACAAGATTTCTATAGGAATGGTTAATGGGAAGTACTACAAGCTTTCAATGGGAATGGTTACTAGTTAGTGCTACAAGCTTTGTAGAGGTAAGTTATACAATTGTATATTACACTGGTTTTATAGATTGATCAGCATATGCCATGAATATTCTTGTAATACTGTACATTACATAGATACATATACACACATTTATGTGATTCATTGTATCCAAGAAAGAGTGTCACTTGTGTTAAATTTATGCTGATTCTTTGCACATTTAATTTACCCTGTTATGGTTTTTTTCTCATCCCCAAAATTGACTTTTTATCCATGAACATTGAAGGGTATTATTTTGGGGCTTTGACTTAGGAATCATTACTACACTTGATTATTTCTAAGGCTGCAGGCAGAGGCTTTGTTATTGTTGTTGTGATGAAGGTAATGTTAATGATGATAATGTATATTATTATTCCTCTGTTCCACAGCAGTTTCATGACATTCTCTTTTTCTTTGGTTTTAAATTTGCTGGTCTGTTTTACTTGAGAGTGGGTCACTTCTTGTGTCCTTCAGTTTCAAGGCCCTTCAACAATATTCTAGCTGTCCTAAGAAATACTGTTTTATGTAGTAGGTCTGGCTTTAGTGCTGTTCCAAGTTTGCTTCTTTAGGCTGTCTCCTTGTATGTGGTATTGCTTTTTGTGTTCCACCACAACTGTTATGATCTTTTTATACATTTTTGAGACATTTCGACGTTGTCTGGCCAGGTCATGTTTTTTTTACTATGTGTACTAATTATTACAGGCTACTCAAACTGCTGTCATTACTCTAATTATCATTATTATTATTATTATTATTATTATTATTATTATTATTTCAGATCCGCCAATGGATAAGTGGACATTAATTGGGATTTGTGTAGGTGTTGCTCTAGGGAGTGTCATACTTATTGGTCTTATCATCTGGATAGTTTGGTATTGTTGTGGACCACAGATCAAGTTACGCATTCGACAAGCACTTCCCGATGGATTCATAGGCCCAAAAACTTTAGATGGTAAGATTTTTGTGTGATTTCTATGCATATAGTATTTTTTTTTTTTTTTTTTTTTTTTTTTTTTTTTTTTTTTTCTTATATTGAACACAAGGTATCAGGATTTTACATATTCCCCTACATCACCACCTGACCTGGCGTATGGGGCATGATCTTAAATTCTTTTGTGTCCTGATCTCTACATGTGTTCCCTACACAACACACACACACACATACACACACAGACACTTACTTACAATCACAATTATTGTACACGAAGTCATACTCGCATACAAACCCCAAGATGCATGAAATTGCATTTAAAAATAATAATAATAATAATAATAATAATAATAATAATAATAAATATGTAAATTTTAAAAGTAAAAATAGTAATAATAATAATAATAATTCATGTACCAAAAGTTGATAATAGGGTCCACTTTCTTTTAAACTCGTCACTGCTGTTATTCACTTTGGCGACATATTTTTCCAGCGTTTTATATGATAAAACACAATTTTTATAGTAGGCAAGATTTGGGCTTTTTGATGCACAACGTGATCTGTATATAACATATTTTGCAAGCAAAATTAGGAAGTTAATAAGATCGTTAAAGTTGTTATTTCCTATAAAGACATCTTTTCGTGTAATTCGAAAATTTGGGTCATAAGTTTGTATCCATTCTACCAACAGTTTCCAAAAGTTTTCAGTAATTAAACAGTCATAAAATAAGTGCTCAATTTCTTCTATTCCCTCATTACAAAAGGTACATTTATCATTATCACTTAAATTAATCTTTTTTAGAAACTGGTTTGTGGTAATATTTCTGTGGAGAAATCTAAAGTTAAAGCTAATCAGTTTTGTGTCTTTTGTACAAAATCTAGCCGAAACAAAAGAGTTGGTCCATTCATTTGTACCAATCGCACACTCTAGCTGTCTGGACCAAGTTTCCTGTTTACCATTTGGCTTTATTATTTTGGTTCTTATCAGGTCTTTATAGATAAATTTATTCTTTGCTCTTACCCTAAGGAGAGATGTTTTGTCCAAAGCTACAAGAAAACTATTTCCACTTTCATAGAAAGTTTTAATTTTCTTTTTCCACATCACAGAGATCTTTGAAATAAGAGCAAAGTACTGTATGAAATTATTTGTTTTTGTTTTTTGTTTTATTTCATCAAAACTTAATAGAGACCCTTGTGCATCAAAAAGATGTTTAATAATTATAATACCATTTGTTCTCCACCTTGTGTATGATTTAAAATTATCTACAGTCACTAAATTAAGAATATCTTGAGACAAGTATTCATTGACAGTAGATGGTTCATTTTTCCATTGAGATAACGCATAAATAACATCACGCCAAAAAATATTTTTAATTAATTTAGAGATTACTTTTAGTTTAGTTTTTCCTAATGAAAGTAACAGCATACCTCCAAATTTTCCAAATATTTGTTCAGAAACCAGTTTTTGCCATAAGCCATTTTCGTTTATTAAGAGGCGCCTAATCCAGGTAAGTTTTATATAACACACAAATGAGTGCAAATGAATCATATTTAACCCCCCTTCCTCAAAAGAAGCAATAAGTGTGTCTCGTTTAACTCTCTCAGTTTTACTGCCCCAAATAAACTGGAAAAATAATGTATTCAGTTCCTTTTCTATATGGGGTGGAGGATTTGGCAAAGCTGCAAAAAGATGAATGAATTTAGGCAAAAGCAAGGACTTTATCAAAGTAATTTTTCCAATAATGGATAAATTTCTTCTACTCCACCAGCCAAGCAGTTTCTTAACTTCCTTTAACTTCATCGAATAATTAAGCTCTACCATATCCTCCAAGTTCAAAGAGAAATATACTCCCAGCAATCTAAAATTAGACATTGACCAGTTAATATCAATTTCTGGACATATTTTTTCATTAGAATATTTTTTGTTTCCAATCCAAATTGCTTTCGATTTCAAAACATTGCAGTGCAGACCTGACACCAAAGCAAAATCATTTAAAATCTGCATGGTTGCCCTCAAGGACAACTGAGAACCATCTAATAATAGAAAAGCATCATCAGCGTACTGCCCTATTTTAAACTCCATTTCATTATAAAAAATGCCTGTAACATCTGTGTTTTTCTTTAGTTCTGTTGCAAGAAGTTCAATTCCTATTATGAAAAAATAGGGTGATAAGGGGTCTCCCTGGCGACAACCTCTCTCCAAATTAAAGAATGGGGATAAATGTCCATTATTAATAACACAACTTTTTGATTTATTGCAAAATAGCCTGAACCAGTGACAAATTGATTCTCCAAAGTTAAAAGACTTCAGAGCAGCTTCTAGAAAGTCCCATTCAACTGAGTCAAACGCTTTTTCAAAGTCTATCAATAGGAGAAGACCAAATTCATTTTTTTCCTCAAGGTATTGCATCAGGTCATACAACAATCTTGTATTTTCACCAATGAATCTCCCTTTCATAAAACCCTTTTGGGTGTCACTGATGATAAACGGGAGTACTTTTTTGACCCTATTAGCAATTGACGCTGAAGCAATCTTGTAATCCACATTAAGTAGAGAGATTGGTCTCCAATTTTTTATAAATTTCCTGTCTTTATCTTCTTTTGGAATGCACGTTATGATCCCCTGAGACTGAAATTCTGAAAAATGATTCATATCATATCCAGTATTTAGAGACCTAAAGAGAAAACCGCCTAGGTCTTTCCAAAAGAATTTGTAAAATTCTACCGTAAATCCATCAGAACCAGGGCTAGTTTCATTTTTCATATTTTTTAGTGCTAAACCACATTCCTCAAACGTTAACTTACCTTCACATGAACTTCTTTCAAAATCTGAGAGTTTTTTATCATGGTTAAAAAAGTGGTTAAGCGTTTGAAAGTTACATTTGTTTTTACTTTGGTATAATTTTTCATAAAAGTCTTTCTGTCGATTTAATATTTCTTTTGAATCTGTTACCCTTGTTCCATCTTCCTTAGTTAACTCTTTTATTGTTTTGTTTGTGTAATTTCTCTTTTCGAGATTAAGAAAATATTTAGAATTTTTTTCACCAGATTCATACCATCGTGCCTTAGATCTTAACATTATACCTTCCACCTCTTTTTTCCTCATTTCCTCATTTCTTCTAACTCCGCTTGTTTTTTGTTCAATTCTTTCATCGTAGTGGGGTTATTATTTTGATTCACTAAAGCATGTAAGGTATTTATTTCAGCTTCCATTTTCCTGAGATTTTGTTTTTCCTGTTTTGCTTTAGCTTGTGAATACATAATAGATTCTGATCTTATTATCATTTTAAGGATTTCAAAAAACAATTGATCATTACATGTTAGTTTCACCTGAAGTGGGTTTTTCTTATCACCTTCACAATAATATTCTTCTACTGTGCTAGTTATACATTTTTTTTACCAATTTAATATATTCATTTTGCTTTAATAGCTTTGAATTGAATTTCCAGTATCCAGGACCTCTCGGTGCTGCAGATATAGACAATTTGAGTGTTATTGCTGAATGATCTGTTTTATAGCCAGGAATAATAGAGGCGTCTATACAATTTGAAAACATGTTCTCAGAGATTAAAAAATAGTCCAGTCTGCTCTGTTTCACAGGGCTTGCCTGATGCCAAGTAAATACTCTACTGTCAGGATTGACTGTTCTCCAAGGATCCAGTAAATCTAGTTGATTCTTGATGTCCTGGACTGCTGCTCGGGCCATGGAGTGTTTATCATGCAAGATATTATAAGAGTCAAGCTCCATGTCCTGAACAACATTCCAGTCACCACAAATAATAACAGAGGAATTTTCAAAATTTATAATATCCTCTTTCAAAGTTTTAAAAAACTCAGCATTATCATCATTATGACCATATAGATTCACTAGTGTGAATCTCTGTCCATTAACTAATAAATCTAAGAGAATGTATCTGCCCTGACAATCACATCTGTTTCTAAGAATAAGAAATTCAAAATTATTTCTAAACAGGATAGCAACACCAGCACTACTGCTAGATTTATGGCTAAAAACACACTTATATCCCCATTCAGCCTCCCAATACTTCTCAGTCTCAACTGTACTATGTGTCTCTTGTAAACATATAATAGATGCTTTTTTTTGTTTGACCCAGCAGAAAATATCTCTTCTTTTGAGATCAGAACTATGTAGACCCCTAACGTTCATTGACAAAATTTTAATTTATGCATATAGTATTTGCCTACAGTCATTAAACTCAACTTTACTTGGATTCATATTCAAAATTACCCTGATGATTAGATGTTTTTATCTGATAAAGCTTCAGTATCAAGAGTACATTTTATTTATCAGACTATTTTACTTTTGAAATTGCCGTGACTTTTTGTCACTTATTTTCATTCTTAGCTGATTATAACTACTTATTAATATAATGTGATTGTTCACAAAGGATACACTGTCTTAATCAGGTTTATTCTAGATATACACAAAGGATACACTGTCTTAATCAGGTTTATTCTAGATATACACAAAGGATACACTATCTTAATCAGGTTTAATTTAGATATATACAAAGGATACACTATCTTAATCAGGTTTATTCTATATATATATATATATATATATATATATATATATATATATATATATATATATGATACACTGTTTTAATCAGGGTCTATTTCAGATATTAACAAACATACACTATCTTATATGGGTCTATCCTATGATGCACAAAGCATAAATTAACTTAATTAGGGTCTATTCTATTATACACAATACATACACTATCTTAATCAGGGTGTATTCTATGATACACAAAGTATAAACTATCTTATATAGGGTCTATTCTACGATACACACATCATACACTATCTTAATTTGGGTATATTCTAGGATACGCAAAGCATACACTATCTTAATTAGGGTTTATTCTATTATACACAAAGCATAAACTATCTTAATCAGGGTCTATTATACAATACACACATCATACACTATCTTAATTTGGGTATATTCTAGGATACACAAAGCATACACTATCTTAATTAGGGTTTATTCTATTATACACAAAGCATAAACTATCTTAATCAGGGTCTATTATACAATACACACATCATACACTATCTTAATTTGGGTATATTCTAGGATACACAAAGCATACACTATCTTAATTAGGGTCTATTCTACGATACACAAAGCATAAACTATCTTATATAGGATATATTCTACGATACACACATCATACACTATCTTAATTAGGGTATATTCTACGAAACACAAAGCATTCATTATCTTATATAGGGTCTATTCTATGATACACAAAGCATAAACTTTCTTATATAGAGTCTGTTCTATGATACACAAAGCATACACTATCTTAATCAGGGTCTACTCTTGGATACACAAGGCATACACTGTCGTAATCAGGGTCTATTATACAATACACACATTATACACTGTCTGAATTAGCGTCTATTCTATGATACACAGTTAAAATTGACACTGATTTCTGCTAATCAGACATAATGTGAAACAAGTCTTTAAGGAATACACAGTTAAAATTGACACTGATTTCTGCTAATCAGACATAATGTGAAACAAGTCTTTAAGGAATACACAGTTAAAATTGACACTGATTTCTGCTAATCAGACATAATGTGAAACAAGTCTTTAAGGAATACACAGTTAAAATTGACACTGATTTCTGCTAATCAGACAATGTGAAACAAGTCTTTAAGGAAAACACAGTTGAAATTGACACTGATGTCTACTAATCAGACATAATGTGAAACAAGTCTTTAAGGAACACAGAGTAGGACATAATGTGGAACTAGACTGCAATGGACACACTAAATTAGACCTACTGTAGGACACAAAATTATATATAGCAGTACTATTTAACTAAATTATAAAGGGACACACACAGTTAAAAATACTGTACAACTAGACTATAATGAACACAAACACAATTAAGCATACTGTACAAATAAGCAATAATGGGCACTAAATTAGACATGCCGTACAACTTGACCTTAATGAAGAAGCTAAATTAGACATACTGTACAACTAGGCTATGAAGGACAGATACATTGAGACATTATGTAACAAGTTTATTAAGGATGCACAAAATTATACATTCTGTGTAACTAAACTATCAAAGACATAAGATTAGACATTAAGTGACATGTTTGGAAACAATACATACAGTTACGCATACTGTGAAACTGGACTGTAAAGCACACAATATTAGACATTCTGTAACAAGTTTATAAAGGACACAATATCGGACATTCTGTAACAAGTTTATAAAGGACACAATATCGGTCATTCTTTAACAAGTTTATAATGGACACAATATCAGACATTCTTTAACAAGTTTATAAAGGACACAATATCAGACATTCTGTAACAAGTTTATAAAGGACACAATATCAGACATTCTGTAACAAGTTTATAAAAGACACAAAATCAGACATTCTGTAACAAGTTTATAAAGGACGCAATATCAGACATTCTGTAACAAGTTTATAAAGGACACAAAATCAGACATTCTGTAACAAGTTTATAAAAGACACAAAATCAGACATTCTGTAACAAGTTTTTAAAGAACACAATATTGGACATTCTGTAACAAGTTTATAAAGGACTCAATATCAGACATTCTGTCACAAGTTTATAAAAGACACAAAATCAGACATTCTGTAACAAGTTTTTAAAGGATACAATATCGGACATTCTGTAACAAGTTTATAAAGGATACACAATATCAGACATTCTGTAACAAGTTTATAAAGGACACACTTAGACATTCTGTAACAAGTTCATAAAGGATACAAAAATAGACATTCTGGAAGAAGTAAAAAATGGATACAAAATATGACATTCTAGAAAATAAATCTGTAAAAGACACATAAAGAATTTCTAAATTTGTCTTTTCAATGTCACTGTTTTACATAGGAACAACTAGAATAATTTGCCAACATAAATCCACATGTTTTTCATGGCATATTCTAAAACACCATCTAATCCACCTCCCCAGTGTTTATCCCCAAACACATTCTCTAGTTGTAATCAAGGAGTCATGGTGCATCTAATCCACCTCCCCAGTGTTTATCTCGAAACACATTCTCAAGTTGTAATCCAGGAGTCATGGTGCAAAAGCTATCAGATATATAATGTATTTTCCTGATACAATTGCATGTATAAATTTTTGTTTAAAGATATTTGAAAATGTAATTTTAATTTTTGTATGTGTGACCACTGAATGACACATCTTGTAGATGTTTACTACAGTGGCAACATAACTAGACAGCTTTGTGAAATTCCACTCAGTGGTTTATTAGGAGTTGTATTAAACAGAAAATAAATGGATATATATATATATATATATATATATATATATATATATATATATATATATATATTGACAGAGGTTTTCACAATGCCCTGAAACTTTTTAAATGTGTATGATGATATAAACTGTAGGAATAAAACAGTAAATGGGGGCATTAATTTTTTTAATAATCAGGTGTCCTGTATGTGGAGTGTCCATTATGAATCCACACACAGGTGCCTATTGCCCAATCAATGTTTTAAAGTCTAGCAATTTTTCTTTCTTTCAGATGAAAAGTACGAGTACAATGCCATTTTATATCATGCAGATGAGGATACACAGAAGGCAGAAAAAATCAAGGAAGATCTGGAGAAACACGGATGGAAAATAAAGATCTCGGCAGATATATTGGGATCAAAAAGTAAGCATGCAAATTATACAAATTATGTACTTTATCCAGAAGTGTTACTTTTCAACTTTAACACCTTTGACCTTGATAACAAAAAAGTCAAGTGCTTTATTCCAAGCTTGTTCAAGAAATGACTTTTAAACTCTTGCCAACCATAGTAAAACAATTTATAGAAAAACGTAATTAAAAGTAAAACATAATTATTAGTAAAACATAATTATTATATGTTATTAATAGTAACATTCAGGGGACGTCAGAAATGTTCTTAGTTGACAGTATAGCAGACCTGCCAATTTTACCATTAAGCCTTACTGAAATGACTTGTAAATTCTGGACCAAAGGAAAAATAGCCAAAGATATGATAACTGTGGTCCAGTACATATATTGACTTACTTAAAACATTTTTTTGAAGTGTACAACAAATGAAAACAATTAAAACGAAGCAACCAGTCTTTTGAAAAGTTCAAACAGCACAGTTTACTGCAGCATCAAAGGGAATGTTTGGATTCTTGGGCAAAAGAAGCAGAAAACAATTAAATTTCTTGGATGTCATGTCATGTTGATTTGAGTTTGTCTCATAGTGGGAGAGACGATTGCTGTTGTCATGTTAAATGTAAAAAGAAAACAAATCAGTCAGTTTGAGAGATCTACAATTTCTGAAGCTATACTGAAGATATTATAGTCTTTATTCATTTTAAAACCTTTTAGATGAAGATAATGCTGCCAATGCTGCATCAGATGATACTAATGAACTTTTCAAATGCATGTTTTCCATGTCAACAACAGCAGCACATGATATTTCATTAAATTTTATAGAAAAATGGTCTAACTTCATTTTAAAAAACTGCCTTACTATTGTGGTAGGTAGGTTCTGTAAAGTCTTAGTTGTAGTGTCTGCTAAATATTATAATTAAGTTTAGATTCTTTGAATATTGATGATATTTATTTGTCAAGACATCTATAATAATACAAAAAACCTGTCTATGATAAATGTGGAAAAAATATATAGATTAAATCTACATGTTATCTATTCTACTCTTTCTCCCATTGCAGGTATCTTGATGGAAAGTTTTAAGTACTGTGAAAAGTCAGCATTGGTCATGTTCCTATACACAGATAATCTTCGTAATGACCGAATGGCCAATGTCATTTTTGAGGTCATCATTGAAGTCAAGAAGAACAAAAAGATACTGGTGATTGAGATCAATAATAAAATTAAAAAGTCTTTCATGGAATGGTTCAAATCTGCTAAAGACAGAAAGAAAGTTCAAGGGCAGAATAATGAGGTCCACAATAGAGGCCATAGAGTAGAAATTGAAGGTGAAGAAGAAGAAAACAGAGATCAAGCAGAAGGGAATTTGGGACTACTCCAGACTGACTTTTGGAAAGGTGTTTCAACTATTAAATGGAACAAGAATCATGAGAATAAAGTTTTGTGTCAAATTCAGAACAAGCTTCCAAAACTTAAATTCCAGGTTCAGATGGAGAAAAAAATGAAAGTAGAAAGGAAATCAGCACACAATGTGTCAGTTAGCTCTCAAAAACCACTTCTTTCTCAAAACAGAGGTGGCTCTGCTATGATGGAATGTTCCACACCTCCTGTCAACAGTCCAGGGTCTGACTGTGTGTTCTTTGGTGAGGAGGAAATAATCAATCCTGATCAAAATCCAGAGAATCTTACTGGTCGAGAAGGAGTGAATGAAGATTTATTAGCTGAGGTTCATGTTGATGGTCATCCAAAGATACCATTGGCTGCAGACACTGATATTTCTCACATTGTTCTTCATGAAGGTGACCTTGCCAATCACGATTTACATGATTCTCAGAATTCTGTGGAGGATCAACAACCTAGACAAAATCCTCGGGCAGAGTACAGACTAGGGAAATATGGTGAGTCACCAGCAACTAGTGGATATGACTCAATGGAAGCATCAGGATCTAAGTCATTGGAAAGTTCAAATGAGAATAATGAGGAAAATTACAAGGAAGATTTGGGTCAGCAGTTGAGCAGTAATAGGCAGCAGACATCTCAGTCATCAAGAGAGAGCAGACTGCCTCTATCACAATCATCAGATAAAAATTCATCCAGAGAGAGGAAATATATTTTGTCACAGTCTTCACATGAGAGTGGATATGCAAGCAGCCTATCTAGCAATCCTCTAAATATAGAGTAGGACATTAATAAAGATATTTCCAGTGTGTATAAATCTGAAGAGCTTGAGGCCTAGTATGTGAAGGAAATACAAATTATTTATGTAGCACATCTGGTTTCTGACCAATTAAAGATGTAGCATATCAGGTTTCTAACCAATTACAGATGTAGCACATCAGGTTTCTAATGAATTACAGATGGAGTACTCCAGGTTTTGAACGGATTACAGATATAACAAGTCAGATTTCTAACCAATAACAGCTGTAGAAAATTAGGTTTCTATCCAATAACAGCTGTAGCAAATTATGTTTCTAACCAATTACAGCTGTAGCAAATTAGGTTTCTAATCGATTATTGCTGTAGCAAGTCAGATTTCTAATGTTGCAGACTTTTATTTAAGAAATCTTAATGAAAAAGTGTGACATCATTTTGTAAGAGAAAGTGTTGTGTTTTACAAGTGTAGAATTTACAGGACAGTTACTTTGAAATCGCTTACGTTTCTTCTGACAATATCAGAAATATTTCTGCAGTTTTTAATCAGCACTGTGGTCATACCATGTATTCATTTTCGTGCACTCAATCTCTGCCTTCCAACATTGCAATTTAACGGTTTGTATGCATGGAGCGAAGTGGTACAAGATCAACAGAGTAGGAAATCATTCAATCATTTAGCTATCAGTCAATTTTTATGTAATTTTCAATCTAAAATTTTACTTATTTCAGTTAACTGTGACATTTAGAAGGTCATATATGTTACTCATTGTGTATGTAATGAAATAGCATGTGCAATGCTGATAATGAGGTAAGAAGCAAGACAAATAGTATCAAGGATTGCCATTATTTTAGTATGTTTGCCATTCATTTGTATAGAATGATTAATATTACTGTAATATATTTGCCTTTTAATTGTCTAGCAGGGTTAATATACAGTATTGCTATTACTGTAATATATGTGCATTTTAGTTGTCTATCTTGGTTAATATACATTATTGCTTTTACTGTAATCTGTCTTTTAGTTGTCTAGCAGGGTTAATATACAGTATTGCTATTACTGTAATTTGTCTTTTAATTGTCTAGCAGGGTTAGTATAAACTATTGCTATTACTGTAATATATTTGCATTTTAGTTGTCTATCTTGGTTAATATACATTATTGCTTTTACTTTAATCTGCCTTTTAGTTGTCTAGCAGGATTAATATACAGTATTGCTATTACTGTAATTTGTTTGTCTTTTAGTTGTCTAGCAGGATTAATATACAGTATTGCTATTACTGTAATCTGTTTGTCTTTTAGTTGTCTAGCAGGGTTAATATACAGTATTGCTATTACTGTAATTTGTCTTTTAGTTGTCTAGCAGGGTTAATATACAGTATTGCTATTACTGTAATCTGTCTTTTAGTTGTCTAGCAGGGTTAATATACAGTATTGCTATTACTGTAATCTGTTTGTCTTTTAGTTGTCTAGCAGGTTTATTATACAGTATTGCTATTACTGTAATTTGTCTTTTAGTTGTCTAGCAGGGTTAATATACAGTATTGCTATTACTGTAATCTGTCTTTTAGTTGTCTAGCAGGTTTAATATACAGTATTGCTATTACTGTAATCTGTTTGTCTTTTAGTTGTCTAGCAGGGTTAATATACAGTATTGCTATTACTATAATCTGTTTGTCTTTTAGTTGTCTAGCAGGGTTAATATACAGTATTGCTATTACTGTAATTTGTCTTTTAGTTGTCTAGCAGGGTTAATATACAGTATTGCTATTACTGTAATCTGTTTGTCTTTTAGTTGTCTAGCAGGATTAATATACAGTATTGCTATTACTGTAATCTGTCTTTTAGTTGTCTAGCAGGATTAATATACAGTATTGCTATTACTGTAATCTGTTTGTCTTTTAGTTGTCTAGCAGGTTTATTATACAGTATTGCTATTACTGTAATTTGTCTTTTAGTTGTCTAGCAGGGTTAATATACAGTATTGCTATTACTGTAATCTGTCTTTTAGTTGTCTAGCAGGGTTAATATACAGTATTGCTATTACTGTAATTTGTCTTTTAGTTGTCTAGCAGGGTTAATATACAGTATTGCTATTACTGTAATTTGTTTGTCTTTTAGTTGTCTAGCAGGTTTAATATACAGTATTGCTATTACTGTAATCTGTCTTTTAGTTGTCTAGCAGGGTTAATATACAGTATTGCTATTACTGTAATTTGTTTGTCTTTTAGTTGTCTAGCAGGTTTAATATACAGTATTGCTATTACTGTAATCTGTCTTTTAGTTGTCTAGCAGGGTTAATATACAGTATTGCTATTACTGTAATTTGTTTGTCTTTTAGTTGTCTAGCAGGTTTAATATACAGTATTGCTATTACTGTAATCTGTCTTTTAGTTGTCTATCTTGGTTAATATACAGTATTGCTATTACTGTAATATGTCTTTTAGTTGTCTAGCAGGGTTAATATACATTATTGCTATTACTGTAATCTGTCTTTTAGTTGTCTAGCAGGGTTAATATACATTATTGCTATTACTGTAATTTGTTTGTCTTTTAGTTGTCTAGCAGGATTAATATACAGTATTGCTATTACTGTAATTTGTCTTTTAGTTGTCTAGCAGGGTTAATATACAGTATTGCTATTACTGTAATTTGTTTGTCTTTTAGTTGTCTAGCAGGATTAATATACATTATTGCTATTACTGTAATCTGTCTTTTAGTTGTCTAGCAGGGTTAATATACAGTATTGCTATTACTGTAATTTGTTTGTCTTTTAGTTGTCTAGCAGGATTAATATACAGTATTGCTATTACTGTAATCTGTCTTTTAGTTGTCTAGCAGGGTTAATATACATTATTGCTATTACTGTAATCTGTCTTTTAGTTGTCTAGCAGGGTTAATATACAGTATTGCTATTACTGTAATCTGTTTGTCTTTTAGTTGTCTAGCAGGATTAATATACATTATTGCTATTACTGTAATCTGTTTGTCTTTTAGTTGTCTAGCAGGATTAATATACATTATTGCTATTACTGTAATCTGTCTTTTAGTTGTCTAGCAGGGTTAATATACATTATTGCTATTACTGTAATCTGTCTTTTAGTTGTCTAGCAGGGTTAATATACAGTATTGCTATTACTGTAATCTGTTTGTCTTTTAGTTGTCTAGCAGGATTAATATACAGTATTGCTATTACTGTAATCTGTTTGTCTTTTAGTTGTCTAGCAGGGTTAATATACAGTATTGCTATTACTGTAATTTGTTTGTCTTTTAGTTGTCTAGCAGGATTAATATACATTATTGCTATTACTGTAATCTGTCTTTTAGTTGTCTAGCAGGGTTAATATACAGTATTGCTATTACTGTAATTTGTTTGTCTTTTAGTTGTCTAGCAGGATTAATATACAGTATTGCTATTACTGTAATCTGTCTTTTAGTTGTCTAGCAGGATTAATATACAGTATTGCTATTACTGTAATCTGTCTTTTAGTTGTCTAGCAGGGTTAATATACAGTATTGCTATTACTGTAATCTGTTTGTCTTTTAGTTGTCTAGCAGGGTTAATATACAGTATTGCTATTACTGTAATTTGTCTTTTAATTGTCTAGCAGGGTTAATATACATTATTGCTATTACTGTAATCTGTCTTTTAGTTGTCTAGCAGGGTTAATATACAGTATTGCTATTACTGTAATTTGTTTGTCTTTTAGTTGTCTAGCAGGGTTAATATACAGTATTGCTATTACTGTAATTTGTTTGTCTTTTAATTGTCTAGCATAAGACTGGCAGTATCTTTTTAAGAAAGGATTTCTGACATGTTAAATATGTATGCTCATCTCTTCTCTGAACTTGAGATAATGCAAAGACTTAGGGCAGTACCCTGCTTGGCTGGAAAGACTTAATTTGTTACATTTAGATTCTTTCATGGACAAAATTTTATTTGTAATGCATTTGTAAGACAAAAATTGTGAATACTGGTGTCTGTAAATGTAATTATATTTTATATCCTTGATCATGTCATGTAACTCTAAATTTTTACACAACTCAAATGTGGGTTCACTCAATAAATAAATTGTTTATAAAGATCTTAAATGCCTATATTTATTTTCTGCCTTTTTTTAGGTGTTGTATTTATAGCCTTGCCAGCTTTGTTATGAGTACATGTTCAAGCCAGGAAATAACAGAACTGAAATAATAGTTAGCTGATAATTTTGTACTGGACATCAAATAAAGCAAGAATGAATTTGTCTTTGGGCTAGAAGCATACCTGTACAAAATCTAGGCATTATGTATATGGCTAAAAGACTACCTGAGTGTAAGAAATCTAATCAAGTGCTTGTCCAGAAACCTACCTGTTAGAAATCTTGGCATTATGTACATGGCTAAAAGTCTACCTGAGTGTAAGAAATCTAATTAAGCGCTTGTCCTGAAATCTACCTGTAAGAAATATTGGTAAATAATTGTCCAGAAATCTGCCTGTAAGAAATATTGGTATTAAGTGCTTGTATTTTATTGTGAAATGTGTTTGATTTTGCACAAGGTGTGGGGTGAATTAAGTCTGTTTTTAAATTAACTAAACTCTGGGTACCAGGTTTTCTTTTTATATTAAAATGGTTATGCATTGCATAAATGTACATATTTCATTTTTTCCATAAAGTAGAAATAGCTTCAGTAACTTTTCATGCTAGATGTTAGCCATTCTGTTTTCATTTTTATTTAAAAATTCACAACTTTTTTTAAAAGAACAATTTTAAGCATAATTAAGCATTTACAAGAATGTTGTGTTTTACAAGTGTATTTTACTTTTTCTACTTATTTTATCCATAATCTCAATTTGAGTGGAAATTTCTGGCAAATACAACAATCAGGAGAGTTCATGTTCATGTCAATAATGTTAGCAAGGAATATTTTTAAATTACCTCAAATGTCTCCAATGTTAGCAAGGAATATTACCTCACATTTTCAGGAAAATTTGATTCCTCTTAAAAGTACTCAAAATATTTATTAAAACAAATGAAGAAAACATGGATTATATCAGTTTCAAACAAATTTTATGATCCAGGTATATTTTAATCTGCTAAAAATTGTCCGATTGCAGAAGTTTAAGGGGTGAGAAATCATGGATACAAGGGCATGATTTTAAGAGAGTATAAATCTTTTTTCATAAATGTGCCCGAGTTTTGATAGGACCCTCCAAACACCTCTATCTGACAATGGATTCCTTGAAAATCGTGCAACCATTGTGTGTATCTATAAAAGAATATCCAATAACTCATGAAACCCATGGTGCCAAAAAGTCATTTGAGATAACACAGTCCTTTAAGATAACACAAAGTCATTTAAGATAACACAGTCATTTAAGATAACACAAAGTCATTTAAGATAACACCAAAGTGGGTTTATTATGGACTGAAAAGGAAACAGATGTAACTTTACAATGATACCAAATAATATGGACTTTCTACTTGCATTGCAAAATATATTGGGGAAAAATAATGTACTTGTATAGTCTTGATTTTTTTTGCACCAGAAATGTACCGATTGCTTGGACATGAAAATGGTGGATCCAATAAGCATAAATAAATAAATAATAAATAATAATATTTTTGGAAGCAGATATACATATACTTGGATGTATTCAGACATAGCCCCCCCCCCCCCTCCCCAATATTTTGCTACTCTCATTATTCAGGCATAACTGAAGAAAGGTATCCAGGGTTAATGGCTCATGTCATTTTATACATCTAAAGATAAGGAAGATTAACATAGGCTAAAATGACAAATTCTGTTTGAGATTTTAAAATTTTGATGATTTTTTTGGCGCGCCTGAATATTAAGCCATGTGATCTTGTAGTATCATGTGAGATTCATTGTACTTCATATTTTCAAGGAACCTTGCTCTTGTCATCAAACATTGCTTATTGATGTCTCAGAAAAACCAATGGACCAGATTCAAGTTAGAAATTTATGAAATTCTTTGAAGTCAGGATGCTTTCCTTAAAGTTTCTACAAAGGATGTGACTTTATTGTCAAATATGGCGCCTTTTACTTCAAAGACAAAAACAGTTTAAAACTTCTAATTTCTCAGAATTGAATACAACCCAGTTTCATTCATTCAGAACCGCTCCAGTGGCCTAGTGGTTAGAGTGTCTGCCGCAGAAGCGGGAGGTCATGGTTTCGATCCCCGTCCAAGTTATACCAAAGACTTACAAAAATGGTACTAACAGCTGCCTCGCTTGATGCTCAGCATTAAGAGGTTAGTGTTAGGACTGGTCTGCCTGGTGTCAGGATAATGTGACTGGGTGGGACATCATGCTACATGTCTGCGGCACGATGCCCCAGTGCTAGGCATCACTATAAACTGCCTTAAGCAGACATCGTAGCGATATGAATGAAAAATTGTTAAAGCTACGTTAAAATCCTAATCAAACAAACAAACAAACAAAAAGTTTCATTCATAGCATCAAGTTAGCAAGGAAACACTCTTATCATTTAATTTGACTACAATTACATGAAATATAAGAACTTGTAAATTTTTCTTACAATTGTATAAACAGGATTGCACCAAAATGAAAAGAAATAACATTCTGATATGATGTCTTTTTTAAGTTGTACAAAGGATATCTATCTAAGCATCTTCTATTGCCAACAGTAAGAAAAGCTTTAAATTACCTTTTCTCCCAACCACTGAAGCTGACAGAATTTGACACAATGCATTTTGGCATAAACTCGTTGAAATTTTTACAAATGATGCCATTCAGTTATTAAATCTGCCACACATGTTAATTCCTCTTTCAAAATGCTGGAGATTTTTTCTAGAATTGCTGAAGATTTTTCTTGCATCTAATTTTGCTCCATTTTTTGTAAGTTAATATTTTTGAAACAGCAAAGAACGAAGAACAGTACATTTTGATATGTTTAATTATTAAAAGATAACAATATGAAGCAGAATCTTGTAATAATTTTTGAAACATTTTGCATGTTTTGCAGTTGTCTGCCAATAATTTTCTGACTTATAAACATCTTGATCACAGTGTAATATTCCAGATTTAGATCGCATTTTAAGTATTTATTTTCAGATGTAGGCATTATTTTTGTTATGAGTCAGTTTTGTAGGCGTTATAAGCAGTATCGCACAAAATTAAAGACTGGTTTATAAATGTTTAAGTTTATACTCCTTTTTTCAATGATTCTTTTGGTTTATTAAATTAAATCTAGTATTTGACTATGAAAGTTTCTTTTAGTTATCATCTATTAAAGTAGTGTTTGGCCATGAAGTTTTCATTTGTTATTAATGTTGTATTTGGCCATGAGGTTTCTTTTAGTTTTCATTTTTTATTAATGTTGTATTTGGCCATGAAGGTTTCTTTTAGTTTTCATTTGTTATTAGGATAAGTAACATGTGTTTTCTTCATGGTCAGCACAAATAGAGAAATCTATTAATAATGTTTCTGATAAACTCTGTTCTAAATAGACTTTTTGGTAGATTGACAAAGCATCCTGCAAACTTGAAGCCAGATTGACTGTTATTTACAAACCAATCTTTCAATTGGCCATTAATTAGATTTCGCACATGTAAGCAGTGATTAATTTTATGCCCTCTTGTGCCTGTTGAAAAATCTTTCTAATCATAGTCTAATTGCAGTCAGGTTTTTTTATAATTGCTGTCAAGTGTACATTTATTTTTGCATAATTTTTGTGAAGTATGCAATTTTTTTCCTTTGCTTGCGAATTATCTGTTCAACAAAATATATACATACATTACATTTTAAGTGAGTAATATAGAATCTGATGTACATATTTATATTTTACAACCATTTTCTTATATTGGAGTTTTTGTATGCTTTTGTATCCACAACTGTTGTTTTTGCTAATTATTTCTTGATAGGACATGCATCTTTGTAAATAACATCATTTTCTGCATCTCTATCTAGTGTCATGGATGTCATTTATTGCATAGCATAACACGTCTGTATCCAATGCCATGCATGTCATTTATTGCATGGCATAACACGTCTGTATCCAATGCCATGCATGGCATTTATTGCATGGCATAACATGTCTGTATCCAATGCCATGCATGGCATTTATTGCATGGCATAACACATCTGTATCCAATGCCATGCATGTCATTTATTGCATAGCATAACACGTCTGTATCCAATGCCATGCATGTCATTTATTGCATAGCATAACATGTCTGTATCCAATGCCATGCATGTCATTTATTGCATGGCATAACACGTCTGTATCCAATGCCATGCATGTCATTTATTGCATGGCATAACACGTCTGTATCCAATGCCATGCATGTCATTTATTGCATGGCATAACACGTCTGTATCCAATGCCATGCATGTCATTTATTGCATAGCATAATACGTCTGTATCCAATGCCATGCATGTCATTTATTGCATGGCATAACACGTCTGTATCCATTGCCATGCATGTCATTTATTGCATGGCATAACACGTCTGTATCCAATGCCATGCATGTCATTTATTGCATAGCATAACACATCTGTGAATATTGTGAGTTTATATTTGGCCAGAAGAACTTATCAGATTGCATCTTGTTTTTCATCCATTTATTTGCACAAGTTAGTTATTGTTACTCCTCATAAATTTCATCGAAGATTGTCACAAAACTTTGCACTTTCATCCCTGGGTCTAGTTGGTCTTAAATGAAGATGGCAGTTTGAAAATCTTGTTGTTACTATTCACTACACATCCTTAAGTTTTCACTTAAAGACTTCTTATGATATACAGTAGGTCCTGAATGGAAGCTGCCTGTCTGACCATCATGGCACCCTACATGAAAATATTACTGTAATCACAGTTGGAAAGTTTGATCAGCAGGATGTTTTCAACAGAAGAAATTGTATTCTGTCTAAATGGCCAGCTTGAAAATCTTGTTATTGCTGCTCCTGTAAATTTGTCATATTGACGCATAATTTTCACTGAAAGACTTATGATATATTCTTATGATATCTAGGTGAACATAAATGAAAATGGCTGCCATGGTGGCCAGCTTGAAAATCTTAATCACGCATCCTTCTGAATGGAAAGTCATATCAAGAAAAGGCCTAATTGTGATTCTAGTTGATCTTAATGAAGAGAGTTCTAAGTCTTATATATAATATGGCTGCCATTTTGGTATAAAGAATATTGGAGATGATTTCAAAAGTCTGCATTGCAAATGTGCAAACATCTTATCGTCGATTTTTGGGAAATTCTTTGCAACTGGTACAGCATTGGCCACTTATATTTGTAAATGGGTATCTTTGTTGAATAGAATTATGTCTATGGTTTAAAATATTTTGACATGTCTTTGATTAGAAGCAGGTCCTCTCTGATGTGGCTTATGTGATACAAAACAGACTGGATGCATTCCTCTTGCATGTCTTAAGAGACAGCAAAAAGATATAACCTGTTTGCTGTGGGAAGCATCCTGTCATTGCAGTTCAACTGAGAAGGTTTTATATGTTTATAAATTGTTGTAATTATAGAAAAATAAAGATTGAGTTTGTATTTTATATCTTTTGCATTCTGTATATCCTCCATATTCTGCATGATATTTTAAGTCCACATAGCATGAACCTTCACCAAACTGTGTGGATAGCTTGCATTTAGAGTAAGAAAGAAGCCTGTTGATTTGGGGGTCAAAAATCAAACTCTAAGTCTCTGACTGCAAGAATAATAATTTCTCACAATAACATTAATTTTACATCACATACCTAGACTACACTATGTTGATTAGTTGCACTTTGGTTAAGGAAGAAGTCTATTTATTACTTAAAAGATCAAGCTGCTGATTGACTTTTTGGTTAAGGGATAATGTTGATTAATTTGAAAGATACATAATTAAAGTCACTTTGACTAAAGGAAGAAAGAATTTGTCATTTTCAAAAACATTAGTTATTTATCAAGGACATGGACAAACGTTGTTGTTGTTGTATGGTTTAATGGCATTTTTCAGCACATGATAGGCTATACATGGCAGCCAGGATCATTGGTTGAGGAAGAACCCAGGAAAACCCCCAGACAAAACCCACCAACCCACAAGAAACTACATGCAAGCTTTCTCACATAACTACATCAGTCGAATCTTAGACTCGAACCCACACCGAAAAAGGTGAGATGGCAGTGATCTGTAATGGAAAGCACTTTAGACCACTCTGCCACTTGGGGCCCCTGGACAAACATTGAGTGTAGCTCGCACTTGGGAGGAAGTCTATTGATTTGAGTGTCAATAGGTTAAAAGGTCATGTCATTGTGATTGAAAAAAAAAAGATTTGTGAACAACAGTTTTACTTGTTGACCATACATCTTTACCAAGGTTCGTAAATGAGTTTCATGGTTTGAAAGATGCCTATTTTGTTGGTTCAAAAGATTAAGGTCACTTTGAATTTATGATGAAAAATGGTTCTGCCTAACAAATAACTTCAGTGTGACAGACCTACAATAATCTTTGTGGAGTGTTTAAACTTGGAAGAAGGAGACTACCCCATTGATTTTGTTGTCAAGGTTAATAACTGGAAGAAGAAATTTGTTTAAAAAAATAATGACTAGTTTTATACCAGGTATCATGACTAAAGATTGTGGAGAGCTTACATTTAATGTGTTATTTTACAGTAATATCCTTGACCCAACTTTGTGGATGACAGCTTTCACTTAGAGTAATGAAGTTGCCATTAGATTCAAGAGTCTAGATTCAGTTGAGAATCATGGTATATCTTATCAGACAATAATGTTTTCTGCACTGTAATTTTAGGCTGTATACCTTAACCAAAGGCCAAGGTCATGATGAACATTGGTCAGTAATCTCTAGAGTCAAATATGCTGTACTACTTATTAGGAATATTAAACATGGGTCAGATGCATAATGTGATCTCTCAGTACTCTTTGTTTTGTATACCTTAATATGATCTCTCAGTACTCTTTGTTTTGTATACCTTAATGTGATCTCTCAGTACTCTTTGTTTTGTATACCTTAATGTGATCTCTCAGTACTCTTTGTTTTGTATACCTTAATGTGATCTCTCAGTACTCTTTGTTTTGTATACCTTAATGTGATCTCTCAGTACTCTTTGTTTTGTATACCTTAATGTGATCTCTCAGTACTCTTTGTTTTGTATACCTTAATGTGATCTCTCAGTACTCTTTGTTTTGTATACCTTAATGTGATCTCTCAGTACTCTTTGTTTTGTATACCTTAATGTGATCTCTCAGTACTCTTTGTTTTGTATACCTTAATGTGATCTCTCAGTACTCTTTGTTTTGTATACCTTAATGTGATCTCTCAGTACTCTTTGTTTTGTATACCTTAATGTGATCTCTCAGTACACTTTGTTTTGTATACCTTAATGTGATCTCTCAGTACTCTTTGTTTTGTATACCTTAATGTGATCTCTCAGTACTCTTTGTTTTGTATACCTTAATGTGATCTCTCAGTACTCTTAGTTTTGTATACCTTAATGTGATCTCTCAGTACTCTTAGTTTTGTATACCTTAATGTGATCTCTCAGTACTCTTTGTTTTGTATACCTTAATGTGATCTCTCAGTGCTCTTTGTTTTGTATACCTTAATGTGATCTCTCAGTACTCTTTGTTTTGTATACCTTAATGTGATCTCTCAGTACTCTTTGTTTTGTATACCTTAATGTGATCTCTCAGTACTCTTTGTTTTGTATACCTTAATGTGATCTCTCAGTACTCTTTGTTTTGTATACCTTTCTTGTAGAGATTTTGCAACATTTCTGTGTATACCTTTCTTGTAGAGATTTTGCAACATTTCTGTGTATACCTTTCTTGTAGAGATTTTGCAACATTTCTGTGTATACCTTTCTTGTAGAGATTTTGCAACTTTTCTGTGTATACCTTTCTTGTAGACATTTTGCAACATTTCTGTGTATACCTGTCTTCTAGAGATTTTGCAACATTTCTGTGTATACCTTTCTTCTAGAGATTTTGCAACATTTCTGTGTATACCTTTCTTCTAGAGATTTTGCAACATTTCTGTGTATACCTTTCTTGTGGAGTTTTTGCAAAAATTTTGTGTAAACATTTTGCAGCATTTTTACAACATCTATATCTTTTATTGCTTATCTCATGGTGTATTTTTTGGTTGTATGACTTTGTCTTCCTGGTAATTTTGTGAAGGTGATTGATATTTTTGATAGCAAGCTTTTGTTCAGCACTATATGGCCATGGTATTGGTAAGATACTATTAAACCCTGCAAATACACATACATGTCGTCTTCATTGATAGATCATTTTTTGATTGGTACTATGTCTTTAATTTGTAGGAACTAAGAAATCTACAAAAGGTAACATTGTACTCCACATATCATAGTGAATTTACAATATTTGTTATTGTGAATATCTCTGTAATTATCCAGGTGTAAATCTTACTAAGTATAATATATTCCCTTGTGCAAAGCTATCCAGTGCTTGTAGTGTATAGCTTTGCCATTACAACTACAGTAGAACTTGTCTTGAAAGACCACCTCTTTAGCCAAACAATTAAGGTGGTCTTTCATAACTTGTCACAATGCTCTACAGCCAATACATTTGTACATTTAGAATCTGGTTCCTCAAGACAGGTGGTCTCACATAGCAGTGGTCTTCCAAGACAGGTTTTACTGTAAAGTTCTTTAGTGCTTGTACTGTATAGCTTTGCCATTGCAACTAGCCTCTGTCTATGTGGGTTCAAGTCTCTGGCTCAGCCATTGTGGATATGTGAGAAAGCTTGCTGGTATTTTCTTGTGGGTTGGTGGATCTTTCTGGGTTTTTCCCAGGTTCTTCCTCCACCAATAATACTGGCTGCCACGTATAGCTTATCTTGTGATGAAAAATGTCATTAAACCCTATAACAAAAATCATTACAACTAAATTATAGACTTCATGCTTCATAAACATTGACAACATTGGTTCAGTTAGTCTCTGTAGTAAGCAGATCAAAGGCCAAGGTAATGGCACAGGAATTGCTGCACAGTTGAAGAATTTCTGTTCTAACATTTTTGGTCGCATTTAGGTTGCAAAATGCATTGCTATTTTCATTAAATATTACCAATGCTTATCCTGTGTAAATTGTGTGACATCTTGTTATGGTACTTATATTACCTCAATTGTAATTTATAAATTTTATTGTATGCACAGATAGAGTCAAAACTGGCATGCATGCTCCTCTACTAATAGAGTTATAAATTTCTCAATGAAAACTGCAAAGATAAATAAATAGACAGACAGACAGACAAAGTTAGATAAGCGAGGTAATGATATATATAGAGAGAGAGAGAGAGAGAGAGAGAGAGAGAGAGAGAGCATATATTGTACTGTACATATAAATGTCAACATAACACAAACATATTATATATAAATACTCCACAAACAATTAGGGATAAGTGTAAATGTGATTGATTACCACAACTAATTAGGGATAAGTGTAAATGTGATTGATTACCACAACTAATTAAGGATAAGTGTAAATGTGATTGATTGCCACAACCAATTAGGGATAAGTGTAAATGTGATTGATTACCACAACCAATTAGGGATAAGTGTAAATGTGATTGATTACCACAACCAATTAAGAATAAGTGTAAATGTGATTGATTGCCACAGCTAATTAGGGGTAAGTGTCAATGTGATTGATTGCCACAACCAATTAGGGATAAGAGTAAAGTATTAAATTACTGTTTTATGATAGATATGAATGACTTCTCTGCCATTTAGCAGAAGTTCTTCACTTTATATCAAAGACATATGTTGGAATTTCATCGCTTTTGACTGCTGAAAATTGTACTTTTATTGTGCTTTTAAAGACCATTTGACTTGATATTGAAAATGAACTATATTTCCCTCTAGGTCATAGAACATTGTACATTACATTAGGCAGATTTTGATGCAATTGTAGTACTGTAAAGGTATCTATACTAATGTATGCACATCAAATTAAATATTTGGATGAGGAAAGGCTGTATATATGCTTTATAAGAAAATAAAGGTTGTAGGAGTATATTGTACTCTTCTCCATTCAACAAGTCTCTAGTTTTTACTAATATTCAACCAAGTCAAAATGTATAAATATAAAAACATCAGTACTTAAAACAATCATTTGGCTGTTAGTTGGGGAAACTCATTGACTAGAATCTAAATGGACATCTAAACAAGACTGATAATTCCCAATCTGTGCTAGGCTGATTCTAGCATTATGATGCATTCTTGACTGATCTTAGCTTAAGGAGACTGCTAGGCTGATTCTAGCATTATGATGCATTCTTGGCTTATCTTTGTTCAAGGAGACTGCTAGGCTGATTCTAGCATTATGATGCATTCTGGGCTTATCTTTGTTTAAGGAGACTGCTAGGCTGATTCTAGCATTATGATGCATTCTGGGCTTATCTTTGTTCAAGGAGACTGCTAGGCTGATTCTAGCATTATGATGCATTCTGGGCTTATCTTTGTTCAAGGAGACTGCTAGGCTGATTCTAGCATTATGATGCATTCTGGGCTTATCTTTGTTCAAGGAGACTGCTAGGCTGATTCTGGCATTATGATGCATTCTGGGCTTATCTTTGTTCAAGGAGACTGCTAGGCTGATTCTGGCATTATGATGCATTCTTGGCTTATCTTTGTTCAAGGAGACTGCTAGGCTGATTCTGGCATTATGATGCATTCTGGGCTTATCTTAGCTTAAGAAGACTGCTAGGCTGATTCCAGCATTTGAGTATATTCTGTCTAATCTGTCTTAATCGTGTATTCTGGGATCTCTGGGTTGATTACAGATTAGTGGAATAGAGCCAAGTTGAGTATTGGGGAAAATACTAAATTGAATTTGATATTACAATTTATCAAATAAAATGCCCAAAGAGGATGCTAGATTTGATGTGAAAGTCCATTAGAGCAGCATTGAAAGTGAACCCTGCAATAGAAGGATCCGTGTGCAAAAGTAAAGCTTCCTATGAAAATGACAACACGAGGTCAATAACACGAAACCGAAGCCCCTAACTGACTGCGACTTCTCAAATAGGGTTCAATTGTTGTTGTTTTTTATGTTTGTGTTGTCGTTTTTTATGTGTTTACTCACCTGTTTCTCACTATTTATCATCAATGTCTCTGCTGCTGTCTTTTAACCAAATTTTTTATCAAGACCTACACGATAGCATGACTAAGGATCATATAAATTTATCGTGATAATTTCGTCTGGGGTTGCTTGCACATGTGAAAAGAATTTTTTGAAATCGTCTCCATATCCCTTTAACACCAAAGCTGATGAACATTTCGCAGAGTATGTGTGTCGACTCCATTAAACACAACTAATATATTATAGTTATCTTGGATTACTTTAGGTATTTGTGTATATCGCTGAGATACATGAATCACATCTGTTTTTGTATCTGAGCTGGAGTTGATTGTTTGTCCAGCATCACATCATTGTATACTGTGAGATTTGTAATAAATCCATCGAGGTCAACTACAGGTGGGGCTTCATCAATAGCAGTGATAAAATCAATAGCATTGCCATCCTCGTCCAACAATTTTGAGTTTTCATTAAAATCTGTAAGCACATGATTGCATTGCTGATCATTTAGGGATGATGCCACTAACTATATCTTATACCATCTGAGCGATTTCATTATCAGATTATGAAATAGTTGCATCTTACTGTGTAACGATGGACCTAATATAATAGCCCTGATATAATTGGTAGCACTGGATAATGTTTGGCTGGCTCTTGCTTTCCTTATTCTAGAAATATAATAAATAATATGGATTTTTATTGTGTTCGATGCAGAGCACCCACTCCCACAAGTGAATTAACATTTTTTTTTAAACTAAAAGTACGCACTTAGAAGCGTGTAAAATGTGATACATATAAATACATATTTATCTTCCTCGACGAGTCAAGGAAAACGTAGTAAAAATCCCTGCTTCATTAGGCAAATTACCAGGAGCTCCATGGGCGAAATACCCGGGAGAAAAACATCTTCCTTGATATAATTAATGTGGTCCTGGAACATGATTTGATGTCTGTGTGATAAGCAAGATCATCCAAGACCTGGAGAGTATCCAATAAATGTGATTGTGCAATCATGTCAGGTTTATAATGTAGCGTATTAAAAAAAAAGATTTACAACATCGACATATTGCAGATGTCAAGTTGATTCACTCGTTAAATTCAATATAAAAATAAGTCTCTCAGAGAAAAACTTGCTAGAATCCTAGTAAAACACATAATGAAAAGGTAAACTAGTATTAGAAACTGGTAATTAATAAATTATTATTATTATTATTATTATTATTATTATTATTATTATTATTATTATATGGAATCAATTTATTATGGCTCAAGAGGATGTTGTAGGGGTAAAGCGGCGATATGGCAAAACTATCTACCACCATCTAACCAAATTCAGTATGCACATTTTGATGTCAGCGTTCCCAATGAAGTTCATCAGGCAGATACTTTGTTTTTACGACATGATACTAAATAAAACACGTCGACGACAATCACGCACATACAAATACGAGCTGACTGTAATTTACCTTGCAAGTAGTTATAAAGAAGCAGAACTATCAACAAAAAGTGCTACTGAAGTTGCATCTGCTTTTGAACGAATTTATCCACATGATGGTCTATGATGGCCAGAGTTGATATAGGTTGATCCTGGCTAGGAATTTATTGGTCCAGTAACGTCGATAATTATATTTAAAAAACCAGAACGTCAAAATTAGACGAGGACATACGGCAATTCATTGTGATCAGACAATCGTTGATCGATTTAATCAAACACTAGCTGAGCGGTTATTTGATACCAATATGCAAAGGAAATATCCACTGATCTTAATTCCGAGGATACGAGATCTCGTGAATGTATTACATGACTACCACGTGTAATAGAGCTCTACATTAGATAATGAAATTACTCGTGCAATTACCATGAAATCTATCAATGCAATCATAAAAAACACATACCAATACAACGCCATACTTCTCAAAACAATCAGTACTATGTAATATGACTGTACGATATTGATAATATTAATCTTGTGATCTTAAAGGGGGTAATAAAGCGAGCAACTGATCCTATTTAGAGTGTTACGACACATACAATTTCCAGCGTGTTAAGATCCACGGGTAGACCTGCAATATACAGATTAATTCAACTGCTCCTCAACATGCATTTATATCTGAACAATTACAAGTAATACATGAAGACATTATTGCCACTGTCTTTAATGTAATCGACGTCGAGGCGCCAGGTCACTCAAAACTCAAGTAGTAGTGGAATTTCCTTGTGCAAGCAAAATCTGGAATAAGTCTGGGTATGGGATGACTAAAAACAAAATCCTTAAAATAGGTAACCCTTGCAAAAGAAAAATTCTGCAGACAAAGATACTTGTTTCTATGGGAATAAAGGAAATTTAAAGAAAGTAAATTTATAAATATACTGACCCGACTATTTTGTAAATTAACAAGGTGACTGTATCTCATGCAATAGCCACTTTTGTCCAAATTTCTCTGTTGCTTTGTAGCTATTTATTCTGGGTTTGGATGCCAATACTTACGGTGAATAAGCAACAGTAAGTTCTTTTATGTAAATTTGATTTGTATTGTGTGCTTGACCTTTGTCTGTAATTAAGTTCAGAGCCTTAGTCTAAGTAACTAATGTCCTGTCTGCATGTTGTGTTTACCCGACTCTTATAAAAAAAAATTAAAGATGTTTACTTGGATTAGAATTCAAGGCCAATCTTGTTTACAAACAGAATGTTCTGGAAGCATACTTTTGACCCAAATCCTGGACATTTTATTAGGTCTTAGGTCAGCTGAAATTATTACATATAGGATAAGGCAAACAAAATTATTTATTTTTGTTTGTAAGTTCAGTCTGTGGAATCATTTATAATTGTCTTCAAATATACCCAGCAATTGGAGATTAATCATTTCTTTATTGGAATTACAAAGTGCTCAGTGACTTTTGGACCAAAACACTACTTTGGGTGACCACTCTGGTGGCCTAAGCATTAGAACATTCACCTTGTATGCAGGAGACATTGTCCATTTATTGACCTAGCTGACTGTCCACAATGAACTGTTTAGATTCACCAATTTATGAATTCAATAATATTTCGAAGTTGCACTTGCTGAATTTCTTGTTTGCTTTCATGCCAGCTAAAATATACAATCGATATTGAGGTCAAGGTCGCCGCGTAGGTACGATGCTAGTTTGTATAATTTACGCGTGAGAAGACAGCACCAAAACATTTTGATAACACGGTCTGCAAGGAATTAAAACAACCTTGGACAATTGTGACATGTATTCGACTAGCTGACACACCCTGTCCCGAAAAAAATTAAAAATAACTTACAGTATCGTGTAAAAAGTCTTGCATGGTTTAGAAGTTCTTCTCTCGAGCCCAAAATTATCGAGGATTCCAAGTGAGTTCCAGTGGGTTTGCGATTAATTCAAACCTAATATGTTAATGTGACATTAGCTTTGATAGTGTTGATGTGCAAACAGTCTTGACGCATCACAGTGATATAATTCAAAATGTCCTAAAAGTAATTTCAAATAGTTATTTAATCCTGATGTTTATGAGCACCTTCTAATTCCAGTGAGCAGTTGAAATAAATTAAATCCTCTCAGTTGAACACAGCTAAGCTTATTGTACTAAGACTGATGGTTAAGATAAGAATAACTATTTTTCATGACATCATATATTATATTAATAATGCTAATACCCCATTCCAGAGCTACATATAGGTGTGAATGATCATTTCTAGACCATTCCAACGTCTCAGCAAGGTCAGGTCTTTAGCAGCTAACCAAACCCAAATTAGGTCTGATGTGAATTCCGTGACATAAACATGTTTACCAACAAAATGACGTTACGTTATTATAATGTACAAACCCGAAATCATGAACAAAATTTGCTATTAAATATATTTTCTAAGAAATGACACTTGCAATCTATTATTATGAATCAAAATGGAGAGACTTAATATAGATATACACACAATTTCATTTTATTTCTTGTTACATAAAGTGTAATGTTACAATATATTTAATTATGGTAGCGTTTTATTATGAATTATAATTCTTTCCGTTTTGTTTCCTCCAGTTATTTTGTTTAATACCACGTCATTTGGGATCTGAACAGTCATTATATCAATTGTTATTCAAATCATTGTTTTTAATAATACTTCTGTTTTAAACTAAATTTATAATTAAATTTGCTGGGTTGATCATCGTTTCATACTATGTCATTTGATTATGGCAATGAAGGGCCCCTTTAGCATTTAATGTAATGTTGTGCTCTTGGACACCAGCCACTTCTTAGAGTAGTCTTCTCTTGGACTGAGTCTATGTTTTTGATTGGCTAATCAAGCTCAGGCTTGTTAAATGAGAGGTAAACTTTACAAATGGCGGAAGGAATGATTGTAGAGGAATCAGTATTGAAATGCAATCCATAATGTAATCTCTTTCGAATAATTATATTACAAAACTCTGTTGCTTTTATATCATACATCAAAGGAAAGCCCCCACCCAACCGAATGAGTTGTGAAATTGATCCGATGACAGTTGTCATTAGGCTAGACCAGCAAATTGTTCTCAGCCTTTTTCCTTATTTTGACATAAGACGCTATGTCAAAATATAAAAAGGCTTAGAATAATTTGCTGGTCTATCATTAGGCGAGATCAAGAGCGATACGTTCGCAGGGGCTCGTTACAAAGATTCTTAGTAGTATCCGTCCATGAATCAAGAGATGGGGTATCTAACGTGTAACAAAAATATTGTTAATTATGTTAGACCCCCCCCCCCCTCCCTTGATTCATGGACGGATACTCCTAATTTTCTTTGTAACGAGCCCCGGTGGTTTCGTTGCTGAAAGTAAATCTAGTCCTAAAAGTCGAACATAAATATCGGGGTCGAGGTCTTGCATTGTAGGAGTACAAGTAAACCGTAATCGTGAAATATGTTTTAAACCTTAGTTCCTGTTAGAAACTAAACTAAAGATGAAATATTTTGTACGTATTTTCGTTAGGAATAACAGGCCAAATTTAAAATCTCATCTGTAACAGTATAGTCAAGTCCTTAACCACTACTAACAATAGAATAGTAACTCAATATTGCTGGAGTTTCAAGCTATATTTTGAAGTCCGGATATAAATTTATGCCATGTTCCCATTTTTCCTTATTCTACATACAAGGCAGCTGTTTATTCTATAGACATGGCAGTCATAAATACCATTCGTAAATTCTGTATATTGTTGTTATGGGTAAACTTAAGTTCCGTTTTTCAGCACATTATATATACAGTAGAACCTGTCTTGAAAGACCACACCTTTTGCCAAAAAAATCAATGGTACATGTATCTCAAGATAGGTGGTCTCTCATAGCATGTCATAAGTTTATAAATCTGTGCATGGAGATCTTTGTCTCTTTCTCTCAAAACTCAAAATAGGTGGTCTCATAGCAGTGGTTTCTCAAGACAGGTTTTACTATATATATATATATGTGTGTGTGTGTGTGTGTCCAAAATTCTGGATTATTTTTCAAACATGTTTGTATCTTTAATTCTCTTTGGAAGTTGTAGAATGGAACCCAGTGCTTCTGTTGTGAAATGTCTTCATATGGTGGTTAGAGTCAGCTTCTTATGACTTGGAATAGAAACAAGCAACTGTAGAAATCAATTGGTATAACAATAATTATAGAAAAAGAGCACTGCCATTGATAATGTAGCTAATACTTGAAAATACAACATGTACATGAAAATATAGCTAGTAATTATTTTATATTTCTGTGATCCAAGCATTTGTTGAAATGAACATTGCTCAAATCCAAAAGTTATTTTTTCTAATGTTGAAATTCATTTGCTCAAATGGATTAAAATTAATAGATTGAGGTTTAAAAATAATTTTTTTTAGCTTAATTAATGAATATAATTTATTTAACTCGTGATTTGGAATTGAACATTTCTTATTACTGTTACTTATTTTTGAGGATGAAGATCAAGGGAGCTTATAATATGGCCCAGCATCTGGCATGGATTGTCTATCATGCATCATTTCTTAGAATGTTTAATTTACAATTTGTGAAAATCAATGTACTATTTTCAACCAGATTTGTCAGAGAGCAACTTGGCATGATGAGCTTTCATGTTGTTACAAATGAAGTCAATCTTTCAAATATGGCTGCTGTTACTAAAAATAAATAAACTTTTACACAATTTCTCAAATATCACTCAACAAAATTTGACATAAAGACCTCTTGGACATTCAGTCCACCATCATTATTGCATACAGAAAAACCTTAAAACAAAAATAATCAAATTTGACAGAGAACATAATGGCATTAAGGACTTTATATTTGTATTTTAAAAAATCAATCTGCCATCCAATGTAGCTGCTGTTATTAAAACTAGGAAAACCATGATATAATGCCTCAAGGGTAATTGGAATGGAGGCCTAGAGTGTGAAACCCCATACATTTTAAACATTTTCAGGACATATATTTTGCCATCTAACTGTAAATAAAACTTACTCTGAAGCATTCCCTTCCATCTTTTTGTGTGGTTTAGTTATCCCTTGCCTCTGACCAGTTTTGTTATCTTTGTAACTCATTAGAGGGAGTTTTGTCTACATCCAATACTATTTTCAGCCTCTTATACATAATAGGAGAGAAAATATATCTTCAAAAGAGAGAGGTCAACATGAACAATATAATTTGTTTAAGTATGTACATAACATGTGATGGGGACACTGTTTATGGTATTGGCATTGTGAGCTTATGTTGGACTTGATTTACCCAAGTTATAATATTTTAAGAGCACATTGTGTGTACAATGTTAAATACTTTATAGAAATTCTGGACATGGTTTTATTTTCATGCCAAGTAGAACTTCAGTATCCTCTCACATAATAAGCAAAATATATCTCCATCCTTGTTGACATTAAAATGGAAAGTCAAAATCCCCACAAAAGTAGCTAACATTTTGCAGGAAAGTAGTCTTTCCCATATTCTCCCCACATTACTGATAATTAATTCAAAAGATGGTAATGGGTTAGCTGTGTATCTATAAAAAACACACATTTTTTTTTAAAAATTTGAATCATTGTAGTAAGGATTGCTTGAAATTACTTTATACATGTGTGTGTGTGTGTGTGTATAAGCCCCATGGTGTCTATATTTAATAATGAAGACAGTTTTCAATACTTGGTGTGAAATTATTTTACAGGTTACTACTTTCCCATGACATGATGGTAATACAATTATGCCTGTGGTTCCCACATTGATGGTACTGTATACTAACGATGCTGTTGAGGTCAGATACTCTGATGGCTCCAGGCTCCACCTGACTCCATGTGGATCCACATTCTTTTACCACACTGCAGCAGATGGCAGTCATCCAGTGGCAGGTGAATGAAAAATGATCTCTGAAAATAAGGCCTTATGCATTTGTTTTAGCTCACTTGGGTGTAAGTAAGGTCATGGTATGTCTTTGCATCTCTGAAAGTCATGCGTACATCAACCATTGCTGATCATTAGCTATTTTCGTCTTCTAATCAAAGACCACTGGACAAGTTCAAACCAAACATTACAGGATACTTTCTGGCATGTCTTTTTTTTTTTTTTACCAGTTATGCCAATCTGCCATCATATATGGCTTCCATTACTAAAAACAGAAAAACTGGAATTTTTTTCTTCTCAAAACTGCTTAACATAAGTTTACCAAATTTAACAGAAAGCATACTGGCATGAAAAGCTTTCAAGTTTTGTATAAATGTCAGTTTAATTAAAAGGGCTCAAGCTTGAGGGCTTTTTATAATTTATGCAAATGAATACAATCCACCATCAACTATCATGGCCATTACTTTAAAAGATTGAGCCCTGAGTGGTATAAAGCGCTTTCCGTTATGGATCACTGTCATCTCACCTCTCACTGCGTGGGTTTGAGTCTCAGATTTGGCCAGTGTGGGTACATGAGAAAACTTGCCAGTAGCTTCTTGTGGGTTGGTGGTTCTTTTCGGGGGTTTTACCTAGGTTCTTCCTCTACCATAAATACTGGCTGCCTTGTATAGCGTAACGTGTGTTGAAAAATGACATTAAACCCTACAACCACAACAACAACTTTAAAAGATCTAAACAACTTTATCTGAAAGAAACCTGCTCAACAAAGACTGAAAGCATTCTTACATAAAAGAAGTTTAATATCAAGCATAACTTACTCTAAATCAATGGTGTAATTTAGGCTAACAAAGTTGGCAAAAATTTTAATTTGCATTTTCAGGCTTTTAATCAATTTATAAGTGTAATCATAAATGACACATTCTGGAAATATAAAGATAATTACTGAACATATATTGCTATTATGGCAACCAAGTTTGATGTTTGGGTGTGATGATCATTGTATTGAGAGGAAACTTTCTCTATGCTAAAAATAATAATTAAGTTTTCAAAATAACTCTCCATAGATCTATAATCTTTTATTTAAATTCTCATAGCCTTATTAAATTTAAAGAGATTTAATAATGTCTTTTACTACTTTTATGTAGTGTTTTTGTGTTGGACGTTACAAAAGACTAAGTATTTTCATGATTGTATCTCATTATGTGCAATGTCTTTAAAATATTATACTGCCATATTGATCGTTCTCAGTAGAACATAGATTACATTATTACTGGAGAGTGAGTAATATGGATGAAGATTAAAAGGTTTAAAAAAAAACCAGGAAACAGTTGTTCTCATAAAGTATGCTGTCAATAGCTGAGTATAAAATTTATCCAGAAAGCATCCTGCAGATATACATTTCTTGTCCACTCCTGTTGAAAGTCTTTTAGTCCAAATTAAATATAACTAAAATGTTGTCTAGTGTCTAATTACATACATATAAGAGACATGTTTTGTTTGTGTGCTAAATTGCTAATTACATATATATGATTGACTTTTTTGTTTGTGTGCTAATTACATATATATGATTGACTTGTTTTGTTTGTGTTATATTATATGAGTGACATATACGAGACATATGAGTATATATATATATATATATATATACGAGTGACATGTTTTGTTTGTGTGCTAATTACATATATATTAGACATGTTTGTATGCTAATTACATATATTTGAGTAATGTTTGTGTGTTTATTACATACATATGAGAGACATGTTTTGCTTGTGTTCTAATTGCATATGTACAGGTGACATGTTTTGTTTGTGTGCTAATTACATATATATGAATGACGTGTGTGTGCTAATTTCATACATATGAGAAACATGTTTTGTTTGTGTGCTGATTACATATGTACAAGTGACATGTTTGTGTGCTAATTACATACATATGAGACATGTTTTGTTTGTGTGCTAATTACATATCTATGAGTGACATGTTTTGTTGTGTGCCAATTACATATCTACCAGTGACATGTTTGTATGCTAATTACATACATATGAGATACATGTTTTGTTTGTGTGCTAATTACATATATATGAGAGACATGTATTGTTTGTGTGCTACAGTACATATGAAGATGTGCAAAAGGAAGAAGTTTGTATTCTTTTTACCTTTTGCTAAATCTGTTCTCATGTGTCATAGTGATATTCAGAACAGTTGTTAAATATGCCAAAAAATGTATTTTAGTTGTTTGTATCAGGTGCCAACTGTTTGTATGTGAATTGTTTCCTTGGTGGAATTATTAAATTTATTTCAAGATTTGTTTTAGTAATGTACTGAAGTTAGTTTGTGCATTTTGTAGATAATTACAAATATCAAAGTTACTGTAATTATTTAAATATAACTATAATTTTTTCCCTTTATATCATGGCTGATCATATCAGAACACTCTGTAATTGTTAAGTAATGCTGGAAAACAAAAGCAATTGCTAATATGTATCTACAGTTACCTGTTAATATGTTTGAGAAAAGGTGACGGCTTATACGGCTTTTTCAGTGAATGGATGATGAAGTAACAATGGACAAACTTAGGCAAGTAGAATGAGGGCAGTATAGAGAGATTTTTGAGTAGATAAATAAACAGGTCCATACACTGACAAAATGATGGTGAGATTGAGAGGTTAAAAGAACAGCAAAATCCTTTAGTCAAGTGAATGGAGTCTTGGCATACATACCAACCATTTGTATGCCAGTCATTATGCATTTCTTTCTTTGCTCACTTGTATATGGATTATGCTTTTCCATTACATTAAAAAATAAAAAATAAATAAAGCAGTAAAAAGGTGTATTTTTTCAGTATGTATTTTGACCAACAGATCCAGGTTAGTAAAGAAAAAAAGAATATTGTTTATACAGTGTACTTTAACTATTGCATAAAATATATATATTAGTTATCATGTCATATCTTCAATTTTTGTATTATTGTTTATTTAATTCCACTCATACAAAATTGTGAATATTTTAAAACGAAAGACTGCTGCATAAGAATAGTGTAAGATCCAATTAGTCATAGATCTACACATATGTTCTTAATTTTCCATTTGTAGCAACTGTGCATGACCCATTTCAAAGAAAACAAACAGGTTTCTTTAATTCCAAACTATATTTAGTATATTCATAATCAATTTAGTTGGCAGACCAGTCTGTACCTTTAAATAAATTGGTGCCAGATATTAAGCAAAATTGGTTTTTATGGTTTGACTTATCAATGAAAATTCTTAGAGCAGATTGGTTTTAACTATGAGAGTGATGCAATACAATATTCATATCAAAATTTTTATCATGCCAGTTGCAGAATTTTTCGGCTACACTTCAGTCAGCAAGGGTTAAACATGTAGACTATTTAATGTGAGTGTTGAATATAAATAATTTTTCAGTAAGTATTTTGACCAACAGATCCAGGTTAGTAAAGAAAAAAAGAATATTGTTTATACAGTGTACTTTAACTATTGCATATAATATATATATTAGTTATCGTGTCATATCTTCAACGGAGTAGGGTACCAGTATTAGTATCAGTAATATATAGATAACACTTTTTATGATTAGATTCCGTAATTTGCCATTTATGAAATATTTATGCTTATACCTACTTATGCTTATCAGGGTTGTCATTTATGTATATGCCTCTTTTCCTAAAAAACAGACCAGTATCATTAATTTTGAAACCTTATCTCACAGATTCATTATATTTCAATATATTTAGTTAGTGGAGCAGATTATACTTTATAAGAAATGAGTTTTCCGAGTTTTAATGAGACAACAGATGACGTGAAGTTGAATCTGCTTCCGAGATATGCTCATAACTATATCTGTTGAAATTTGTTTTAATCCAAATTACATTTTGTTAAGACATAATGTGTATATATTTTACTACACAAATCCATGACAAGTTCTTATGTAGTTGGTCCTAAATGACAGTGCTACCACTCTGACCACCAGAATGGCTGCCATGGTAGCCATCTTGAAAACCTTGCTATAGGTCATTCTTTACAGATGGTCATATATAGACATCTTACTTAAAGATTTATTATGATATCTAGTTAATGAAAGTAAAATGTTGATAAGACTCCATCATGGTAGCCATCTTGAAAATATTGTTGTCACTACTTTTCTTTAAAGGTTGTTAATTGGATTTTCAGTTGAACATTTAGTTGGTCATAAATGAAATGAAAATGATTCCAGTGTGACTTTCCAAAATTGTAAAATCTCATAACAGCTACCTCACTTGAACAAATAGACTATACATGAACTAAAAAAAATTTAGCAATGAAGAAACACTTTACCAGAAAAGGTCAAGTCCAGAATCAACAGCCAAAATGGTTGCCTTGACTAAAATTATAGCAAATATATAGCTGGTTCTGAATAAAAGCAGGACTTCCAATATGGCCACCTTCAAAATCTTGTGATCACTGTTCCTCTTGAATGACTGGTGGCATTGAATGTGGTTTTTCTAAACACTTAGTGTAATATTTGTTTGTTTCTGAATAAAAATCAATTATACAATTTTTACCAGACATTGTCTTTAGTTTTGTTCCAATGAAAGGTTGATGGCATCCTGTCATTGAGCTTAAGGTCAGAGGTCTTGACTCAGATCACTCTCAGGGGCTATCACTCAACAAATATGTTATGCCACCATGATATGGAGGACATGAATTAGAACAGGTTGCCTTTCAAGCGGAGGCAATTGCAAGTGTTGTTGCCCTTTGTCCATTTAATATAGACAGAAAGACAAATTTTCATGTTTGGGAGGACTGGGTTTGGTTTATATTCCTAACATTAACGTGACTTAGGAAAAACATAATGTTCTGAACAATTTACTTTTTTTTGTTGAGTTCATGCTCTAGCTCATGGGAAATCACTCTTTTATTTTGAAACTGGAGACTAATTTTGGCCCTTTAGCATTATAGCAAGAATGATTGAAAATTTTATGAATGCTTTTGTGTATGTGTGCAATAAATGAGTCAAAATGTAGTACATGTAATATTTTTTTTTATTTTAATAAATATATTTTTTACTTTTATGTTCTTTGTGCATTTACTTTTGCCAAATAATAATATTCTAAAGTCAAATAATAATATTCTAAAACTGAAATAAAGATATACTAATCTTCAAGTTTTCATTCAACCTACATTTTCATATATTTGATAGTTCAGTTAAAGATTTATGGTTTAATTGTGGTCATGGGACCCATTAAAATGCTTCATTAGATCATAATGAAGGGCATTGTAATGATAAAGAGCAATTTTTACGCAATGAAAATACAGGTGTTCCCTCAATCTCCTCCCCCCATTTAACTGTCCTGGAAAAAGTGAAATTCTGCTCTTGTTAAATGATGGGATTTGGTGCCAATCCATCAAAGGTGAGACCATCTTGTCAGCAGATTGTCTTGGTAAGCGGATGTTATTGCTACAGTTAAACCTGTCTTGAGAGACCACCTGTTTTGAGAAACCAGAATCTTGATGCACAGATTTATTCATTATATAGTGTTAAGACCTGTTATGAGAGCCCACCTGTCTTGAGAGACCATTAGTTTTTGGCAACAGGGGTAGTCTTTCAAGACAGGTTCTACTGTAAAACAAAACAAAATACAATATCTACTTTGTTTATGATTTGCAAGATAGTGGATGTATTAGGATCAGGTAAGTATTATGCAAGAAACATATTTTTCTCCAAAATTGATTTCTCTATCAGCATATTGATATCAATATGGGATTTAATATACAGATGGTCTAGAATCTACCCAGTTAAGCTACCTGTATTTTTTAACATTACTGTGCATTTGTGGTCAGACTGTCTCTCAACTATTTTTCAGGTTTTAATGTGGTGCAGCAGCGGTGTCAATTTGTTACCAGTCAGTATAGGCAGAAGGTCATGTCTTCTCTGGACTTTCGCAATAGGTTTGCAGAGAGACCATTTCTTGCTCAAGAATTTCTGCATCAGGACCAGATCATTGTAGGTTGATTCTGTGAGTGAGTGGTGCAGTATCAAATAGTCTTAAACAATTTTGAAAGTAGACTGATGTTGAGAATTAACTTTCCATGAATACAAGATGGTCATTTTTAGAGTATTTTAAAACTGTTTGCACACTGCTGATTACATAACAATTATATTCTGTATGGTAGATATATCTCTGTTGTGGAAGAGACCAAATTTTTAAAACTTGTTCTTGATGTAAACAGATTTCCTTTTGCGTATTAGAGATTAATGCCATCATTTTATTTTGGAGGACTGTAATTTACTCTTTAATATGCTGTTTATCATTTAATCCATCCAAACCAGCATTTGAATCTGTCTTTAGAGACAAATACCAAATCTTGTATGATTAGAAACCAAATTTCATTCCACATTTTGGCATACAAATTTGTCCTTAAATAAATGTTGCATCAATAAATCTTGCTACAGTCCTACCCATTTATGTCGACATCCTCGGGCCTGAGGAAATATTGTCGACATAGGCAGATGTCAAGATAAGTGTTTGGGGGGGGGGGGGGCTGTAAAAAGATAAAAGTTAAAATTCGTCAGCACAGGGTGACCCGTCGTAAGTGAATAGCATTTACAAACTGAAAAAACAATGGAAATTTTGAATACATGAAGATAGAATCAGTGTGAAATACATTTGATATTGACAAAAACCATTTTGGTTACCTTTCTGTAGTAAAATCCAAATTAAAATATTGCATTGATCACATCCTGATATGAAAAACGTTACGATATTCAACGTTGGCATTAGTACATGGTTGGATAGTGGTCATTTATATGCTTCATGTACATGTACTTAAATTAGCCTCGATTTTGGTCAGTCTGTTCCCATCTTATTGAGACTACCAAGGGGATGGGGCTATTCACAGGGAAGTGAAAAACTGTCAATAGTACATGTATTCTCCACAAATACTTTTGTATCCGACATTATGACGAACATTAAAGTGACTGAACCGACCATTTGTTGCAGGGAAGTTCTCCACACTAATTGTTTTCGCAAATGCTTCATTGAACCATTTTGATGCTTCCTCCACGTCTTCAAATGTAGCAGTCTTGCTTCTACCTTTGGGGAGTGCAGTTACCTTCAACGTAGTCTTTCTTTATAGACTCAGCAGCTTTCATCCTTCCTGAACGGGTGTTATTTTTGAGTGAAAAAATTTCACAGACCTCTTTGCGAGATGTTCATCCCTTAACTTCCTTAACAACCAGATATTTAGTTTCCAGAGACTGTAAATTTAATTTGCGTTTTACCCTGCTGTTGGTAGCCATCGTAAATGTAAATAAAGTTCAAAACGAAACTTTCTCAGCAAAAAAAAAACTTGTTTTAAATAATTTCAAAGGTCTCAGAAACGCGTAATCTGTATTTTCACGCAATTTTTATATATGGGATTCAGAAAATCACATATACAGGAGTCCTCTGTACGCATCAATTTTCTGGACGGCAAATTTATGGGCTTGCTAGTCCTGCTTCGACCACCTGTTTATTGCAGAATTGTGTTCATCAATTGATCTTTTTAGCTGTGCTGATATTTACAATCAGAACATTCAGTGGCTGAAAGACCCACATATGTACATGTTGTCACTGTAAGAGTACATCTGAAGAATATGACCCACAAGCTAGGCGGCAAAATCAAAGACTTAACTAGCTGCAGAGTGGTGAGAAAATGTGCTGCTATGTATTTTTTTTATCCAACCGCGATGTCAAAAGCCTGGCGGCAAGATAACTAATTGTTGAACAAAGTATGGGTCGGAACTGGCAGCTGGTCGACATGAACGATTAGGCGGTGAAATTTAAGCCTGGCGGCAAGATCAAAATATTGTTGAAACAAAGTATGGGTCAGAACTGGCAGCTTGTCGACATGAACGATTAGGCAGGAAAATTGTAGTCTGGCGGCAAGTTCAAGTAGTTGTTGAACAAAGTATTGGTCTTAACTGGCAGCTTGTGGACATAAACATTTTGAAAACAAAGGATTTGTTCAAGCTGGGACCAAGGGCTTATGTCGACATATACGTTTTTCTTTTATCTCGACATCGACATGACAGTTTGATAGTAATAGTAGACCAAGGGACCGGGACTTTGCTTTTTTGTCGACATAGGCGGCTTGTCGAGATAAGCGGTCAATATAAATGGGTAGGACTGTAATACATAAATTTATCCATTCTGAAATTCCAAGTTAGTTTTTTAGCACAGAAAAGTGGTATTAAATTTTTTGTCATTAAAATGCAAAATGTACTCTTTTAGAGTAAACCTAGTAGACTATCATGGAAATATGCCCCTGTGTACAGATGGTGATGTGGTTGAAGCATTCCCTTTACCATCTTTAACTTAGATCATTTTAGTTGCAAATTCATATGCATTCTCTTCCCCAGAATGATAATAAACTTTTCAAACATTTTTTCATACTTTTAAGAAGAGAAATAAAATTGTGTACAAGAAAAATACGTGACTGAATTTCAGCCACACCATAATTGTTTCATATTCAAAGTCATGTGCAATCTTTTCCCGAAAATGATTATAAACATTTTACACAGTGTTTGTTTAAAGAAGAAAATATATTTGTTCCTGTATGAGGAAAATACATGCATATGAAATGTTGGGAGCCATGTCACAATCGTGTTATATCTGATTTATGTTATGCTTGGAGTTACATTCCTGAAACATTTTGACTTGTATTTGTGGTGAGGAAGTAGCTTATTGATTTTGGGCTGAAAAGGTCAGAGGTCAAGTTCACTAGATTTAACAGATGCAGTGGTTCCACACAATAATATTGGTTCTGCATCACTCATAAGGACCATATATTTTGGATAACTTGCAGTTGTTGTAAGAAAGAAACTTAACCATATTGGATCAAAAGTCCGATGATAAGGTCACAGTTAAATAATAAATATGGTTCCTGCATGAAAGTTTAAATTCACAACTTTGTACCATCTCCACAGTTTGATGATGACTTGCATGTTGGATAAGAAATAACCATTTTGATTTTGGGGTCAGAAGATCAGTGATCAAGGTCACTATGCAGAAAATAAAATGGTTTGTGCATAATTGTATTTCTAGACCTACTTTGAAATGTTTTTGGGTGCCTTGGCACTTAAGTTATGGGCGAAGCCTGATTTATGGATCAAAAGTCAAAGGTCAAGAGAGAAAAATGGTTTCTGCAGAATATTCATTTTTCTTGTGTAACATCCTTGGCCAAACTTTGTAGATGGTTTGCATACAGCATGATAAGAACCTACAATGACAAGGGTCTAGAGATCATGATCATGATAAGTCTGATAAGAAAAAAATGGCTTCTACATGATATAAAACTTACTAAATTTCAAGGTCATTAAAATCTAAAGTCACTAGTTTCTACATGGATAACTGCTTATCACTAGGCTTATATCTTCATGGTCCTCTTCATTGCCCTGTTCATATACAGTGGGACCCCGCTATAACACGGTAGTTGGGAGCCATAGAATCCGACCGTGTTATGAACCGAACCGTGTTATAAGCAACCATGTACAATACCAACACATTTTTGGATTTAATAGGGGTGGTGGTACATAAAGACGGGTGCGAAAATGCATGGCACAATTACCATTTTTGATCAATATATATTAAATGAGAAAAACATTTGCTGTGGTAACAGAAATTGCAGATATAATATATTACTTTATTCAGAGAACCTTGCATTGGTACATACACGTGTCTAATTTATATATACATGTATAATCTATTGCATGAAAAGAGTATCAACACCGTGTACTCACCAGTGAATCTTGTAACATACATTGAATCCATAATACAAATATTTCCATCAAAAATATCCACACACAGATGTAAAATATTCAATAATTTTGTCACAGATCATTATGTGACTGAATTCAATGAAAAGAAAAAAAAACAAAAATTACGTATTGGGTGTACGTAATGAATGATGAAATAGTACATGTCCGTAGATTAAATAATGGAAGCTAAAGTGTATTCTTATAATAACCACATGTACATCTCAGGATCTTTCTGTCTCTGAATTCAGTCATTGTAAATTTCAGAACATTTTCCCACCCAAGCTGCTAGTCAAAGTCCTTTGAACTTGCCGCCCAGCTATTGCGTCATGTTCTTTTGATGTACACTAATAAATACAGCAGGCAGAACTGGCTGTATTTTAACCACTGAATTATGTCACTGTAAATATCAGCACAGCTAAAATGATAACGTAACATAATCAACACTTTGTCTCCCAGCTATTTGCATGCGTACGGAGGACTCCTGCATTAAATGATTTATGTGTTCCAGATCAAATATTTGCATTCAATTACACGTAATTAAGCATTTCTGAGACCTCAGTGTCATATACATTTTATACCATTACATTTCTCTTCTGTCAATAGTTATTATTTTTTTAAAAACTCTGATTTTTAGCTGCTTTCTGCTAATGTCACATTTGCTCTTGGCAAAGTCAATTATAGTTCTCAGTTGCAGAATTCGAATTTACTAGTCAACAGATTGCATAAAACAACACCGCTAAGCCATGCGCACATGCTGGCGGCTTTGTTTCTTTGATGCTGTATAAAACCGTAGCCCCATGAATTGAACAAGTTTAGCTCGGCAGTTCACTTTGATGATAAACAATGTACTTAAATTAATTGATTTATATATTCTGGTGAGAATCTTTTATCAACCGCCACATTGGCTGTTGCTTAGTTGTGTATGAAATTAAGAGAACATATATCAGAGATTATTAGAGCAACGATTGTATTCGGAATGCATTCAAGACAAACACAAAAGTAGACACGATGGCTTCATTACTCAGGAATCAGTAATTATAATATTGACACTTATGAGCTGTAATTTTTCAACAATAAACAAAGATCAAAGTTCTCAGTTGGCCCAGCAATTGGTTCGTATTTCCATTTGTTTTGGCACAAAACTAGAAGAAATTTGATAATACATTTTCTACACGTTCTTTTTCGCACTGTTTAGACGAATATGAGAATGATAATTAAACTCTTGACGTTTTTTGTTTTTTTTTATACTTAAATTTTTTTTTCTATTTTTTTTTTTTTTTTTTTGTTGGTCTTTGAGAAAAATATCTGTAATAAATTACCCGAAATTTCGGGAGCCATGCCACGGCCGGGTTATATCCGAATTCGTGTTATAACGGGGCGGGTTATAGCGGGGTCCCACTGTATTATGCCTTTTGCAATACTTTGAATATAAAATAAATGTAAATGTTCTCTGTAATTATATAGCAATATTTGTGGTGATGTGTCATTAATCCAAGTGAATTCATCAGTATATAATCATTCATATATACATCTATACCAAGGATCGTAAATTCTCACCCATGCGACAGAGATATCTCCTGGTTTTGCTAACCTTATTTTTCCTATCCCAGTTTGGTTATCTCAGACCTGTTGGCTCGGTCATTGTGTCCATGGGCTAGTAACTACTTTTAAAAAGAAACCTTTAATGACTTCTGCTTTGTCTGATGGAGTTGTTATAGAATCCAAAAACAACAACAGATATGTAGAAAAAAGAAATTTACTCATAAAGCAACTTAACTCCCACCAACTTTGAAAACAACATGCAAAACATGCTCTCACACACACACACACACACACACACACAAGCTATTTTATTGAGCTCCAGATACAGGCAATACACATCACTGACGACACACAACCAAACCAAACACTATGAAGTGCTGCTGCTAAGCTGGCAAATAACCAGAATTATGTTATGTCAGACTGGTTTCTTCTAACTTTATCAAATAATTTGCCCCATTTGAATCAAATAATGCAATTGCAAACTCCTTCACTCACCAACCAGAGTGGTTCATTCATCAGTTCACACGTTATTCCACAAGAAGATTTCCATGTAACGTTTCATTTCACTTGTGATAGCAACTCTTACCATATTTCCAGGACAGAAAATATAAATGTCCATTAAGTTGTTAATTGGAGATTTCCTCAGTCACTAAACGATTAATTTGTTAATCATCAATATCAAGCATGCAATTTTACCTTTACTTATGAAACTTAATCATATCATGGTGTGTAATCCTACCAATGCACAGCATAATCATTGCAAATTAATTTTCATGATCTGTATTTTCCAGTTATTACGGTACAGCATTAATATCTTGCATCCTATTTCACTTACATGCATGTAACTTGGTATGCTGAGGCATTTCATGGAGGATAACTACACCTTATCAATATTAGGTGATTCTGAACTAACTTTCATACTTGAGTAGTTGTTTTATATTTATCTATTCATAAGACTGAGTATATTGAACTCTACCTAACCTTCTTAAAATTGGCATATAATTGCATCTCAAGGATAATAACCATATCAAAAGTATTTTTCTCTATATGAGTAAATGTATTGTCTGCTACTTGTAATGTTTTTCTCTTTGAAGATGGAATTAGTGTTTGAGTAAACACCTTGTTATGCTTTCAGGCTTTGTATGCAAAAATCACATCAACTGCCTGGGCAAAATCACTAGAGGAAAGCAATATTGAAAAATTGCCAGATGGGAGTGTGCGAGTCACTTCTGAGGATAATTATGCCAGTCTGATTTTATCTCCACATAAGCGAGACTTCACAGTGTGTTTTTTGTCCTTACTTAGTCCAGAGAAAAATAGTGATAGAAGTAGATTGACATCACACAAGAAAAAGACAAAAGACCTTGTAAATTCAGACTCCATTTCAAAGCAAGTTGGCACATCTAGAGATTCATCAGAAGATAAAAGAAAATTTGTAATACTTCGAGAAGAGCTAAACATTTCTCCAATAACACAGGCAAGCTCTGCAAACAGTCCTGGTGGCTTAAGTCAGGCAAGTGGCAGTCCAATCACTCCACAGATTCAACAGCCAGGAGCCAACAACAGATATATGCTTTTCTCCACACCTACAAGGGGTCTTGAAGCATGTGAATTACCTGTGGACTCGGAGGACCCTGTGTGTACTCCTTATGGTAAAACTGCTGTTTTTAGAGATTATAGACAAGAGAGGCATGGAGACAAAATAAGTGGTGCTGACTTGGATGAAGAGAATGATGTTTTTGTACAGAAGGCCCACTTGTCTGGTTCGGGTCATGAAAGTAAAGGTGAAAAGAAGCAAACAGTATTGGTTCAAAGCCAGGGAGAAAATCAAAGTGATATTGGAGATACTGTTGAAAGGGGATATAATTTGGTTGGCAGGGATCATTGGCAGAAGGAAAACAATATCATTGGAAGGGAAAATCATCAAGGCAGCAAGGAATATAAACATTGTGATGTGGGAGAAAGTGCAAATTCTTTAGAAAAGTCAGTGCAACACAGTTCAAGGGAAACAACTCTTACTGGCATCTCACAGACAAGTGATGTTAGTAAAAATTCTGTTCAACACAGTAGTTCAGACACAAGTCAGGAAACAACACAGCAGTTGTATTGCTGGGTGACTAAGCATATTTCATGTGATGAGTGCCCTTTGATTTGGAGTCATGTTGTCAGGTTGGCACTAGAGGCAAAGGACCAACCAGAGCAACTAGATAAAGGTAACTGGAGGGTATTAAGGATTTTTTTTTTTTAGATCTTTGTGCATGTTTAATATGACTTACAACTCTGAAATATCATATCAAATGGAAAAAGCATTTCCAGGAATTACATCAAGTTGAGTGATAGAAACAAGCCATTGAGCTGCATAGGATTTGGAACTAAAGTTTATGCAAATGTGCTAGTGGTATATAAAGTCCATGCATACTTTAAAAGCTTTTAAAAGTTAACATAATGTTTATCTTCACTGCATCAAACTTTTGAGTATGTTTTCCAGCTTTAGAATAGCAGTTATTGATATTTTGTTCACACCTTGCTGAAAACTGGTAAATTATTTGGAAAAAATCAACTGCCTTAATGAGACAGATTCGTCAGGTTTGACAGGTCTGTGGACATGACTATTACAATAAATTTTCAACTGTTTACTCATCTTTAGTTTAACTACTCCAGTGGCCTAGAGCATCACACACACACAAACACATCTTTAGTTTAACTACTCCAGTGGCCTAGAGCATCACACACACACACACACATCTTTAGTTTAACTAGTTGAAGACCAGAATAGTCTGTGTAATGGTGTTGTGTCTGTTGTCCATTAGCTGGGATGTGTTATTACTATTTCATATGATCTACTTGGTTGAAAGGCAGGATACTTGGCCCATCCTTTATGAATTCTGAAGTCTATTTAAATGCTCCCAAATGCAAATTATGATTCTTGGACAATTGGCTTTTTGAAAATCTGTTGATGACTTAAATCTTAAATGGATGGTCAAATTGATAAATGATTTTTATTCAAAGATTCTTATGATGTCAAGTAGTCCAAAAAGAAAAAAAGCTCATCTGGCTCTCTGACTGCATTCATCTTGTTGACAAAGTGACCATGCCTCCTGAATGAATGGTCATATTGCCATTGGCAGAGGTAGAACAAATTTAAAAATCCCTGGTTTCTTGCCCAGTGCCATGTAAACTACTGGTGTTAAAACCAATATTACTATTATAGTTAAAAGTATATACACACATACATTATATATAGATCACATTTCTAGACCTATTGAATCATTTTGAGATCAGCCAATAAGAGAGAATAAAACTGCCTTGGTATTCTTCAGGTTTTTAACACTTGGATACTCTTGACCATAAACTTATCCATAGTTAATGTTTAGTTGAATTTATACCATTGCAGTTTATGTTATCATGAAGTCCAGTACTATTAATCCTATAAACCGTCGTCAAACTTTACATTTTCTGTGGGAATTTTATATAGCCAGTATTCCACAAGTCAATATACAGTGTTCCCAGGCTACCATGAAATCCAGTGAAAAGTCAGAAGTAAATATGTTTGTTGCTGAATTTTTGCAAGTATTGATTAAAGGCAAAATAGGGAATTTTCAGTCGTTACTTTGATGAGATCAGAAACATATAATTGAGTTATGATAAATTTCCTTTTGTGTTCTAGAATATTTCAGATGCTGCAGACCTCTTCACAGGGTTCCTGCACTATCAGGAAAAGTTGGAAGAAATGATAATTTTTTTCGTGAAAAGTTCTTGAATTTTGCAAATAATGATAAAACTTGTGGGATAAACCCAGGAATTTTCCTCCACAGCTTGACACCAGAAACATTTATGTAATTGAGTTGTAACTGAACTGGCTGTGAGTTAAATCTATCAAGTTCTAACCAGAATATAAAGAGGTTGCTTCATGGATCATTTGGGTGCTTGCCATAAATATATTTGTTGAGATAATCCAAACAATCAGTGGATTAGATTCAAATACTTGTAGTAGACTTTTTGTTTCACAGACAGCTCGATATCCATATCTTTGTATATGTCGAAGGTATGAAAACAAGTCTAGCGGTTTGAGGACTGGTTTATTGAACTGCAAGTTGACAAGTTGATTTTTTAAAAAAAAAATTCAGTCCTTGTTTATACAGTAATATATAATTTTGAAGGTTTTTTTGTCAAAATTTAAATAAACCCTTTTGTAAATGTATTTATATGATGGAATTGTTAACTAAATCTTATTAAGAAGTTTAGGTTGGTTGAAAAATCTTTGAGATTTTATTGGCAAACATAAATTCATCATTAAACTTTTTTTCATAAGAGTCTACTACTTTGTATTTATTTGGGTTTTCTTTCATACTGTGATGGGAAATGTTTACTTTGTATAACATGCACATATAATGCTCTTGAATTCTTTAGAATTAAAGGTTTGAAGGAAACAAAATAATTATGTTGTTTCCATGCAGCAACATATTGCAGGTGAGAAAAGTAAAGTTAGAATTTGTATTCTGTACATTGAAATGGCTTTAAATGCCATTTATAGGAAAAGTTAGATTTATTTCGTGACTCATTTTGTTGTTTTGTTCATTTTCATCTTTTCTGGCATATATATTTTGGAGAGTCTTGAAAGAGAAACATCTGGTTTGGAAAATGGATGTTTTACAATCATTAATTTTACTTAAATTCCATTCAGTAATGGTCATATGTTAACCTTGAAAAAATTAATTTCATCCTGGAAAACCCGTGGAAATGACTTGAAAATTTATCTTTAGAAAAGCATGGGAATAATGTCTTCATATCATGGAGATACAATTGCTATATGCATCATTTGTCATAAATATATTTGTATAGTCAATACAAGTACTCACATTACAGGATTAATCACCTTGACAGGTTACCCTTAGTCTTCTCCATATTAGTATTTCTTCTTACACAGTGTAAGCGTTTAGAGCTTTGAAAGATTAGGTGCTATACAAAGTCCTCATTATTATTATTATTATTAGAAGATATAAGAAAACAAGTTTTGTATTACATTATGCAAACATGTCTGCTATATACGTTTGTGGAAAATTGCTGGAGAAATATTTTCCACCATTATCATTTTATATATTTAGTTAATGAAAATGTATCGTGGTACATCTTTGTTCGGTATTTGGCAGTTTTGCACTGGAGACACTGTTTCAACATCATCAATTGTGACATTTGATACCTCTAAGAAGTCTTTTGGGTGAAGTTTACTATCAGACCATGCTAAATACATAGAAATCTACCAACTATTGGGACATGTTTCAAGGATGAACCCCATGCTTTGTTTGTCCTTGACAATAACTATTCAGGAAAACCTCTTGTCCTCTTCTCCTTACCACCTAAAATTTGGCTGTGCCAAATGATAATGGTTCTGATCAGAACTATAATGTTGCAACCATAGTGGTCACTGGCTATTTGAAAAATCTTCCTATTGCATCTCCTCTCAAAGGAATTGTGGCATTGCATGAATTTTTTATGAAACAATTTCATGCAGTATGTGTCCTGTGTAAAAGTGCTGCTGATCTGACCACCAACCTGTCTATGATATAATGAATGAGTTTGAAAACCAAGGCTAGAAATTAATAGTAGCACACCAGCCTGAGAATAATGATTTTCCAGTTAGACTTGTTGTTTGAATAATTTCAGTAGTCTGATGGTTAACACAGTTGTCAACGATGTAAATTTATTTATACTGTCATTGGCATGTTTGTAAATTAGTGATTGGATAATATTTAATTTCCTTTGGTTCCAGTAGTAAAAATCCCCCCAAAATTCAGTTGCAGCCCTAAAGGATCAGAACAATTAGGATTTGACTTCTCAAATTTCAGAAATGAGGCTTTGTAAATAATTTTTTCTTATAGTTATAATGTGAAGCTGAATCTCAAAGTCTATGAAGTTGTAAAAGATAATCAGGATGATTGAGATCTTTGTACTTTTCATTTATGAAATTATTGTTTTTTTTTCAATGGCATCTGTCTCCTCAGTCATATTTAATTAATTTCTGAAGAATCAGTTATTTTCATGTGAACTTCTCTTGTGATTTACAAATCTTTGTGTTTTTCAAAAGCAAGACTCGTATTCCTGGATTTTGAATGATGGTCATATTTAAGAAATACATTCATTGTTTTTCAGCAGTACTAGTAAATTTCATAATTTACTACTAATACTTCTGGCCACAAGGAAATTTTTGTTAGATTTAGGCGGGTTTAACTGACATTGGGCAAGGTTACTTTTTGGACTTTTTCCTGACTTATTTAGCTTACAAATACAGACCTTTTATTGTTTCTCATCGAGTAATTGATAGCACCTTAATTTTCTGGGGAAAATGATGTGGGTTGAGGTTTTTGTCTATAATGGCTTGTGACAAGGTCTGGGGAAAATGATGTGGGTTGAGGTTTTTGTCTATAATGGCTTGTGGCAAGGTCTGGGGAAACTGATGTGGGTTGAGGTTTTTGTCTATAATGGCTTGTGACAAGGTCTGGGGAAACTGATGTGGGTTGAGGTTTTTGTCTATAATGGCTTGTGACAAGGTCTGGGGAAAATGATGTGGGTTGAGGTTTTTGTCTATAATGGCTTGTGACAAGGTCTGGGGAAAATGATGTGGGTTGAGGTTTTTGTCTATAATGGCTTGTGACAAGGTCTGGGGAAAATGATGTGGGTTGAGGTTTTTGTCTATAATGGCTTGTGACAAGGTCTGGGGAAAATGATGTGGGTTGAGGTTTTTGTCTATAATGGCTTGTGACAAGGTCTGGGGAAACTGATGTGGGTTGAGGTTTTTGTCTATAATGGCTTGTGACAAGGTCTGGGGAAACTGATGTGGGTTGAGGTTTTTGTCTATAATGGCTTGTGACAAGGTCTGGGGAAACTGATGTGGGTTGAGGTTTTTGTCTATAATGGCTTGTGACAAGGTCTGGGGAAACTGATGTGGGTTGAGGTTTTTTGTCTATAATGGCTTGTGACAAGGTCTGGGGAAACTGATGTGGGTTGAGGTTTTTGTCTATAATGGCTTGTGACAAGGTCTGGGGAAAATGATGTGGGTTGAGGTTTTTGTCTATAATGGCTTGTGACAAGGTCTGGGGAAAATGAGGTTGAGGTTTTTGTCTATAATGGCTTGTGACAAGGTCCTTGCTAAGGGTTGATTCAGATGAAATAGTTGCCTCTGAGTCAGTTATGTTGTCTAAACATCCCCTAAAAGTGATGTTCACTAAACAGACTAAAAATGTTGAATTTTCTGCCAGTTTCTCTTTCAATCAAGAAGAGGGAATTTGAAGAATAAATTATATGCCATATGGTCACTTTTGGTGCCTATTTGACAGTCATAAGTCATAAATGCCAGAAATTACACTGCTATCTACAGAATTCTTGTCAAAAAATTCATTATATGTGTATGTGTGTGTGTGGTGTGTGTGTGTGTATGTTTACATGTTTGTGTGTGTGTGTGTACATTACTAATAAAATTATTCTTGCGGTCCAGTATTTAATTCAATATACATATGAAAAGAGAACTTTTGCTATGGAAATGGCTGTCAATTTCTTTTATTTTAACATATTTTTTCATGGTTTTTATAACTACAAAAAATGACAGGTTTAATATTTATATCAAGTATTTCATCATTTGGCATGACAAAAATGCATAATACTGGAGTTTAAAGTGACTATTTTGAAGAATTTGAATTTTGAACATTCTGTGCTTTCTTTTCTCTATTTTCACCATATTGTTTTTGTTCTGCCTTGGGATAGATCACATGACCCAAATATTTTAGTTCTGTGATGTGAATGTAATGACACTAACAAGTATGAATAGTTGTTTGTAGATATATCTAAAGATCACCTTGAATGATACCAGTTCAGTAATTTGTTTGGGTTTGTTTTCACATTGTCTTGACATGAACAGATTAACTCACAATTTATTTAGCTCGACTTTTGACGCAAACATTGTAAGTATTATTATGCAAAAAAACATATAAAGTAGACAAATTATATTTGGTTGGTCGGCATATTGTATCATGTGTAGAAGACTTGAGTAGATTTTCCACCAATTACAGTAAATTTTCAGTTTCGATTTAAGGTGTACATCTTTCATGGATATAGACCTACATTTGTTAATGAAATCCTTGGTAGCACACTTAGGCAGTAACCACTGGAAGCAATCATAAAATTTGGCATGCATACAAAGATGACATGATTAAATTTTCAGACCATTTTAACTGCATTTAAATTTTTTCTGCCTGCAGTATTTTTTGCGATATGGACTTTTTAGTTTGTAATAACTTGTTGGGGTGGGCACGCTTTGTTTTACAAACACAAATCTAGTCATATATCAATGTGTAATTTACTACTGTAACTGTGCATATTTTCAGGAAAGCCAAATGAACAGAAAAGAAAACAAGATGAGGGCCTGGGATATCCTGCCAAGGTAAAGAAGGACCAGTGCGTACATTCAGTTATTCCCCAACCATTACCTTTAACCTGCACTGGACAACTTCTCCACAAACAGCAAAGCAAACAGATCTTTGAAGATGAAAAAACAAATATGGATGACCCCACAACCTTTAGACAGGGTAGGCTCAAGGTCATGCTCATTGAAGGAGTGGTTTTCAGGTATCTACCTATAATAATAATAATGAGGACTTTGTATAGTGCCTAATCTTTCTAAGCTCTAAGCTAACACTATTGTTTTTTTAGTGCTGTTATTGCTTGCAGAGGAGTGGTGGATTTGATCCTAACTGTTCATATGTTTGTCCATCCTTCCTGAGATGCTTGTTAGTAATAGCCACTCAATGCCACTCTGTAACAATCAATGCAGGCAAATGAATCTGACAAACAAATTTGTATGCATAATGATCATTTATGATTTTTTAGCTTGGGCATCATAATTTGGTTCTGTCCATCGGTCTGAATGTCTAGGGGGCTCCTGGTGGTAGAATGAGCACTTACCTTTCCAGTTGTCTCATATCTCTCCTGTCACATGGGTTTAAGTCTAGGGTTATCTTATCTGGGTATGTTAGAAAGCATGCCAGTAGCTTTACAGATGTTGATGGTACTTCCTGGGATTTTACTCCACCAAACATACTGGCTGCCATATATACTCTATACTCTGCTGAAAAATGGCTTTAAAACCCACCCAAACATTTGTCTAACTTTCTTATCCAAAGAAATTTGTTTACAATATTGCAAACCCCAAAAATCACTTTATGTCAACAAATTAAATGTGACAGACACTTTATTTAGGCATATTTAAATGACATTAAGGATTCCATGCACTTTTAGGATATCAGCAAATACAATTAAAAGCACTAAGTTGTTGTTACCATCCTTAAGATTTGTATATGAAAATAAAATGTTGACAAAATCATGTAAATCAGTCAAATCGGTCAAACACTTTTCAAGATATGACCTCTTAAAGTTTTGAGGGACTTTGGGAAATTTGCGATCCCCACTAAAAATGCAATCATCTTTGGATGAGTACAAAAATAATTTGAAGCTGTTTTTTTATTTTTATTTTTTATTTTATGGTTTAACGCCATTTTTTCAGCAAAATATAGGCTATACATGGCAGCCAGTATTAATGGTGGAGGAAGAACCTGGAAACCCCCGGAAAGAACCACCGACCCACGAGAAGCTAATGGCAAGCTTTCTCACATAACTACATTAGCCAAATCTTAGACTCGAACCCATGCAGACATAGGTGAGATGGCAGTGATCCGTAACGGACAGCGCTTTAGACAACTCGGCCACTCGGGGCCCCTTTTGAAGCTATACATCAGGGCTAACAAAGCTAACCAAGCTCCTGGTTTACAATAATAATAAATTAAATGAGCACTTTGTATAGCACCTAATCTTTAGAAGCTCTAAGCACTTTACAACATATATAATGATATGACTAAAAAAACAATAAGCAAAACAAACACCATGAAATTAGAAATAATAAAATAATGTGCTGAAAACATTTAAGGTAGGAAACATTATTAGGTATTTAAATTTGTTCTTGCAGTCGAAAAAGGTTTTAAGAGCACTCTTGAATCTGATCAATGTGTCTTTGTGCCCAATTTCAATGGGCAATTCGTTTCATGTTGCTGGGCCCTGGTATGCAAAAGAAAGTTGTCCTTGTGTCTTTGTTTTCATAGTGGGAATAATGAGTATACGATTGTCAGAAGAGGAGCATATCTATGTTGGTCGTGCGTACACATGGGTCAGGCCAGATAGGTATGTTGAACTGGAGTCCATCAGCTCAAGATATGCAGCCTTGCATATTTTCATGACATGTTGGTGCAATGTGAGAGTACTGTCCAGAGTAACACATAGGTGAATTTAATGTTGGTGTTGCTGATATTTATTGTTTGAGGTAAAGGATGTGAATGATAAAAGTCTTGGTGATGTGATCAGAATGGCCTCAGTTTTATCATCATTTATCTGCAGCCTGTTACATGTCATCCATGATTTCACCTCAGAAGTGCAACTCGCAACTCCTTGGATGATAGCATCAACTTCAATTGGGTGACTAGACTTGTATATTTGGATATCATCAGCGTACAATTGGAGAGACACTGGATGATGATCTATGACACTTGAGAGCAATTGAATGTATAGAATGAAGAGAACATGTCCAAGAACAGACCCCAGTGGAACACAACAACATAGATCAACTGGGCTGAAGTTTATTCCATTTGTTTGCAGATACAATTTATGTCCTGCTGACTAAGTAGGACTTGAACCACAGCAAGGCTGTATTGTGAATGCCAAATACATGCTGGAGACAGTGAAATAATATATTATGATTTCATGTGTCAAATGCTGCAGATAAATCAAAGAAGGTGAAGACTGTAGTCTTGTCGCTATCCAAATCAGAGAGAATGTCATTAACTACTTTCAGAAGAGTAGTTTCAGTACTGTGGCTATGGTGATATGCAGACTGTACATTTCTAAAAAAAAATTTTTTAATTCAGATGAGATACAGTTTTAGTTAGAAAAACTTTTTCTAAGATTCTTTTTAACGGTTGATTATAAACTGGGCAGTAGTTCTTTAAATCGTTATGGTAACGTGTTATGGTTGAGTGTTGGTTTCTTTAACAGAGGCTTTACATTGGCAGTTTTAAAAATTGATGGGAATTTCCCAGATGAAAGAGAGAGGTATTAATAACATAAGTTAGTGAAGGCAATATTGGATCTATGCATTAAAGCAGCAGTGATGTTGGAATTGGATCAAATTCACATGACTTCGGTGCACTCTTCATCACAGTTGTCCATACTAAATCCATAGAGACAGGTTCAAATACTGCTAATGGTTGTCGCTGAAATTCTGTTTCACAACTGTTTGGTGACAACAAGTCAGTTGAAATTGTGTTGTCAAGCTTATCTCTAATGGTTTGTACCTTGTCATGGAAGAAATTTGTAAACAGGTCAGGAAGGTCTACTGGAGAGAAGGTAGTTGGAAGTGGTGTATATTTGTTACTTGACATTATTTTGTTACTAATCTTGAAGAGCTCTTTGCAGCTGGAAGTCTGTGATCTTAATACTGTAGTGAAATATTTTGTCTAAATGGGCTATGTTTGTACTGTTCTTCTTAGCGGTTTCATAGACTTGTTTATGATTTGTGAGTCTGGTGGAAAGCCAGCGCATCCCCGGTTTACAGTGGTCTCTTTTAGCAGTCAGAAGCTGGTCCCTAACACTGCTATACCACGAAGAACACTTGTGAATTGATACTCTGCACTTGGTGGCTGGGGCATGTTTTTTAAGCAATGAATGCAGGTAGTTATCGAGTTGTTCTGCTGTAGGACATAAGCAACTTGTTTGGTTTGTTTGGATGTCATGCATTAGTTTGGTTCTATTTATCATACGGATGATTCTCTTTGTAGCAAATAAAGGTGGAGGGTTAGAGACTGATTTGTCAAGATGGCATATAATGCATAGGTGATCTGATGCAAGTTCGTGGGATACATGGGTGGACTATAGAATATTATCATCAGGTCTATGAAGAATGAAGTCTAAAATGTGACCATGTTTAGGCGTTGGTTGATTAACTGACTCTTTAAAGTTGAAAACATGAATGGAATCTAGGAGTTTTGATGTGTATGGGTTTCCAGGAGAGTCAGAGTGAAAGTTGAAATCTTTAATGAATAATCAGATTGCCATACTCCATACTCCAGGAGATTCGGAAACTGCTCCAAAAAGAGTGATTCAGTCAGCTTGTTTTCTCTACTAGGAGGAGGGCTGTAGAGGCAGAAAAAATGGACTGACCTTTGTTCCAGTGTGAGTGTTGTTTGGACTATTGGACTAGTTCAAACGATGTGTCAGAAATTGAAGGTTGTATTGTGTTTAAGACATTTTATCATGAAATTATTTAAGAAATGCAAGCTCTACAATCATACACAAAAAATTCTTTATATTAGGTTCACCCTAAAACTGGAAAATTACAAAGGACATCCTTACTGAAAAACCAGAAATTGCGTTTTTCCAAGATTTTGCAACCTTGTTACATAATAAGACTATAACATTTAAATGCAAACTAAAAGTATGTTCCTGTGAGAAAACGGTTTTTTTTTTCTGGGTCAGTGGATATGAAACCTTTGCCGTACCAGATCATAAAAATCGAATAAAAGAGCAAAAATTTAAATGTCTGAATAAATGCAAGAAACAAAAATATTCAAAGATCACAACTTGTTTATTTATTAACATATTTTAATACTTCTTGTACGTAATTGCTTGGTATTGTATGTAGAAATCATGCAATATACAAAGAGTATCATCATTAGTGTGAAAATATGTTTTAAAGCAGAAGCAATATCAATAAATAGCCAAAAATGGTAAAAACAACAATTTTCAAAAGTTTACAACTTCATCAATTAGTAAGTGCTTTTGATAATTTTTGCACTAGAATGTCGCATATTAAAGCCTTAATGCATAGGGCCTAACCGAGTAGATAATTTTCGCCGAGTATCGAATCCGAGTATTTGGATGTACTATTTGCTGGATCCGGGCACGAACCGAATAGTAGGTGTGACTCCGGAGAGTACCGTTTGTTTCATTATCGTATGCGAAGCTTAAACTTTTCATGTACCGTATACTGTATATATCGCCTAAAAGATAAAAAATTTAATTATTAACTAAAATTATTATGTATTATTATTTGCTGAGGCGAATACTTCCGAATAGTACCAAAAAAACATATTCGGCTGAAGTGAATGTCCGAGGCGATTTCCAGTTAGGCCCTGTTAATGCATACGTACTAACTAATAAAGTAAATGCACTTGTGATGAAACAAAGATGGGTTACAAAGCAAGAACTAATGTCATAAAGGACTGCTTTGTTTAAAAAAACAGAGAAAAGTAACAGCTTTAACAAAGTTTTAGCTTGAAAATTTTATTCTGCTATTTTATTTTGCTGGTTAATGTGTCCAATATTTTCATCTTTCTGAGTTCGGGCATTGCTTGAAACTGGTTGTACATCAAAGTTCAAAAACATGACTTAACCATGGCAATGTCATCACTGGCTGGCCATTTGAAATGATCGGTTTTGGTTTTCTTCTGGCATCAAAACTGCACGAGTGCCAGATCAGGTTGGTGTACTTCCAACACATGTCCAATGTAATATTGGTCATCATAATACATAGTTACCCATGTGAAGCAGTATGAGGATAGGATGTTTCAGGATAGAGTTTCTTAATCCACTCATAAACCTGAAATATTGAAGGTTAGAAATGTTAAGTCAGATGCAACAAAGAAAATTATTAAGATGTAAAAGCATGTAAATAAAACTGCTCTGGTGGCTTAGTGGTTAGAGAGTCCACCGCGGAAGCGGGAGGTCATGTGTTCAATCCTTGGCCGAGTCATACCAAAGACTTACAAAAATGGTACTAACAGCTGCCTCGCTTGGTGCTCAGCATTAAGAGGTTAGTGTTTGGACTGGTCAGCCTGGTGTCAGGTTAATGTGACTGGGTGGGACATCATGTTACATATCTGCGGCATGATGCCCCAGTGCTAGACATCACTATAAACTGCCTCACTGCAGACATCGTAACAATATGACTGAAAAATTGTTAAAGCTACATAAAACAGATCCTAATCAAACAAACAAAGCAAGAAATTTGTGTAGATTATTTTTTTCAGCCCAAAATAGTTTTGTTTTTAAAAATGGTCCTGTTTTGTGGTTGAGCACTGCTTGTTCTTTGATGTCATAAATCAGGCCAAATTACATGAAGTATTTAAAATGAATTACCGGTAGGTACTTTTAGCTACATTTAATGATGCATGACTAGTTGTTGCAGACTGGAAATTGGAGATCGTTCTTGTAGTTTTAACATACTAAAATGCCAGTCTGTTTTTTGTTTTTTATGGTTTTAACGCCATTTTTCAGCACAATATAGGCTATACATGGCGGCCAGTATTAATGGTGGAGGAAGAAACTGGACAAACCCCGGAAAGAACCACCGACCCACGAGAAGCTACTGGCAAGCTTTCTCACATAACTACATTTGCCGAATCTTAGACTCGAACACACGCAGACAAAGGTGAGATGGCAGTGGTCCGTAACGGACAGCGCTTTAGACCACTCGGCCACTCGGGGCCCCTGCCAGTCTGTATGTAGCTAGCTAGATTTACATTGTTAATAAGCACTTATCCTAAGCTCAAAATTAAAAACCAAAAGAAACAAAGTGAAAAGAATAAAGAAGGGTATCAGAGCCATTTTTCTTTGGTGAATAGTGTCAATAACAAACAGAAAGGTCAAAAGTCACAATTTTATCACTCTACAATTCATTCTATTAATTATTACTTGCTCTGTTACATACAAGAAGAAAAGAAATTTATGACAACAAATTTAATTTAAATACATAAAATAACATGCCCAGCTTCGTCTTTGCACGCGTATTTTATGTGTAAAAATGACTTAGCAGAGGAAATTGGACTCAAAATGTTTGACTTCAGGTACTAAAGATACAGATATAAAGACAAAAATGTATATAAAATATTAAAAACGAATCATTTTACTTACAAGCAAGCAGTAAATAATCCATAGATGGAATATCTGAGATCAAAATACTTGTTGGATTTATATCGTGTCACATGGCATAAGTGTTTGGCCAGCCATTGCATATGGCTTATTACCAGCATACTTTAAAATGCGTGGTGATCTTGCATGTCACAGAAAATTCTGCTCTTCATACAGAAATAAAGTATAATGATCACACATTATAATAACAAATTTGTATTTTTTTAAATTGTGATTTACCTGAAAAATTGTCATTTTGAAGTTTTCATCGTGTAAAATTTGAAACAAAAACAAAACAGATGTACACAGTAAAGATATAAAAATGTATGTCATTCTCTCTGCTTTACAGTGGTGCTAAATATAGTAACATGGGAAATACCACACATAATCCCATGCCTTACAATAAACATGTATGTAAAACATTGACGTTCGGACGAACCACCACTGTCCTAATTATGCTGTTTACATACCTCTAACAAACATCTATTTAAATATGAAAAGAAAAGTTAAACACAAAGATTTATGCATAAAATGATAGAGAAAAAGTAGTTATTGTGACAAATGCATATATTTATTGATTTTATGAATAGTGATGACATAAAATGTATTGTTCTAAATGTACACAATTTTGACTTTTGCCCTGCTGACAGCATATTGACCTGGTCAGCTAGGGCAATTTGGAACACCTAAGATAACATGAATAGATTTCAAGGTCATTACAGAAATTTTTCAATGTTTTATGCATTTTGGAACTTTTGCATCTTAAACATTTTGGACAAAAACTTGGTTGCACAATTATATAAAAACCACTTGAGATGGCCAGTGAAAGTTGGATTATTTCTATTCATATGAATTTAACATAATAATATTTTGAGGCCATTACATCAATTTTTTTGCACCTTTTTTTTTGCCACTATTCATACTTGTTGGTGTTTTGCCTTGGACTTGATAGCTTTACCTGAAATTGACCAGGAGAGTGTATGGGACAGCCTATTGTCCATCATCTGTTTGTCCATTAGCATATGTTTTTGCTACTTTTCCTAAACCATTTGAAACTTCACACACGTGTTCATCCCATGACTTGATTTATCTAAAATGAAAATGGTATTGCTCAGATATTCTGTAAGGCTGCCAAAGCAGCCAACTTGAGAATCTTTTCAGTGTTTCTTTTAATAGAAGGTCAGATTGACACAGGGATTTCACTAAATGGCTTTTATAATGTCTAGTTAGTTGTGAATAAAAATGCCGCCAATTGGATTTCCATATTTTTCACCAAGGCAGGTATCTTTAAGATCTTTTATAGCTTATTCTCCTGATTAGTTGTTTTATTTATTGACATGACATTTTCACCGGAAGACTTTTTAAGATCACTGTTTAGTCCTAAATGAAAATAGTTCCACACAGAGATCCAGTATGGCTGCAAGAATGGTCATCGTGAAAACATTATTGCCACTTCTGAATGGATGGCCATATCTAAATGGACTTTTTTCTAAAAAGGTATTGTTAGGATGTCAAGTTGGCCATAAATGAAAATAGTACATCATTTGCCCCCCACCCATGGCAGCCATCCTGAAAATCTTAATATTGCTAATTCTCATTAAAACAGTCTTTGGTATGGGGTTTTCAACAGAATTATTATGATGTCTAGTTGGTTCCGAATGAAAATGGGGCCAATCTGACATCTGTTCTGTTCACCACATTAGCTGTCTTTAAAATCATGTTATTGCTAATTATGCTGAATAGATGGACATATCAACAAACGGCTTTCATTAAAAGACTGCTTGTGATGTCTCTTTGGTCCAGAATAAAAATGGCTCTATTGGACATTCAGTACAGTCATAATTTCAGCTTGTTGACACAGTGACCACAATGAAAATCTTGTTATTACTGCTTCACCTGACTCAGTGACCACAATGAAAATCTTGTTATTACTGCTTCACCTGAATGTATGGCCATATCTCCATGTCCTTTTTTACTTGAAGATGTTTTATGATGTCTAGTTTGTCATACACAACTTTAATTGGCTTGTTATTACTACTACTCCTTAACGGAAAGTTACATCAGCGTGGGAATTTTGTCAGAGGACTTCTTGTGGTGTCGACTTGGTCTGAAATAAAACTTGAGCTGTTCTGATATAAAATATGGCCTCGGCTAAGTTCATGAAAAAATCTTGTTACTATTCTACCGAAATTCATATTGACATTAGGTTTTAACCAGAAGACTGTGATGACTAGTTGAAAATAGTGATGATATATCATCCAGTATGACCACCATGGCAGCCATATTCCACTTTGTGTTATAATTGCTACTCTTAAATGGAAAATTATATTGCCATGGGATTTTTACCAGAACACTTTGTCTTGATGGTCATGAATGAAAACAGTTCAAATCTGACCTCAAATATGGCAGTCACAATGAACATATTTTAAATCTTGTCTCTAATTCTCAGAATAGATGCTCATATCAACATTTCATCAAAATCTTCAAATTGTGTTTGGTTTGTACAATGATAATCTTGCATGTGATATGGCTGCAACGGTGGCGAATTTTGAAATCATAATGCACAAGAATATTTTAAGCAATGTTTCAACATTGCAGTGTAAATGAAGAAATGTTATTATCTTGAATTCATACAGTTTCTTTTTGGCTAATAGATTATCAGTCCATTCAGAAGCTTTTCTTTCTGACACAAGGCACAATGATGCAAAACCCACTTGAGGAAAACAAAGTAAGCTTGGTAGGCATTTTTTTATGCAGCTCACCTGTTTGGATTTTCAGGCTATTAATAGGATTCTTTATTTCTTTGAAAATGGTGCTGCTCAGACATTCATTCTTGAAAATCTATTTTTGCTAATCCTGAATGAATGGTCTTATCAGCATTGACTTTTCACTGAAAAATTTCTGATTATGTGGATGGTTGTAGATGTACAGTGGGACCCCGCTATAACACAGTAGTTGGGAGCCATAGAATCCGACCGTGTTATGAACCGAACTGTGTTATAAGCAACCATGTACAATACCAACACATTTTTGGATTTAATTTGGGGGGGGGGGAGTTACATAAAGACGGGTGCGAAAAGTTATCATTTTTGATCAATATATATTAAATGAGAAAAAAATTTGCTGTGGTAACAGAAATTGCAGATATAATATATTACTTTATTCAGAGAACCATGCATTGGTACATACACGTGACTAATTTATATATACATGTATAATCTATTGCATGAAAAGAGTATCAACACCGTGTACTCACCAGCGAATCTTGTAACATACATTGAATCCATAATACAAATATTTCCATCGAAAATATCCACACACAGATGTAAAATATTCAATAATTTTGTCACAGATCATTATGTGACTGAATTCAATGAAAAGAAAATAACAAAAATTATGTAACGGGTGTACGTAATGAATGATGAAATAGTGCATGTCCGTAGATTAAATAATGGAAGCTAAAGTGTATTCTTATAATAAGTACATGTACATCTCAGGATCTTTCTGTCTCTGAATTCAGTCATTGTAAATTTCAACACATTTTCCCACCCAAGCTGCTAATCAAAGTCCTTTGAACTTGCCGCCCAGCTATTGCGTCATGTTCTTTTGATGTACTCTAATAAATACAGCAGGCAGAACTGGCTGTATTTTAACCACTGAATTATGTCACTGTAAATATCAGCACAGCTAAAATGATAAAGTAATCAACACTAACTTTGTCTCCCAGCTATTTGCATGCGTACGGAGGACTCCTGCATGGAGTGATTTATGTGTCCCAGATCAAATATTTGCATTCAAATACGCATAATTAAGCATTTCTGAGACCTCTGTGTCGTATACATTTTATACCATTACATTTCTCATCTGTCAATAGTTATTATTTTTTGAAAAACTCTGATTTTTAGCTGCTTTCTGCTAATGTCACGTTTGCTCTTGGCAAAGTCAATTATAGTTCTCAGTTGCACAATTCGAATTCACTAGTCAACAGATTGCATAAAACAACACCACCAAGCCACGCACACATGTTGGTGGCTGTTATTTCTTTGATGCTGTATAAATCGTTTCCCTCTGATTTGAACAAGTTTAGCTCGGCAGTTCACTTTGATGATAAACAATGTACTTAAATTAATTGATTTATACATTCTGGTGAGAATCTTTTATCAACCCCCGCATTGGCTGTTGCTTAGTTGTGTATGAAATTAAGAGAACATATATCAGAGATTATTAGAGCAACAATTGTATTCGGAATGCATTCAAGACAAACACAAAGTAGACATGATGGCTTCATTGCTCAGGGATCAGAAATAATAATATTGACACTTGTGAGCTGTCATTTTTCAACAATAAACAAAGATCAAAGTTCTCAGTTGGCCCAGCAATTGGTTCGTATTTCCGATGTTTATTCTGGCACAAAACTAGAAGAAATTTATTAATTTTTTAAATTTTAGGAGCCATTCAATGATTATTTTATATTCGATTTTGTGTGTGATTTCCTCCCCAAACTGATAATACAATTTCTATACGGTTTTTTTTCGCACTTTTTAGATGAGAATGAGAATGATAATTAAACTCTTGACATATTTTATTTTTCATTCTTAAAAGATTTTTGTTTTTGATCTTTGAGAAAAATACCTAATAAATTACCTGAAATTTCGGGAGCCATGTGACGACCGTGTTATATCCGATTTCGTGTTATAACGGGGCATGTTATAGCGGGGTCCCACTGTATATGGTGCCAATCAGATATCCAATATGGCTGCTTTAAGAAATATCTTAAGGATCTTGTTATTACTATTTCTGAATGTCAACATAGAGCTGTGTTTCTGAATGGAAGGTTGCAAATTCTGGCCATAAATATTATACTAATCAGCATTTTTAAGAACACCAAACCTGTCATGTTCCACCAGAGAAAATTGTGAATTTCTCAAATTTTTGACCAGAATGTTACATTTTATATATACATTTATAGTTTACTGCTTTTGTACATGTTCCTGAATATTAACAGCTTTACCTTTTTATCTTTTATCATGTAGAACTTCATGTTTCATTTATTTGAAAGTGATTGTTCTTTTTTTTTTAAAAATCTTTAGAATTGTTTGTTTAATTGACACCATATAGCCAGTTTTTATTGACACCAAATAGCCATTTATTTTAGCAAAAGATACCATCAAACACTAATGCATGCCTACATGTATCCGTGTGTGTTTCCATTCATTTATCAATACATGCATATAAGTACAGAAAATTTGTTGTATCATATTTTCTGTCATCTTTGTACTCATGTTTAGCAGTTGAAATGGTTTTCATTTTCATTGCCTGAATCTGATATACTAAAGAAAATAAAAAAATCCAGATTTCCAAAACTGCAATAAAAAGATCAAAACAAATCTGGTATTGGAAATAAAAATAATCAATAGAGAGACAAGCAAAATGGAAATTGATATTCTTAGTAAAGCTGCATTGTACCAATTGCGATTGCTTTTGTATCACCATTTCATTTGCTATAGTCGCACATCATTTAAAAAGAAGAATATATTAAAACTTGGAGCTTTATTGTCAAGTCAAAGCATGATGAATGAATATCATGCCAAATTTACTGTTCTTGCCACTTAAGGTGGCAAGTCCGCATATTATGTCACTGACATTTGTATTTTATTTTTAGGATAGTACGTCTTCAGACTTTAAAGGCAGTTGAGATCTATCCAGGTGATGGTACAGTGATTGTTTCTCAAGGAACTGCAGGTCATTTCTTCCAACACTTCATTCCGCAAGGTGATAAGGTGAATGTACAATTGTCTTAATGCTGTCTAAAATCATTACTAAACTCAAGGCATGGATTTTCAAGTGTTCTAAAGGGTCTGTAATGGGTCCCATATTGACAGAAGTGTTCTAAAGGGTCTGTAATGGGCCCCTTATTGACAGAAGTGTTCTCAGTGTTGCAAATTGGGCCTAAAATCATTACTAAACTCAAGGCATGGATTTTCAAGTGTTCTAATGGGTCTGTAATGGGTCCCATAAACACAGATGTGTTCTAAAGATTTTGTAATGGGTCCCATATTGACAGAAGTGTTCTCAGGGTTGCATACTGGACCTAAAATCATTACTAAACTCAAGGAATGGATTTTCAAGTGTTCTGAAGGTTTGGTATTGGGCCCCATATTGACAGAAGCATTCTCAGGGTTGCAAATTGGGCCTGATATTGACGGAAGATAAAAATTGTGGCAATTCACAAGGTGGCAACTTACACCTGAAACTTTCATATTCAAGCTCTTTTGTTTCCAATGTGATCTATTTGGTTGTTTCACAGTATTGATTAAGTAAATTTTTAAACTTTCCATTACAATATATATATTTAAGTCTTCCAATGTTAATTCTTTATACAGCTTTTTGTTAAACTGCCATTATGTTTGTGTACTTAATTCTAACCTCTAACTATTATACAGTTATAATTAATTAGCTTGGATGCATAACATGTGATTACTTTATGTACTGTATACTGAAAATGATAGGAAAATCATGTCTTCAGAATTTTTATTTTGGTACCATTATGTTATTTTGTGTACATTTTTAAATTATTTAACATCCTTACATTTTTCATAAAATGTTTAATAATAACATTTATTTCTAAGCTTTATTGTCCTGAACTTTATGCAATCCAATTTATATTTCTCTAACTTAAACCTTTGTTGACCTTACAAGGCCACTTTCCTGCCCAGAAGGTAAATACTAGTCTAATAAATCAGCCCCCACAACCTTTGTTGACCTTACGAGGCCACTTTCTTGCCAAGATGGTAAATACTTGTCTAATAAATCAGTCAGCCACCACAACCTTTGTTGACCTTATAAGGCCACTTTGCCAGATGGTAAACACATTATACCTCTACAGCCATCTATTACCACAAATAACTAACTTCCTGTGGCTCTTGGTAGAGAGAAAGTTCATGCTGAGTATGATAAAAGGTTATCACCCCATGATTGCTGACACCTATTTTTCATCACAGAAAAGAGGATTTTGGACAAAACAAGGGCTTATAAAAAAATACTCTCTAACTTTGACTATAAACTTTAAGACTTGTGTAATAACTGGCTGAACAAAACTTATTTGAACCACTTTCGATGGCATCTCTAGGGCACCTTACATACATGACCTGCATCCTTGTGACATTAGCAACTGCGAATTAGCGAAATACTTGCCATATCAGCACTATCTAATTACATGCAGATCTGACAAGACAGGAAAGTCGTCCTCATGATGGGAGTCACTTTCATTGCCAAGAACCTGTTTCGTTCTTGCTTTCAAGTTCTGCCTTAATAGAACAGAGCTTATGCATTGAGGGAGATCACACCCTTTTCTATTTCTCAAGAAAGGACAGGTGGATATATAAAAACTGATAATCTTGTCATGGATTAAGTGTGTCAATTGCTTGGCATAGAGAGAAATAACCCTAGCTTCAATGGATTTATGTTAGAGCAGTTGCCACCAGCCAAGCAGTTGACTGAACTGTTTGCTAACTGACATCATTCAGGCTGTGTAATGGAGATTGGAGTCCACATTCACTAACTTTTATCTCCGAGATCTGTCATCCCAGAGTACCCCATTTGATCTAGTAGGACTTATATCGTCACCTCAACAGGTCACCTTCCAGGTCAATTGACAGCTTCTTAAGTCACGGCTTCACAACTTCCGCTGGATTTGCAGGTGTAAATTTTTCACTATTTAAGCTGCTCCCCCTCCAGTTAAATTGCCTAGAAGCTTTCTCACATATCTATGGGGACTGGATATGGTATCGTCGGGATAAGGGGATGTACCTCCCTCTATCTCTTACCTATTCTTCTAAGGTATGATTGAGTAACATAGTTAAAGAAGAAACCAAATTTTCCTAGTAAGATATTTTTTCAAGAATACTTAACCAATCATAATATACTTGCACCATCCTAGCCTCCCTGCAGTTACATCCATAGAGAGGGTGCCTTCTGCTCAGGTTTTGCCACTAAAACTTATACATAAGGGGAGATCACTCTGCCTGAAGGCTGCATAGATCAGGAGACATCTTTTAGTTCCCTTTAGCTAAAAGTAGTATCTGGGAGGGCTCGATTTGCATGATAGCTGTAGTTCTCCTAAGGTATTATGACTGGGTAAGTATTCTCAGAGAAACATATTTTACTAGGAAAAATTGGTTTTCATTTGGTCGGAATTATTTATTCAAATTATTATTCAATGAAACAATTTTCATTAATAATATTCTTGGACTGGAACATTAATTTAGAAATATGGTAAATTCAGACAGGAATGTTTTTGGATTATATTATTGTGGTTTATCAAAAGACTTAGCACATCATCATATTCCAGGTCTTTGGCACATATGAGACTACAGGCAGATCAGCACATTCAATATCACAATTATTATTTGGAATACCACTGAAATTCATTTGGAACTCTATACATTTAGATGTGCAATAAACTTGTAGGACGTTTTGGGTTTTAATAATTCACAGTAGAATAAGTTTGTTTTAAATTTTCACTTTTATTCTAGGGAAATAAATTATTTGCTGAATTGTACAAAACTTGTTAGTTTTTGCTCTTTTATATTACTTAGTTTAAAACCATAACATTGTAACAATATAATTATGGAAAAAAGAGAATGAACAATGCAAGTTAAATAACAGCAGATTGTTAAAGCATGTTCTGGTGAGCCCAATTTTAAGTTCAGTTGTTTTGACTTATTTGATTGAGCTCATGATTTTTCAAATTGTAAATTAATTTTTATTTGTTAATACTAACATTTTGGTGAGACGATTCATAGCAGTCACCTTATATCTGGAATCTTGTTATGATGAAGCTGTACTGAAAGGGAGATTTAGAACTAAATTTCATAATATTTTATTTACTTTCAGATTGAAGAAAGAACCTATTCAATCAAGAATCCCCCACCCACACCACCTTATGCCACCTTTTGTATAGAGAGATTGATGAAAAGAGCAGCTAGGTTTGTATTTTTAGTTTTTTACAGTTTAAAACCAGGCTCTCTTTCTTGCATTCATTCCAGTCCAACACAAGACTCACTTCCTAGCATTCATTATAGTCCAACACAAAACTCACTTCCTAGCATTCATTATTGTCCAACACAAGACTCACTTCCTAGCATTCATTATAGTCCAACACAAGACTCACTTCCTAGCATTCATTCCAGTCCAACACAAGACTCACTTCCTAGCAGTCATTCCAGTCCAACACAAGACTCACTTCCTAGCATTCATTCCAGTCCAACACAAGACTCACTTCCTAGCATTCATTCCAGTCCAACACAAGACTCACTTCCTAGCATTCATTCCAGTCCAACACAAGACTCACTTCCTAGCATTCATTCCAGTCCAACACAAGACTCACTTCCTAGCATTCATTCCAGTCCAACACAAGACTCACTTCCTAGCATTCATTCCAGTCCAACACAAGACTCACTTCCTAGCATTCATTCCAGTCAAATATACTGATCTCTTCCTTGCATTCACTAGTCTTAAACAAGGCTGTCTTGTATTAATTACAATGTAATATAAGGCTGTCTTAATTGCATTCAATGTCTAAATTAAGGCTGTCTTCGTTGTATTCAATAGTCTTAAATAAGGCTGTCTTGTATTCATTACAATAAAAAATGAGGCTGTCTTAATTGCATTAATTAGTCTAAAGCAAGGCTGTCTTCTTTGCATTCATAACATTCTAAAATGAGGCCATCTTCTTTGCTTTCATTATAATCTTAAACAAGGTTATTTTCCTTGAATTCATTACAGTTGATTCAATGTGTCTGTCTGTCTGTCTGTCTCATCTTTTATCCTTTGAGTATATTCAAGATTTATTGTTTAGATGAGAGAGAGAATGGGATTTTGTAAAATGATTTTACCTTATTGAATTCCATATACAAATGAAATTGAAGTTACGAACTGTATCCAGATAATTTCTTCATCACCAGGTTTCTAAATTATGCTAAGCAGGAGGACAGCATTTTACCAGCTTCTAGTGATATTTGCTGTTGGAAAGTAAGTAAACATCATTTGGTTGTTTTTCACAGTCTTCTTTTTAATTTATAATTTATATAGTGTCATTGAATCTTAATGTTTTAAAATGCCTGCCTTACAATGTTATGATGTTCATCCACTCTTCTGTTTGTCCATCTGTCTGTCACCAGTTTTGTTTCTGCATGATAGCTTGTGTTGTCCACCATATACAGTTAAGAAACCGATCAATTTTGGTGTCAAAGCTCTCATTGCCCAAGAACCCGATCAATTTTGGTGTCAAAGCTCTCATTGCCCAAGAACCCGATCAGTTTTGGTGTCAAACTTTAATTGCCCAAGGTCAATATGATGAAAAGGAGAAGGTGGTTTCTGCACAATAACTTGAGACCTTCACTATCTACAGCTACCAGTCTTTGTGCATAACTTGCACTATAGGTAAGGAAGAATCCCATTGATTTTAGATTACAAAGTTCAGAGGTCACAGTCACTGTAACTGATAGAATTAAAAGTGATTTCACTACAGTAACATTAATTATACAGAGTACATACATCAGCTAAACGTTGTTAATGTCATGCACCTGATGTAAGGAAGAATCTATCAACTTTGCCATCAGAAAAGTCAAAGGTCAGGGTCATGTACTGAAGAAGAAACATGGTTTTGGAAATAAAGATAAATGTACTTTAAGAGATAACTTCAGCCCATAACCAGATGCAGATAAAACATAGATATAATATGTACTTATCTATTCCTTAAGTATAACCATTCCGGTGGCCTAGTGGTTAGAGCATCTGCTGCAGAAGCAGGAGGTTGTGGGTTTTGATCCCTGTCTGAGTCATACCAAAGACTTACAGAAATGGTACTTACAGCTGCCTCATTTGGCACTCAGCATTAAGAGGTTAGTGTTGGGACTGGTTGGTCTGGTGTCAGGATAATGTCACTGGGTGTGACATGATTCTACATGTCTGAGGCATGCTAGACATCACTATAAACTGCCTCACTGCAGACATCGTAGCAATTTGACTGAAAAATTGTTAAAGATAAATTAAAATTCCTAATCAAACAAACAAACAAAAATTCCTTAAATATATATTTCATATTTATTAAGGGCAGCTTTTATTAAAGGAAGGCAACCATTAAAATAGCCTATGTTTTTCTTCTCTTTTATAGTAACTACATTTGTTTGTTAGAGATATGTTGCCATAAAAGCTCCTGTAATGCTAATGCTGAAACATACACAGCCTTGATTAAACAGTTGCACTCAGTATGCGTAATGATGTGTATATTTTCAGTAGGTTTGCATGATTATCTCTGACACCTATTTTGTTTTCATGTAAAATGTATTGCTCATGTTTATGTTAAGCACTGACATAATAATAATAATAATAATAATTATAATAATAATAATAATAATAATAATAACAAGAATAATAATAATAATGAGGACTTTGTATGCGCCTAATCTTTAAAAGCTACTAGCGCTTTACACCATCAATAATGATATGACTACACTACAGAACAACAAATGACAAAAACAATGAAATTGGAAAAGACATGCTGAAAATATATAAGATACAAAACATGATTAGGTCGCTAAGTTTTTCCCTGAAGTCGAAACAGGTGAGTCTTGAGAGCACTCTCAAAAGGAACCACTGTGTCTTTGTGTCTAATTTCAATGGGCAATTCGTTCCACGTTGCCGGGCCCTGGTATGCAAACAAATGTTGTCCATATGACTTTGTTTTCACCTTGGGAACAATGAGTATACGATTATCAGAAGAAGGGCGTAAGGATCTAGCTGGTGTATACACATGGGTGAGGCTGGATAGGTATGTCGGACTGGAGTCTGTCATTGAAATATAGCACAGAGAACAAATTTTGTATTTGATTCTGTATCGAATTGATAGCCAGTGTAGGGTACAGAGCAGTGTTGAGGTGTGCTCTGATCGAGGTACTCTAAAGATGATCAGTGCAGCTGTGTTTTGAACTTTTTGAAGTTTCTGGAGTAAATTTTGTGATAAGCCAGACAGAATTGAGTTACAATAGTCCAGTCTTGAAAGTACTAATGAACACACAAGTGTTTTCATGGCATCAACAGAAAGATATTTACGAATGGGACTGATGCGTCTCAGTTCAAGATATGCAGCCCTGCAGATGTTCATGACATGTTGGTGCAATGTGAGAGTACTGTCTAGAGTAACACCTAGATTCCGTACTGACTGTGAGAATTTACTATTGGTGTTGCTGATATTTATTGTCTGAGGTTACGTATGTGAATGAGAAAGTCTTTGTGTTGTGATCAGAATAGCCTCAGTTTTATCATATTCATCTGCAGCTTGTTACATGTCATCCATGATTTCACATCAGAAATGCACTTCTCTACTCCATGGATGGTAGCATCAACTTCAGTTGGGTGGCTAGACTTGTATATTTGGGTGTCATCAGTGTACAACTGGTGCGACACTGGGTGATGATCTATGACACTTGGGAGCGGCTGAGTGTGCAGAATGAAGAGAACATGTCCACCAACAGATCCCTGTGGAACACCATAACATACGTCAACTGGGCTGGAGTTTATTCCTGTTCACTAAGTAGGACTTGAACCACTGTAAGGCCATATTCTGAATGCCAAGTACATGCTGGAGACAGTGAAGTAATATATCATGGTCTATTGTGTCAAATGCTGCAGATAAATCCAGGAGAGTGAGGACTGTAATCTTTCCACTATCCAAAGCGGAGAGAATGTCACTAAATACTTTCAGAAGAGTAGTTTCCGTACTGTGGCAAGGGCGATATGCAGACTGTACATTGCTAAAAAAAACTGTTTGAATTCAAATGAGATACAAGTTGAGTTAGAACAACCTTTTCTAAGATTTTTTTATATGAAAGGGAGATTAGAAACTGGGCGGTAGTTTTTTAAATCGTTATGGTCCATGTTGGTTTCTTCAGCAGTGGCTTTACGATGGCAGTTTTGAAAAATGAGGGGAATTCCCCTGATGAGAGAGAGAGAGATATTAATAACATCAGTTATTGAAGGCAATATTGGTTCTAAGCACTCAGGCAGCAGTGATGTCGGAATTGGAAAAATCATGCTATCAAAATCTTGCCAGAATTGACAATTTATGTATTTTTTAAAATCATTTTCATCACAAACATGCAGTACATACACTGCATTAATAATAGCTGAATGTTGATACTGTATATACAGAATAATTACAAACATTCAAAATGTCAGTGATGAAAGCTATTTTGCTTATGTACTGTTTGGTGGAAAAGCTTACTCTGTGCTGTTAATAATTTGAATAAAGTGTTTTTGATGATGATCAATCCTAAAGTTATATTTATTGAATTTTATAAAGCAGAGTACAATAGCTTTGAACTGCACAGCATGTAAGACATTTGTTCAACATATTCAGTAAGGTTTGATTGCTTCACCAGCCAATGACATTAGGTTTTTTATGCAATAATTGTCAAGAAAAAAGAATTAGAAGAGTAACACAAATATATGTGCACAATACTCCACCTCCACTTGACTGTTATGGACAACATTTCTATGACAATCAGAACTCAGAATTATCTCATTAACTTCCTTGTAAATCTAGAATTTGTTGTGGAGAAATTTGCGCCATATTATTGCATTTATTTCTTATATAAAATGACTTGGAATGTAAGGATGGTCCATTATGAATGTCCAGAACCACAGGAAGTTCTCTTTTTATCATGTAGTTTGTATTCCTAAACCCTTGTATTTCAAATGAACACACTCATATGGCAGTTAATTTCAAATTGACATCGTAACATTCTCCAATGTTCATATTGCTTTGAGCCTTTTCATCCAATTTTCTTCTGATATTCATTTTCATGACATTTGGAAATTTGATGTGTGTAGAAGATGAATGGTGTAATTGCTTATCACCATTAGTGTCAGAAATTAAAATCACTTGTACACTAGACAATTTTTATCCCACCATTAATACTGGCCGCCATGTATAGCCTATCGTGTGCTGAAAAAATGGCGTTAAACCCTAAAAAACTAAAAAAACAAAACAATTTTTATCTCACCAATAAATTGAAAGACGTGTATCTCTTTTCAAGTAGTGACATCATTATCATCTGTGTTCAGATTCTCTGTGAATGTTTTTGAAAGTCATACACAATGCATCTTTGATATCATTTATATATAATGGAAGAGACAGTGTTCTGCAGAAACCATATAAGTTTCCATGATTAGACTAATTTGTTTGTTGTCTTTCATAAAGTACCAAGATACCATGCCACTAGAACCATTGCCGATAACAGTACTGGAGGAATGTGTTGTCCCAAGCTACGGAAGGTTTGTGGCCCTATCTAATGGGTTGGTCAGGGTTGTTTTCAATGACCGCACCTCTCTAGAAATAACAGGAGACTTCTCAAAGCGGATACATCAGAGATCTTATGCTGCAGAGGATCTGACTCAGGTACATAGTTATAATGAATTAGACCCTGTTAATGTCCAATGGGTCACATTACACTAGTTCATAGATGTGTTCTTCAATATCTGCTGTACCCAATGAAAGACTTAGAGACAATGTTTGTTATTTATGTCAGTTTGATTTTCTGTATTGGAATATGGTCATAATTGTTAAAAAAGAATACTATAATAGCCCGTTCACATATAAGTTGAAACCCCCCATACTGAATAGGTATAAACACTGAAAAATGCATGACCCAGATAGTCCGAGATGACATAACAAGATGCACATGGTAAGTTCTAAATGCATTTATTTAGGAAAACTTGTATTAGCAAATATTATGCGTATATCTCTCTTGGAGTTGGCTTGTATGATTATTGCATAGAAATGGTGAAATAAGTTCATAAATTTGTTTGAGAAAAGTGAAAAAATTTATTTAATTTTCTGTTTTCTTATTGTTTCTTCCTAATTCAGATTTGTGTACGACTTGATTGGATAATGAAAATAATTGAACATTCGCGGGTCACTACCTCTCCCTTGACTCAAGTTATTCTTTGTTTATGCATTATTGTGTGTGTGCAAGATTTGGATTTTTAACTTAGCAAAAAAAAAAAAATTCAGTCATATGTCTGCATTGTGGCAGTTTATAGTAATTTCTAGCACTGGGGCATCATGCTGCAGACATGTAACATGATGTCCCACAAAATCACATTATTCTGACATTGGGCCGACCAGTCTGAACACTAACCTCTTAATGCTGAGCTTCAAGCGAGGGAGCTGTTAGTACCATTATTAGAAGTCTTTGATATGACTCAGCTGATGCATATTGCTTTCAATAAATGGTATACCAGTAATTATAATTTTACCTTGCCTTGAAATTGTAAATATCTAACTCGTTAAAATGTGATCCAAGTATGACAACTATGAGCAACAGTAGGGTTTTGTTCAAGACTTGCATTTAGGTTAATAAGTGCATTTACATAATGCCACCGCATATATCTTGAAGGTTTGAACATGAGCTGATTGAAGTACTTTCCTTGGATTCAAATTATGGGCACCACTATACTAAACTTTGCTGATCTTCAAAATACAATAACGAACTTTTAGAAATAAAAACATTGTGCCAATGCAGTACGAACTGAGTTGTAGTTTTGCAGATATTATGCTATTAATATAGAGCGAAGGACAATGATACATTAAAAGTACTGGTATAGTTGCCAGTCAGAATTCCCTCTTAATCCAAGCCATTGTTTTAATGATTAACTGTGTTACTGTCGAACAACAAAAGACAAATCTGCCAATTATATACAAAGAGATGCCCAAAACATCCAGTTTTCCATTCCGTTTCCATTGTGTTGAAAATGATGATTTTGTTCTGCCAAAACACAAAGCCATTCTTGCATGAACATGTAACAGTTTTGTTGTTTTTGTGCTGCACACAATTAAATGTGTGTACCTTTTTCATAAAGATTTACCCCAATATTTAGATTGCTTATATCATTGAAAAAGAGTAATGCTTGATCATGAGGAACAATGTAAATGAAACGGCTATTAATGGCTGGATAAAATGTTATCAGAAAGGGTACTATTTGGTTGAACAGTATAGTAAAATTTCCATTTAATTTGTTTGGGAATAAATGAGGATTACAGTGACATTAATTTGTACTGCAAGTACTGTACATTATAGTACAGCTTGGTCTCCAAGGTAAATTTGAACCAGCCCATGTCGTCATTATTTACCTTTATTTAAGTTTCTGTTGGAGAAATCAGAAAATATGCAAAATAGTAATAAAAGCAATCATAGTAGTTTGTAACAATTTAGTGCACCAAAAATATATGTTTGCTTTAAAATGCATACAAATCTTTGGGCACAGAAAAGAAATATTTACCAAAAATATATGTTTGCTTTAAAATGCATATAAGTCTTTGGGCACAGAAAAAATATTTTTTGTTTGAAGATTTACAGCAGTTAACAAATAAAAACATGCTTTGCGGATAAGCTGAACAATTCCCCTTCTTCCAGATCCTTTTTTTTTCCTAAAATATTTGGCTTATATATGTATATATATATGGTAATTTAATTAAAAAAATGGGACATTTATCTAAATGAATGAATTTTAAATTAAAGTGAACCGTCCACGAGGGGTCATTATTCACTGTTTTATCTTTCAAAAGAAAGTTATTTAAATTTTCCCGTGGGGTAAGGAATGGTGCCACATCTCCACAGGTGTTTATGCACACATAGTGTGCTATTTAATTTGGTCATCATGTCGCGCCCCTATTGAGGGACTATCGACATGAATGTAGGACCTGGGTGAGTGGGAATAGATCAAATACGCACTTAACCCTATCAGCCAATTGGAAGGAGTGTACTAGAGGTGCAATGGCACCAAATAATGACTGGTGAAAAATGGTTTTCATGTCTCGTCATGTTGAGGGTTTCTGGTCACAAGAAAGGAGAAAAAGGTCCAATAAACCAGCCCATGTATGTTGACAGCCTTGAAATGCCCTAGCCATACTTATTTCAAATCAGGTTCAGTTTCATTAATGGACGGAAATACACCAATAATGTGCAAGCCACCTGTGTAATTCAATCAAATTTTGTGTAGTTGAAGATTTTTTCTAACTCCTAACATACCAATGTTTCTAGTACCCAGTGTACGTATTGTAAGACCATAACAATTTTAATTATTGAATGTCTGTGCGACATATGTAGGTTGGTCACTGTTAGGTTATATGGATTGTGAATTTTGATTAGCGATGTTCGAAATTGATCAAGTTAGGTTTCTCAAAAGAGCTTGTCAAATAGAGCTTTCGTACCAAATGAGAGCTCTGTAATGGCTAAGTGGCAATAGCCCTTAGAAGGGCTTTTTGATGGAGGGTTACATAATGGTAACCAGTCTTCCCTCATTCTGGTTTGTTTGCTCTGGAGTCCTCCTGTCGTCTCATGTTCCTTGGGCCTATCTTCATCTTGATTGTCAGCACTGGTGTCCTCTCTTCTGGGTTTCTAGATCTAAAATTGCCCCTATCGATTTGGAAATACTCTGTGCTGTTGTTACCAATACCACCTTGTATTTCTGATTTAATTTTTAGGAGAATACTGGCTAATTGGTATTTTGATGCAACCTTTAGTTGTTGTACCAGATGTTATTTTCTTAAATGCTTCAATGGTTATTTCTGTATCTTTTGTTATCCTTGATGCTTCATCTAATTCTTTTTGGTTTTTTTAAGTGTTTAGCTCCGCAAAATGATTGGTCAATGAACCCATGTGACCTCCTTGTGGGGCTACAATTTACTTCTTAAAGTTGTCATAAATTTCAGATTAGTATGTTATTTAGGTGTTTTAGTAGCCCGTCAAAATGATTGGTCAATGAACCCATGTGACCTCATTGTGGGGCTACATATTGCTCCTTAAGGTTGTCATACATTTTAGAATTTTCGATTTATTTAGGTGTTTAGGCGATGTTTCTATATTTTTTCAATTAGCCCTGTTGTTTTAAGCAGTTCAATTATATTTTTGAATGTTCCTTGAGGATTGGTGTTAGTTAATTGGATTATTTCTGGGTATGTACTTGGTGCGGCTATGTTTAGTTGTTTGGATCTAAATTAGTTCAGTTTGGCTATATTTAAGTGGCATGTAATTAGGTTCGTCGAGTTTGTTTTTAGGAAGTTGGTCTGCTAACTCATTAACTTTGATGTCAATGTGGGATGGAATCCACATAAATTCTACTACTAGTTTATTTGAATTTAGGGTTTTCAGTATTAGGTTAATTTGTTTTAAGAAATTTTCTCTAGATTTTGTGGTGTTATTTTGGATTGAGGTTAGGACGCTTAGCGAGTCGCTAATAATCACAGTCTTATTCGTTTTCTTTTTCCTCAATCCACTTTAATGCTTCTAGGATGGCCCAAAATTCAGCTGTATAAAAGGAGCAGTGGTTGGGTAGACATCTGCCCATTTGAATATTATGTTCTGGAATGACCATTGCTGCTGCTGTTTTGAGAGGATTTATTTCTAATGCTAATGTTTTTAAATAGTTTTGTTGGTTTTCCTTGTTTCCTTTATCTGATACGGAGATATTTACTTTCGTTTGTACATTACTCCAAGGTTCTTTGTCGTACGTTATGTTGTTTTCTACTTGGAATATGTCTATTGGAAGTTAGTTTTTAATTCATGAACTAGTTTTCCCATGGAGGTGGTGTTTTTGAGAGTTTTTCTATATGGGGGTATTGCATTTGTTGATAGCCAGGTATGTGGGGTGCGTTTTTTCATGGGTCAACAGTCAGGCTGCATATTTTAAGATGAGTTCCTGTCTTCTAAGATGTAATGGCAGTTCCCCTGTTAAAACCTGTAGCTCGGCTGTCGAGGTTGATGGCAGTGTGCCGGTACCAATGAGTAGGGCTTTTCTCTGTATTTTATTTAGTTTAAGTGATGTTTGGGTGCTGTGATGTATACTTGGCACCCATAGTCAAGTTAAATCTTATTAATGCCCTATGCCGTGTTAAAATAGTTTCTTGGTTGTCACCCCACTGAGTGCCTTTGAGGCTTCTTAATAGATTTAAGTCCTGGATGCATCTTTTAACTAGTTCATCTATATGATGCGCCCATGTTAGGTGTTCATCAAAGTACATACCCAGAAATTTAGCTACTTTTTTACGAATGTTATTTATTTTGTATTGTTAATTTGCGATATTGTTTGAATTTCTTACATGGGGTGAAAAGTACAGCTACCATTTTTTGGTGCGATAGTTTGAAGCCCCATTTATCAGCCCATTTTCCTATGTTATTTAAGCTGGTTTGAAGTTCATTCATATGTTGGTGGTTGGAGGGGTTGCCTGTTCTCCATAGTCCACTATCATCAGCAAATTGTGATAATCCAATTTTAGGTGATGATTTGTGTCAAGGGCGTTTATCATTAGATTAAAGAGGGTGGGGCTGAGTACACTCTGTTGTGGAGTTCCATTTTTAAGGGTTTGTTCCTCAGAGTAAGTTGCCCATACCCTAGTTATAATTTTGTGGTCGGTCAGGAAATTTTCTATAAAGTTGAACATACGACCAGTAATGGCATAATGATTTAATTTGGCTATAAGGCCTTTGGTCCATACAAGGTCAAATGCTTTTTCCAGATCAATAAATACCGCAATTAAGTTTCTATCCGCTTTTCTTACAGAGTTGAATGCCAGTTTGATAGCGGTTTCTAATCTTATTAATTGATCCATAGTGGATCTCTTATTTCTAAACCCACACTGATTTTCAGAAATCAAGTTGTTACTTTCTAGGTGGTGTTTAAGTCTATTAGTAATAATTGTTTCCACTATTTTGCATATGTTGTTAGTGAGAGAGATGGGTCTGTACGAATTGATATCATTTCTATCTTTATTTGGTTTGAGTATGGGTATTACTATCGCTGTTTTCCATTTTTTAGGTAGCCTTCCTGTGTCCCATATTTTGTTTAGCATTTTTATTATTGAGTTAACCAAGTTAATGGGTAGGTTTTTGTATATTACATACCCTATTTGGTCTTCCCCAGGTGAAGTTTCTTTTTTGGTTATAAGTGCCTGTTCCCATTCATACAGTGTTATGTCTGTATTTAGATGTGATAGTTTGGGTCCCAGGTCCTTAAATAGTTCCTTTAATGTAATTTCTTTTTTAGCCCTTTGATTTTGAAATTCTTTGGTGTGGTTGTTATTACTGCTCATGTTTTTAAAGTGTTGGGCTAACGAGTGAGCGTTTTCTTATTGTTAGTAGTGTTGTTTATTTTGGGGGGTGTTATTGGTGTGCTTCCCCCTGATAGTTCTAATTTTATCCCACACCTGTTTGGAGTTAGTTCTAAATTTATACTACTGCAAAATTTTGGCCAAGTTTTTTCTTTTGACTGCTTAATTAAGTATTTGAGCTTGTTATCCTGATTTTTATACTCTAGGAAGTGAATAGTGTTATTAGTTCTTTAAAATTTATTTAAAGCTCTAATTTTTGCCTGTCTAGTTAATTTAATTTCCTCATTCCACCACGGTACACTTGGCTTTCTCGTTTTGCTGCTAGTTTTTGGGTATACTGCTGGTGGCTGCCTGAGTTATGATCTTAATTATGTTATCATAGTAGATATCTATGTCATCTGATTCTATATCTTGCATATTTGTGTTAATTATTATTTCTTGAAAATATTCCCAATCGGCTTTAGTATAATTCCACCTGTGGATTTTGTTATTTTATTCGAATTGTACGGCCATTTGGTGATTATGGGGAAGTGGTCGCTCCCCATGGGGTCGGATTGATCCACTCCCCACTCCGCCACCTGTGCCAATATGGGTGTGCACAGGGTGAGGTCAATGGCAGATAGGGTGCCATCAACCGGATTGAGTCTAGTTTTGGCACCATCATTGAGTATAGTTAGGGTGGATTCAGTGGCCCATGTCTTCACCCACTTAACCCTTCCACTTAACTCTCCCTCCCCAAAGCTCATTTTGGGCATTGAAATCACCGCAAATGATCGTTAGTTTGGATTTAATGCATTTCGTTAACTTTTTTAGTGCTAATTGATGGTTTAATTTAATATTTCTTCCTGGGACATAAACATTGAAGATTTGCAATTCACTTTTTCCGGTGTTAACTAATAGAGATTGTATTTCTATTAGTGAATTGCTGATATCCCTAGATGTTATGGGTATTACAGTTGCAGATGGTAAGATGTTATTTATAAATATGGCTAATCCACCCCCCCTGGCCTTCCATTATATGTTGGAAATAACCTGGGGAGTAGCCTTGTATAGATGGCAATGTTTTCGAGTTTGTAGAAAGTTTAGTTTCTTGAATGCATAGGATGTCAGGTTTTTGCATTGTATATAGTAATTTAAGTTTTAGTTCATTGATGTTTCCTGACAGTCCCCTTGCATTCCATTGCCATATAGTAACGTTTCCGTGTGGTGTATTAACCATTTTTATTGGGTTCGTTTACTGTAATTTGGATTTCTAGCTGAGTTTTGACATGATTTATTGACATCTGTATGTTTATTTGGAAATTTGGTTCTTTTAGATCCAGCTTGTCAATTATTTTGTCAATTCTAGTAAAGATTTTACTCAGTTTTGTAGTATTTCAGTCTGACTGGTTTTTTCGCTTTTGTTGTTACATTTCCTATTGTTGCCTTGGTTTTTTTGAGTAATAGGTTTGACTTCCCCTATTGTTACTATATTATTTTGTTTTTTGTTTTTGCAGTATTGTTTGGCCATTCTGTAATTGAGGTATAATGAATTCATACCCCCTATTATGGTGTGTTCCCTTATTGTAGCTGTGCAGTCTGGGGACATGGGTATGTGGGGGCTCCGAACAGTGTATGCACTTTGGAGTTTGTCTTTTGCACTCACCCCTATGTTCTCCCCCACACGTATTACATCTGGATGGAAACTTACAGCTTGATTTGTAATGTCCCCAATGTTTGCATTTGGTGCAGAATCTAGGTTTATTAATGTAGGGTTCAGTCCTGTTTTTCCCAACTTTATAAGGGGTGGTAAGGGGGGGTTGAGTTTTCTAATATTGTTACATTGGTTGTTTTTTTTTTGTCTTTATTGCCAATTTGATAATTTTTGTCTCTTTTATTTCCTCCCTCCTTTAGTTTGGTTGCTATCTCTTCGTTGTTGAGTTGTCCTAGTTTCCCCGTTAGTTTAAGTACCGCTTTGTACTTGATGGGCTGCGGTTTTCTAGTGGTTGTATGTGGTGGTGGTTGCCGGGGTTGGGTTGTCTTTATTTGAGGGTTTTGATTTAGGGGGTTGGGTATGTACTTGGTTTTATAGTGTTGTTCTATTTTAACTGGCATTCCGCACAGTTTCTCTATTTCCATGTACTTTGCTACCTGACTGCTAGTACTGCAATGGATGATAATGTACTCTTTGTTAGATCTAATTATTTTACTTTGGCCCGGGTGGATTTTTGTTAGGACTCCAGCTATGCTAGATGTAGATAGGTTATTTAATTGCATTGACCTGCTTTTAATATACAGTGTCAATTCAATTCTGTGGTATTTATGGGTCTTTATGTTCCTATTTGCGAATGGGGTGGCTTTATCATTAGTAGGCTTTGTAGGGGGGTGGGTGTTGATTGCTGCCTTAGTAGGTACTGCATGTATGTTTATTTCCTGTTTGCTTGATTCAGATTGTTTAAGATCTTGAGTTTTTTATTTCATGGGATTTTTCACTTTCCCTTTACCATGCCAAGTGTTGGGGATATCAGTTGGTATAGGGGTTGGGATATTGATATTCTGGGTAAGATAAATTAAGCCTGCCTCAGTTAATGGTTTAGACGGTCCAGGTGTTTGACTATTATGGATTTGGACTGTTTCTTTGTTCTAGCATAAGTTTTCGGCTTATTGCTTATTGCTCTCAGGTGCTGTTGCTATTTCCTGTGCGGCCTTTGTTTGTTGCTTGCACATGTGGTCCGCATTAGAGCTAGCGGCCTGTGCGTAGCTTGGTTTATTGTACACGTTAATCCCTACTGGTTTCTTTATAGGAGAGGCAGCCATTATTAGGAAATTATTGGTGGGTGAGTTAATTTGGCTGGTATCGCCTTGAATTAATGTGGTGTCCAGATTTTCTTCAGTGGAACTGTGGTCATGCAAATTGAACTCTATTGGTGATAGCGGATTGAGTTTTTCCACTTCCTTATGTATTAAATTAAGCTCGGGTGTGGAGTAAACATAAAGTTTGGTTTGTTGCACCCCTTTTGTCTTCTGGGATTATGTGGTGTTAATTTCTCAGATCATGGTATCTTTAGTGGCTTCCTGAGTCAAAGTTGTATTTAAGCTTTGTTCCCTTTTCTTGTGTTGGTTGCCAGTCCAGCACTTTCGGCTTCTAGCTTGGAAAGCTTTCTTATTTTGGTTGGCAGCCATTTTGTTTTGTTTTGGATTGGATGAATAATATTGCCAATTGATAATTTTGTTTGAGACTGCAGTGATTATTTATTGTAATAATACCAGGCTAATAATGATAACTATTTAATAATATTATTAGCTAGAGAGAATGAGAGATTGTTATTAAAAGCGGTTAATTTGCTGGAATTATTAATACAAGATTGCGGCTTCGAAAAGGCAACCCAAGAATTTGCTAGTATGATTCTTTGTCCTGTGAAGTATAATAATTGGCAAATTAAGTATTTAGTATGAAGCGGTAGTGGTTAGAGAAAAAGTGGTAGTGTTACGTGCTTAGGCTCGAATAAGCAGCAACATAGAAAGAAGTGAAAATAACAAGCTTGTAAAATTTAACAAACAATTTATTAAGTACAAATATTTTCATAAAAGAAAATAAATAAACTTACAGTTTTAGAGAAAGAAGTCCAAAAATTAATCGAAAAAGAATACACAATATAATCCACTAGTGGAATTGTAAGAGTCCTGATAATAAAATGTCCTAATAGTTCCCGGTTCGAATCTTGACGATGTAATCCAATATGGATGACTATGTCAAGTGATGCAGTCAGTTTTAGTTTTATAATAATCCAAATGAGTACAAGTAATTTCTAGATAAATAACACAATAAATTTCTCTTGATACCAAACGAAATGATACAATTTCCAGTACACTGTAATTAAAAATAACTGAAAAAGAGGACACAACGTAATATTATAAAAGCCCAACTTCTACTGAATAGCTCGCTCCTAAAACATGGTTTATATCTCTTTTTTTTTTTTTTACGTAAACAACGGGTCACGTGATATTCTAGAAACTATCAGAACAAACCTACGTTCAATTAGTCACATAAATACCATATGACCCAAATAAAATTAGAAAGATGTTTATACTTTACTCCATTTTGTCCTTGGAATCAACCAGTCATTTTAAAATAAAGCTCTAATGTCCTTGGAATCAACCAATCATTTTAGAAGCTTGTTTACACTCTGAAGCAAGGTCAGAAAATTAGGTTAACATCTGGTGTAAAGTAAAGGTCACCCCCCCCCCAATGAACGAATCTTAAAACTTAAAATGCCAAATTTTAATCTAACAAACAGACAATAAAAATAAATATAAATGACATGTCAGATATACGTAACAGTAGAGATAATTTGTTATTACAGCACAGAGTTTTTGACTCCCAAAGGCTTAGTAATGGTACCTGTTTTACTTAATTGGTGAGGTGGCTGAAGGCATTCGGCTAGGAGGGCTGCTGAAGTTATGAGTTGAGCTGGTGGTGGCTGGCTGGCTGTTTAGCAGATGGGGTTGAGGTGGCAGTTGAAGACTTTGTGGATCCCAGAACACAAGCAAGAGGAAAGAAAAAAAAACCTTCGAAACTACACACTGTGGGCGAAAACCTTGGTCCTTAACAGTGCTTTAAAGTCCAAGTAAAATTCCCCTTACTAATGATAGTGCTTTCGTTGCTTATGCAGTTTCGGTAGCAGAATAGGCCGTGTAGTCAGGATGCAGGATACGGCTTTATGGCAGATCAAAATCAGGCAACATGTGGCTTTGGTCCGGAGTGGTCCAGCACATCTGTTCTTGTTAATAGTCGAGAGAAGAGTGATTTAGCATACTGTAAAGATTTATTGAATCAAATGTAAATTTGACAGAAATTAATGGTAACTTGTACATTATATATATAGGACATTCTGAATATTGATACTCAGTCAAGTATTCTGGTATATTGTCAAAGAAGTTTTAACTCTTGTTACAGGATCATATTTGACATCAGCCTGCTGTATTTTGTAGGGATCATATTTGGCATCTGCTTGCTGTGTTTTTTTAGGGATCATATTTGACATCAGCTTGCTGTATTATTAAGGGATCATGTTTGACATCAGGTTGCTGTATTTGCAAGGGATCATATTTGGCATCAGCTTGCTGTATTTGCAAGGGATCATATTTGACATCAATCAGCTTGCTGTATTTGCAAGGAATCATATTTGACATCAGCTTGCTGTATTTGCAAGGGATCATATTTGACATCAGCTTGCTGTATTTGCAAGGGATCATATTTGACATCAGCTTGCTCTACTTGTAAGGGATCATGTTTGACATCAGGTTGCTGTATTTGTGTAAACTTTTTTTGGCATCAGCTTGCTGTATTTTTACAAACCTTTTATTGGCATCAATTTGCTGTACTTTTAATACCTTTTTTGGCATCAATTTGCTATATTTTTATAAATCTTGTTTGGCATCAGCTTGCTGTAATTGCAAAGGATCATATTTGACATCAGCTTGCTCTACTTGTAAGGGATCATATTTGGCATCAGCTTGCTGTATTTGTGTAAACTTTTTTTGGCATCAGCTTGCTGTATTTTTACAAACCTTTTATTGGCATCAATTTGCTGTACTTTTTATACCTTTTTTGGCATCAATTTGCTATATTTTTATAAATCTTGTTTGGCATCAGCTTGCTGCAATTGTAAACCTTTTTGTCATCAAATTACTTTAATTTTGTCATCAGTTTGCAGCATTTTTATAAACCATCCTTGGCATCAACTTACTGTATTGGGGCCCAGAGTGGCCAAGTGGTCTAAAGCGCTCTTCGTTACGGATCACTGCCATCTCACCACAGTTGTGTGGGTTCGAATATTGGATTTGGCCAATGTGGCTATGTAAGAAATCATGCCAGTAGATTATTGTGGGTCGGTGGTTCTTTCTGTGGGTTTTCCTGGGTTCTTCCTCTACCAATAATACTGGCTGCCATTTATATCCTATCATGTGCTGAAAAATGGCATTAAATTCAAACAACAACTTGCTGTATTTGTATAGCCCTTGTTTGGCATCAGCTTTTTGCATTTTATGTACCTTTGTCATCAACTTGCTGTATTTTATATACCTTTGTCATCAACTTGCTGTATTTTTCATAGTCCTTGTTTGGAATCAGTATACTGTATTTTTATAGTCCTTGTTTGGAATCAGTATACTGTATTTTTATAGATCTTGTTTGGAATCAGTATGCTGTATTTGTATAGTCCTTGTTTGGAATCAGTATGCAGTATTTGTATAGTCCTTGTTTAGAATGAAAATGCTGTATTTTTATTCTCCTTGTTTGGAATCAGTATGCAGTATTTTTATAGTCCTTGTTTGGAATCAGTATGTTGTATTTTTATAGTCCTTGTTTGGAATCAGTATGCAGTATTTGTATAGTCCTTGTTTGGAATCAGTATGCTGTATTTTTATAGTCCTTGTTTGGAATCAGTATGCAGTATTTGTATAGTCCTTGTTTTGAATCAGTATACAGTATTTGTATAGCCTTTGTTTGGAATCAGTATGCAGTATTTTTATAGTCCTTGTTTGGAATCAGTATGCAGTATTTGTATAGTCCTTGTTTTTCGAATCAGTATGCAGTATTTTTATAGTCCTTGTTTGAAATCAGTATGCTGTATTTTTATAGTCCTTGTTTGGAATCAGTATGCAGTATTTGTATAGCCCTTGTTTGGAATCAGTATGCAGTATTTGAATGGTCCTTGTTTGGAATCAGTATGCAGTATTTGTATAGTCCTTGTTTTTCGAATCAGTATGCAGTATTTTTATAGTCCTTGTTTGGAATCAGTATGCTGTATTTTTATAGTCCTTGTTTGGAATCAGTATGCAGTATTTGTATAGCCTTTGTTTTGAATCAGTATGCAGTATTTGAATGGTCCTTGTTTCAAATTGGTATGCTGTATTTTTATAGTCCTTGTTTGGAATCAGTATACAGTATTTGTATAGCCTTTGTTTGGAATCAGTGCAGTATTTTTATAGTCCTTGTTTGGAATCAGTATGCTGTATTTTTATAGTCCTTGTTTGGAATCAGTATGCAGTATTTGTATAGCCTTTGTTTGGAATCAGTATGCAGTATTTGAATGGTCCTTGTTTGGAATCAGTATGCAGTATTTGTATAGTCCTTGTTTTTCGAATCAGTATGCAGTATTTTTATAGTCCTTGTTTGGAATCAGTATGCTGTATTTTTATAGTCCTTGTTTGGAATCAGTATGCAGTATTTGTATAGTCCTTGTTTGGAATCAGTATACAGTATTTGTATAGCCTTTGTTTGGAATCAGTATGCAGTATTTTTATAGTCCTTGTTTGAAATCAGTATGCAGTATTTGTATAGTCCTTGTTTTTCGAATCAGTATGCAGTATTTTTATAGTCCTTGTTTGGAATCAGTATGCTGTATTTTTATAGTCCTTGTTTGGAATCAGTATGCAGTATTTGTATAGCCTTTGTTTGGAATCAGTATGCAGTATTTGAATGGTCCTTGTTTGGAATCAGTATGCAGTACTTGTATAGTCCTTGTTTTTCGAATCAGTATGCAGTATTTTTATAGTCCTTGTTTGGAAGCAGTATGCTGTATTTTTATAGTCCTTGTTTGGAATCAGTATGCAGTATTTGTATAGCCTTTGTTTTGAATCAGTATGCAGTATTTTTATAGTCCTTGTTTGGAATCAGTATGCAGTATTTGTATAGTCCTTGTTTTTTGAATCAGTATGCAGTATTTGTATAGTCCTTGTTTCGAATCAGTAATCAGTATTTGTATAGTCCTTGTTTCGAATCAGTAATCAGTATTTGTATAGTCCTTGTTTTGAATCAGTATGCAATATTTGTATAGTCCTTGTTTGGAATCAGTATGCTGTATTTTTTACAGCCCTTGTTTTGAATCAATATGCTGTATTTGATGGACCTTGTTTGGTATCAACTTGCTGTGTTGGCACAGAGTTTGTTTTCATCACCTTGCTGTGTTGGCGTGGAGCTTGTTTTCATCAGCTTGTTGTGTTGATATGGAGTTTGTTTGGCATCAACTTTCTGTATTTTTATTGACCTTGTATTTTTATTTACTTGTTTGTCATCAGCTTTATGTATTGTTTTCATGAAAAGTGCTACAGTTAAATACAAACAACTTTGATCTATTATTGGAAAAAGATCATAAATTATGATTTAAAATTTACTTAACAGAAAGATGAAAATAAATCGTATTTCTTGACTGTTCAGATTTATATTGGAAGATCAGTCCTGAATTTGAAAATAATATATACTTATTTTTGAGACTGTCTTGATGGTCACTCATACTTTACATTTGAGCCAGATTTCCACAGGCTTAAGTTATAATACTCTAAGTAGTCGATATGATGTGCTAAATTAATGCTCATAAAATGTCTGGTGGCATTTGAAAGACAAATATGAAAGACTTCTCTTTTTTTTTTTTTTAGATGCATGGGACAGGAGATTCTTCTACCAGTAAGGTTAAGAAAATGTCATCTGTTAAGAAAGAGGGTCTGTGTAAATTACTTTTGCCCAATGGTCAGTACCAGATGGTGGACATTTCACAACCCGGAGTTTACAGACGGTATAATACCCTTTATGTCTAAATGGTAGTAAAGATGATTAGACAGATTGATCCAAAGCAGAAAGTAGTACATCATTAGTTTTAAAAATTGCAGTATTTGTGAGCAACAAAATCATTCATATTCTTGCTGAACACCATACCTATGTTCATTGGTATTGTGTATGATAAATCATAATAATGCACAATCAAACATTTGATATCCATGATTATTATTAATCATACAGTTCACATTTGATTAAAAATGATTATTATTAATCATACAGTTCACGTTTGATTAAACATGATTATTATTAATCATACAGTTCACGTTTGATTATCCATGATTATTATTATTAATCATACAGTTCACGTTTAATTATCCATGATTATTATTATTAATCATACAGTTCACGTTTGAGTATCCATGATTATTATTATTAATCATACAGTTCACGTTTGAGTATCCATGATTATTATTATTAATCATACAGTTCACGTTTGATTAGCCATGGTTATTATTAATCATACAGTTCACATTTGATTAAACATGATTATTATTAATCATACAGTTCACTTTTGATTATCCATGATTATTATTATTAATCATACAGTTCACGTTTGAGTATCCATGATTATTATTAATCATACAGTTCACATTTGATTATCCATGATTATTATTAATCATACAGTTCACATTTGATTAAACATGATTATTATTAATCATACAGTTCACTTTTGATTATCCATGATTATTATTATTAATCATACAGTTCACGTTTGAGTATCCATGATTATTATTATTAATCATACAGTTCACTTTTGATTATCCATGATTATTATTAATCATACAGTTCACATTTGAGTATCCATGATTATTATTAATCATACAGTTCACGTTTGAGTATCCATGATTATTATTAATCATACAGTTCACTTTTGATTATCCATGATTATTATTATTAATCATACAGTTCACGTTTGATTAAACATGATTATTATTAATCATACAGTTCACGTTTGATTATCCATGATTATTATTATTAATCATACAGTTCACTTTTGATTATCCATGATTATTATTATTAATCATACAGTTCACATTTGATTATCCATGATTATTATTATTAATCATACAGTTCACTTTTGATTATCCATGATTATTATTATTAATCATACAGTTCACGTTTGATTATCCATGATTATTACATACATGCCAACCATTACGCTTTGGCGTAATCATCATGCTTTTTTTTCACTAAATTACATGTTATGCTTGACCATATATGGATTACGCTTTTTCGGTATATCCACCTCCCAAAAAAATCAATTATTTGTTTTCTCATTATTATTAACATTCCAATAATCCCACATACTGTATTGTAGAAAAGACTTTTACGTAACTACAATATAAGAGTAGGCTTAACCATGGACTTTCATAACAGTATCATGTTCTATTTATAGCTAACCTGGTTCTACTGTAGATCTCTAATTCTATTTATAGCATCTGTTTGCTTAGTGAGGAGAGAGCAGACTGGTTTTCTAAATATAATCTTTACGTGCAGATTCCCTGGTAAAATTGATAATTGCTGTAGAACCAGTCTAAAGATATTTTGGTGCTAAAAAGTATATTTTATTTTAGTCTATGCATTTATGTGAGCAAAAATATCTCCTCTCAAAAATTTTCCAGATAAATTAGAAAATGGCAACCAAAAACAAACCAAAACAAAATATAACAGTCCTCTAGATATTAAGACAAGAGTGCAGCATCATGTGACATCTACTTCCGGTCGTGTGGAAAGAATTTTAATATTTGGCACTTACAGTCTTAAGATGGTTTCTAGTCGATGTGTGTAAAGATAAAAGTGCTACATATGAAAACTTGAAACAGTAAAACATGTTAAAAGACGAGAGGGGCAAATAAATCATTGTTTATTGAAGTTTTAGCATGTTATATGTGGATTATGCCTTTTCTGCCTGGATTCCGCTTTTTGACCACTTGGATTACGCCTTTTCCTCGTCAGAGGTTGGCATGTATGTTATTATTAATCATACAGTTTACTTTTGATTATCTGTGATTATTATTATTAATCGTACAGTTCACTTTTGATTATCTGTGATTATTATTATTAATCGTACACCCAAATAATGACTTAAAATTGTTTACTCCAAGCCTAATTGTCATGAAACATTACCCATCATTTTATATAATAGGCTGCCAATATGCATTATTCCAAACAAAAATTGTACTCTAGATAAATAAATATAGCCTTGGAATGCACCAGTTACTTCTTCAGCAGTAACTGTTAAATCTATTGAGAGTGTGCCAAGTCTGATATTTAAAGAGATCACTGTACCCAACTGCAAAATAGGTTGGCAGACAACCTTCAGCTCCCTTTAGCTAAAAGCTGGGATGACTGGATTTGTGAGATAGTAGTAGTTTTCCTAAGGTATTATGATTGGTTACGTATTCTTGAAGAAACATTTTACTCAAAAAAATTGGTTTCTCTACCTTCCTTTGTTTACACTTTTTAAATATGCTCGTAAATGATTCATTTGATCATGTATGTATAAGGAATGTCATGAACATAAATATAAACTTTCAATATGAAAGTAATGTTTTTAAAGATTTGTATCATTTTGTTGTAGATATGTGGACATGGCCTTGGAATGGACAGCCTGGGTAAATAGCTCACCTTTAGAGAGGACTTCATTCTACAAAAACAGCCAGCAAGATCTCTCACAACAAATGTAAGCATAATAAATATGCTGTATCTTCACAGTTGAGTTTGTCCCTTGTTGTTAAACTGTTGTCCTTTTGGTTGAATTGAGCTATGAAGCACAAGGCCAGTTGATGTTTGCTAAAGAGGCACAGTCAGATTTTGATGAAAAAGTATTTATTATACAGTGTAAAGGATTTTGCAGTCTCTTTAAAGAGATTAATGCTCAACTAGAGGCAAGGGGAGCTATTTGTTGAAGAGAAAATTGTTTTCATCCCCCTGCCCACCTGTCCCCCAGGTTTTCTCTATGCCCAGTGAGAAAAGCATTACACCCCTCTCTCAATAACTTGTGCAAATCGGGGTCCACAAACATATACCGCACTATGAGTGAGGGTGCAAGTTACTGAGAGACCTCCAAACATTGAAAAAATTAACTTCGACTTTGAGAAAACCAGAGGGGAGAAAGGGGTTCGTTAGTGAACTGGGCTTTATAATGACTGAATGCTCATTTTATAATCATGGCAATACTAATTTTTAATAACATGCTTTTTCTAATGAAGTTGTTCATTATTCTGTTTAACATTTTCAACATGTCCAACATGTGAAATCTCGTTCTAACTAGTTTCAACAACCATCACATGTATTATGTCACTGCTCTTTGTTTTCTTGATGAGTCTGGTTCCCATAGTGGTGTTTAATAGTATCCTGCCAAATCAGGAGCCCACATAGCAGGGAACTAGACTAACTGTTGATACACCAAAACAAGACTACTTTTTGTCATAAACATGCAACATTTATTTTAGGAGACAATTTTTTTATATTTTTCAATTAGTACAATATTAACGCCGTGATTTCATTGGAAGTAATAATGAAACTTCTTATCATCCTTGAGGATATTTCGAAGTGCCAGTTCAAGAATTCTCTGAAACTTGCTTACCCACAATGGTCTATATCTGGGGAAATCAAGCTCTTTTTTTTTTTTTTTACAAGGTATTAATTTTGCTATCTGCCTTGCTCTGTTTGCTCACAATTATGAAAAAGTTGGTTAATTTAGGGTAATTTATATAAACAAGAACATTTAGAACTGTGTTCGATTATTCAAATGAAGTGAATTCACCCGACATTAGACTGGGGCCACTAGATTTTAAGTTTGTATGATTATCGTGCCTTTTAACTTTGCTTTCATTCCACTTCCTTTTTTTACATTCAAAAGACAATTAGTGTGATAATACAAAGGTGGCCAGCTTTTATTTCAGTACAACAATATTTCAAACACTTCCAAAATTTAGTTATCAAAACACGGTCAGCACTAGGTTCTCGGAGAAACACTTGCGGACAAAGCTGTTATAGAAAATTGATGCATTTTATGTTTAATTACAAGAAAACACATTGCATTTATGACGATTACACATAAAAGGCACTAAAAGATAGAACTAGAACACTAAGTTCACTTGATAAAAATATTATATAATTTGTATTTATTAAAGTACTGCCTCCACTCGGAGTAAGTGACATTTTCATTGATCATAATTTCCTTACATACCATTAATTGTGATGTACTAGGAATGTCGTTTGGAAAGAAAATGTAGAAAATTGTATGAGGTATTTTTTAATTTGATATTTCAATATTTTTATTAAAGTTTTCAGGTCACAACTACTGTTTTTGATGATAAAATGAGCAATATATCAAAGTTTCTGTTGCCAATTTTGATTGAGATTTTCTTAAAGTTCAACAGATAGGGATCTTTTTTTTTGGTATTTTCAGGTGTTAAAAAAATGTGATCCATGCCTGACACCGCATTATAAGCAGGTTTGTAAGTTATCAGGATGCTAGTTATCGAAGCATTGGTGTAATTATTTTTTGGTAGGTCCCTCGTAACTTACTTCCTTGCTTATAGTGCAGTCTTATCACCCCATTTTGCACTTATTGAGGGAGAGGTTTAATTTGTATTTTCCTTTTCCATAACTTAGTTTTAATTCCCAAGTGATATTTCCAATATTTTCTGCCAGTGTTCATGGTCAAATAGGCCAGATTTACCATCCATTACAATTTGGCTGCAAGTCTGTTTTATACATATGACCCATAATAACTTGACTTAAGGAATAAAAGCATGAATTACATAAATTTGATCATTGATGTGAAATCTTGATACTGGAATGCCTAGGCTTGATTCAGACCTGGATTCTTTTCTGAAAATGGCATCCAGCAAGCAATACATTTTCGAAACAAAGGGGACAATAAGCCTCTTGAAACATTTTGATAGTCAGTACAGAAGAATAAAAAGCAATATTCAGATTCTTCAGAAAGGGAAACAATAAATTGTATTAGGTATCATTGGTTGATTTGAGCATTCTCATGACCGGAGAGAGATGATTGCCATTGCCACATGAAATTAGGAAATGATTACATCAAGATTAAATTAGGAAATGATTACATCAAGATTAAATTAGGAAATAATTACATCAAGTTTAAATTAGGAAATGATTACATCAAGTTATGAGATTGCAGGAAGCCATTGAGCTCCTTTGTGTTTGGAACAGCAGTTCATGAAACTATCCAGGAGGTAACTAAGGTTTAAGTATACTTTACATGCTTTTTATCTGAACATATGTTCACTGTTGCTACAGCAGTCTTGAATCACAATGTCGTATTTTGTTACACCTTACTGAAAACTGGTAGTATGGGAAAAAATTGACTGGCTTACTTAGAATGTCTTGTTAGGTTTGGTTTGGTCTGATATGCCCATGGGTGGTAAAGGAAGCACTTACAATTTTGATCGAGCAGCAAAGTCAATACATGTACTTGTACAATGCCAAGTAGAGCTCTACATCTTTTTGTGCATGTTTGCCCTCATCCTTTAGCTTGCAAAGGCAGCACCCTTTTTGTTACCATGTGACACTCCTTCAGTTTTGTCACAAGTTTGATACTTGTTTTGTGCCAAGTCTGTTGCAATAATGCATAAACTGCTCTGTGATTAATTTCATGGTTCAGCAATGCATCATTTTAAAATATTGATTATTTGACAGCAGTTTGAGCAGTTTGGGTTGCAATGTAAAAATTCTTTTTGTAAATGTTTTCATTGATGCTGTTGCATTATTTGTAACTACTTTCATAACAGATTGTATCTTTACAGGTCTAGTGTATATAAATTGTTTGCCATATAAATTTTCCAACAAGTATATTTAAACTTTTTTTCAGGTGTGCTGAAAGAGAGCTACAGAGAATAAAAACCTTTAACTGTATCCTTTGAAATTTGTTTAAGCAAATAATGAAAAATGTAACATGCACAAGATCAAATGATATAATTCCAAACAGGTATCCTGTAGGGTGTCATTATTTTCCATGTTTGAAAATATATTTATAATGCACCTGGCTTTTCAATCCTATTTGGAAACTAAATTAAGAACCAGAAATATGAACACAGTCTAATGGGAGCCAGTTCTAGGAATTGAGGATGGCATGTCAGTGCAGGATGTTGCTTAAATGAGGTTATTTCTGTAATAGTTAATTTTAAGGTGCCTAAGCTGAGTGCTTAAAAGTTACCTTTTTTTTGCAGGCTTGCTTGTACTTATTTGCTTTGATTTCTTGATATAAGAATAAACCAAGGACTATCCTTAACACTGTTGAAGATATTGTTGATAATACATTAAAGAAGCAGGCTGGTGCAATAAAACTTAAGAATTACAAACTTCAAGGTGAATTTCCGGAAACCAGTCAGGAATTCCAGACTGGTCACACCCATTGCAAAGATTCTGAGGCACAAAATATTTTTGGAACAAGCCTAAAGGATAATGCTAAAACAGATGAAGCAAGATATGTTAACCCAGTTGTTGGTAATCAAGGAACTTCATCAAATTCTTTTAATGTTGATAAAAACAGAGTATCAGTACTACATACATATGCACACAGGGACCCAGTTGTTCCACCAGTTGGGACCTTGAATCCTATAGAGCATTATTTAAGACCAGAAGGGCAGCATTTCATTCAGAGATCAACAATAGGCACACACTCAACCCAGTCCCAGTTTGACATGATGAATGGATTCAATGCTGTGAGAGAGGCTTTACTTAAAACATCTAGTGTTATTAAAGATATTGACCACATTCTTGAGAAACAGAATGGATAAGGGCAATCTGATTTTTTAAAATAAATTTACTATTTTCTATGCATATCAATTTGAATTTGTGATTGCTTAAAACCATGGATTAAAAAACAAAATGAACAGTGAATATTCTAAAGAAAAATCAATAGGACCCCCATCCCCAATCCATGAAATAAAGTACTGGTGAAATGTTATTTTTGTAACTCTACAAAAATATATACCCTTGAAAGTACTTGAATTCACAATATGTATTAGCCCTATTGGTTCTAGATTAGAAGAAGTTTTGGGATGGTCTTTTGATAATTTTGTTATCACTTACTCAGCCAAAGCTAGATTGCCATGAAACGTTACAAACAAGATCTAGTTAGGCGTGTACATCCAGTGACCTGCTGACACATTTTGTACATTCAGAATAAATGTTGATATTGAAATGTTTTTACCAGTCTTGTAGTGATGATCATACATGAAAATGGTGCTGATCTGAGATCCAATATTGTCACCACAAAGCCCAATTTGAACATCTTGTAAAGAATGTCATATATGGCTTCAGCACACAGTTTAATGAAAAAACAATCTTATCCTAGATTCCTGGAAATTCTTTTGAACATAAGAACATCATTTAAGAACACCATTATCTTTGAAGGACTCCTGTATCTGTTCACGACTTTGGTTTGTATGATCATGGTTTATATTCTATGCTTTCAACCGCTCCAATGGCATAATGGTTAGAGCATCTGCTGCAGAAGCAGGAGGTCATGGGTTCGAACTGTGGCCGAGTCATGATGCCCCAGTGCTAGACATCACTATAAACTGCCTCACTGCAGACATCATAGCGATGTGACTGAAACTATGTTAAAGCTACATTAAAAATCCTAATCAATTAAACAAACAGAAAAGCAGCTATGTTTTCCATTCCTGCATTATGCACCTTCTCTGATACCGTTAATAGGATTTGTTTCTCAGGGATGTTGTCACAGCTCTGAGGGGTAAATGGGGGTGAGATTTAGTTTAGGGTTCTTGTTCAATGTAATTAGGGGAAAGAGTGCAATAAATTAGGTGGATGGTCACTTACTGATGTTCCAAGCTGATTTTAATTTTGTTTTCTTATGGTATGTGTGCTTAACCTGAATTTAATTAACTCCTGGCCTTTTTTTCTTTTTCCTGTTATATCTGTCTTTCTAGAATCAAACAACAATAATTAACAGAAATGGCTTCATGTTACTAAGGCTGTTACAACTGTCTTTCTTGAATCAAACAACATTAATTAACAGAAATGGCTTCATGTTACTAAGGCTGTTACAGAAAAAGAGGAGTGAGAGTTGGTGGAATGCACTTATTTTTCATTATTTACAGTGTATATATGGGTTGGTATTATATACTCCAGCATAATTTATGTGTTCTGTTGTAACCAATTAGATTAAAATTTGATATAAGATGGATTCTTGGGGAAAAAGTGCTTTCTGACCTAGACTCGACAACTTTCATACCCATATTTTTGAAAAGCCCTAAGTGTAGATTTATTCATAATAGTCATAATTGTTTCTCTCATACATAAATTTTGCCATCTCAAAACTCATAAAATTTATCTTGTCCAAGATCAGTATTAAGTAACAAATCTATTTTATGTTCTATGTTAATATGGTCAAAATTAAATTATATAATTTTACCTGATGTACACTTCGTTATGACAATTCAAAATCATTTTAGCTCATACATTATTAATAATAGAAGGTCTACACCAATATAAAAGTTCTAAAAAGGAGTTCATTATAGTGAAGTATGTAATCTTTTTTTTTTTTGCCTTATGATGTCCAAAGTATATGCTAGCATTAGGAGAACTTTTGTAATACAAAGTATATTGCAGCAAACATCCATGGTATAAATTAAATTTCACTCATTTGAAAGATTGAATTGTCACCATCTTCATAACAGCCAAGTGTCCCACATTTTGGACCTGAATAAGGGTGTCAGTTTTTCTTGTTTAAACTACACTTTTTAAATTAAATTTTAAAAAACAATATTTAAAAAATTTCTTGCTATTTTCTGTTTAGAACAGGCATTCGGTTCCATTCAGATCGAAATATATCGCATGTATATAAATAGATTTCATCAATATGATTGGTTCCTTCCGATTAAGACTACTCTGCCTATCTTTAACTGCCATAATGGATTGTGCAAATAATTCCCGCTGTAACTGTATTTCATCTTCTTAACATTTAGCTTCTAATTGCTTTGAACAGGACAGCAAAATATTCAAAATATATTTTTCACCTGGAAAGAAAAGAAAACAGAATTGGAAGGATAATTGTTCTGTCTTGTTTAGCTTTGTGAAACCATCTAGTAAAGGAAAAACTTTGTTTTTAATTTGTTTAATGTGATTTCGCTATAAGGCACGATGTACAAGAGCATGCTAATAAACATGAGCTTGCTGCTTCATCATCAACAACTCGGCCTGAACTTACGACGTATATAAATACCAGAGAGAACCTTTATGTAATTCGATTGAAATTCGGTTGATTCAATTTCTTTTAGAAATGAACCTTCTTCTTTCAGTTACTAGTGATGCTAGCGATTTATTTCACACACATTTTCCAGAAAAGTAATATTACATAGGAATAGTCGTGTGCTTGAGCGAAAACAGTTCAGTAAGAAAATTACACAGGATTGAGATCATCAATGATAGATGTAACATTGTAATAGAAAATTACATGGGATTGAGATCATCAATGATAGATGTAACATTGTAATTGATAATGTTTGGAAGAAAAAAGGTATGGAAAAGGCACCTATAAAAAGCCCGTGTCTGAGTATGTCTGAGTATGTTGCAATCTTGCACATTCTAAATGTGCACCTGATTGGAACAGTATGCCCATTCTCAGAATGTGCAAGAGTGCAACACATGCATCTGTGACAGTAAATAATTAAGTGAGGTACTGTCCTATTTTCTTGCTGGTTGTAGTTGTTGCCAATAGTTACATATGCATTCAATTTTAAAAATCAGTATTTATTCCTGAAAATCTTTATTTTTGTCATAAGCAGTCAGTATTTTTGTAATTGGAGGATGGCAGCTATGCATTTTATGAGTGAATGTTGTTTGTGTGCCTAAGTACAGTGTATATAACTTGGTGTTCTTCGTATTATTACAGTATTATTACTATTAATACAGTATTATTACTATTATTACAGTATTATTACAGTAGAAAATCTTAATTTATGTTTATAATATTTTTTGTTGTGAATTATTTCACATATCACTTTTTGTGGTTTGTGAAAAATTAGTGTTTTTGTCTGCACTAAAAATCTTAGATTGGAAATGAAGTCTTGTTGTGTCCACAGAAGAACCATCCATTAAATCTTGAAACATGTAAGCAAGAACACAATCCACAAAAGTTGATTTCCATTTAAAAGAAATCAATTTACAGTAGTCTGTACGATTCATCTGGTACTTAACAAAGTTTGGTCCTGGAACGATGATTATTTATGTTAATAAAAAGATTAACCCTTAACGATGATTATTTATGTTAATAAATAGATTAACCCTTAACGATGATTATATATGTTAATAAAAAGATTAACCCTTAATGATGACTATTTATGTTAATAAAAAGATTAACCCTTAATGATGACTATTTATGTTAATAAAAAGATTATCCCTTAACGAAAGATTAACCCTTAACGAAAGATTAACCTTTAACGAAATACACGTACAATGATCGCAGTTTTTAACTGCTTCATGGAATGCTCCTTTCTGAGAACAGAAATTAAGATTGATACCGATATCACTCAATAAGGCACCATGGTTACTTTACACACAAGTAAGCATCAGAGTTAAAAATGCCAGCATGCATGTCCAACAATGGACCACTCTAATAAAATTGCCAGCATGTCCAGCCATGGACCACACTAATTAAAATTGCCAGCATGTCCAACCATGGACCAGTCTAATTAAAAATGCCAGCATGTTCAACCATAGACCACGCTAATTAAAATTGCCAATATGTCCAACCATGGACCACTCTAATTAAAATTGCCAGCATGTCCAACCATGGACCACACTAATTAAAATTGCCAGCATGTCCAACCATGGACCACTCTAATTAAAAATGCCAGAATGTCCAACCATAGACCACACTAATTAAAATTGCCAAAATGTCCAACCATGGACCACACTAATTAAAAATGCCAGAATGTCCAACCATAGACCACACTAATTAAAATTGCCAATATGTCCAACCATGGACCACACTAATTAAAATTGCCAGCATGTCCAACCATGGACCACTCTAATTAAAAATGCCAGAATGTCCAACCATAGACCACACTAATTAAAATTGCCAGCATGTCCAACCATGGACCACTCTAATTAAAAATGCCAGCATGTCCAACCATGGACCACTCTTAATTAAAATTGCCAGCATGTCTAACCATAGACCACACTAATTAAAATTGCCAGCATGTCCAACCATAGACCACACTAATTAAAATTGCCAGCATATCCAACCATGGACCACTCTAATTAAAAATGCTAGCATGTCCAACCATGGACCACTCTAATTAAAAATACCAGTGTGTCCAACCATAGACCACACTAATTAAAATTGCCAGCATGTCCAACCATGGACCACTCTAATTAAAATTGCCAGCATGTCCAACCATGGACCACTCTAATTAAAAATGCTAGCATGTCCAACCAATGAACACTCTGATATGAGAAGAATGCACAACCCACTAATAAGCATTTTTCTTCCAGAAAAATCATGGTTATGGACAGTTTTTTTTTTGTTTTTTTTATGGTTTAACGCCATTTTTCAGCACAATACACATTGCAGCCAGTATTAATGGTGGAGGAAGAACCCAGAAAACCCCAGGAAAGAACCACCGACCCATGAGAAGCTACTGGCAAGCTTTCTCCCATAACTACATTAACTGAATCTTAGACTCGAACCCACGCAGATAGAGGTGAGATGGCAGTGATCCATAACGGACAGCGCTTTAGACCACTCTGGGTCCATTGGTTATGGACAGAGGACATGTATGCCGGTTGTTCAGATTTTTAAAAATATATTATAGTTGTAGAAATATGAAATTGTCAAGTTATATCCTACAGTGTTCAGGAAAACAACTGTTAAACCAAACTATTCCTGTAAAGTAAGTATGCAGTTAAGTAAAAAATGAAAAACATGAATCCAGTCTGGGCATGCATGTGACAAAACTCCAAATAAAATACATGGAATCCTTGGTTAAAAATTATATGAATTTGTCATACTTCATTACAATTAGTCTATGTATAATGTCCTTAGTTTCCTGTTAATGTATAAAGCAAATGTAGCAATCTTTTAATATATACCACTTTGTAAATGTACTGTTAGTCAGGGTTATAGACATTTCATGGAGTTCTGTTATACAGGTTTCCAGTTTCCCTATATTACATTTGAAATTAAGAAAATGTTTTGTATGCTTAATTTTGTTAGGGGTACAATAAAAATATCTATGGTATTTATAAAATCATTTATAGAAAGGTAACTATTTAAAAATATTGTATGTAAAGCAGGTGGACATTTTTTTAATACATTTTGTGAGATACCGATTGTTTCGGTTAAATAGTGAGTTTTGTTTGGAATGATGTTGGAATGGAAAAAATAGGTCAAGACTTTTTTTTAATACACATTTTGTGAGATACCGATTGTTTCCGTTAAATAGTGAGTTTTGTTTGGAATGATGTTGGAATGGAAAAAATAGGTCAAGACTTTTTTTTAATACACATTTTGTGAGATACCGATTGTTTCGGTTAAATTGTGAGTTTTGTTTGGAATGATGTTGGAATGGAAAAAATAGGTCAAGACTTTTTTCTAATGGATTTATTAATTGTCATGTTAGCAAGAAATCTTTAAACCAGGTTGTAACGTTATTTCAGTTATGGTCATAAGGAAATGCTTCTAAAAATAAAGTACAGTGTAACCCCACTATAGCACACTCCATTATAACACAATCATGGCATGGTTCCCAAAATTTTACATACACCAATCCCTCGATAACTTATGCTGATATCTTGCGAACAAACTTAAAACGCAGGATCAGATGGGGATCCCATTTTTTAAATCTAAAAATAAAATAAAAATTGATCCATATTTGTTGAACTTTAAGAAAATTGCAATCAAAATTGGTAATGAAAACTGAAATATTGTTCATGTTATCATCAAAACGGTAGATAGGACCTGAAAATTTTAATCAGCATTATGAAATATCAAATTTAAAAATAGATCATGCAATTCTTATACATTTTCTTTCCAAACAACATGCCTAATAGAGATATATATAAGGAAATTTTGATCAATGAAAATGTCACTTATGCAGAGTGGAGGCAATATTTTAGTAAATAAATACAAATTAATTAAACATTTTATCCAGTAAAATGTGTGTGCAAGTTCTATCTTTTTGTTCCATTTAAGTGTAATTGTCATAAGTGTAATGTGTCCTCTTATAATTAAAAGTAATGCATCAATCTACTGTAACATCTATGTCTGCGAGTCTTTCTCTGAGAACCTAATTAAGTGCCGACCGTGTTTTGATAACTGACTTTTGGAAGTATTTGTTGTATTGTTGAACAGAATTAAAAGCTGGTCTCCTTTGTATTATTGCATTGTCTTTTGAATCAAATAAAGGAGATGGAATAAAACAAAAGTTAAAAGACATGAAAATTCTCTAAACTTAAAATGTAGCATCCCTGGTCGTATGTTGGGTGAACCCCATTTGATCAGTCAGACAGTTCTAAATGTTCTTGTTTATATGACATAAAATATATTAAATTAACCAACTCTTTCATAACTGTGATCAAAGACAGCAAGGCAGCCAGCAAAATGAAAACTGTCACTCTATATGTCATTCTGTGTATATCTGTCTGTCTGTGTTTCTCTGTCTCTCTATCTATCTCTGTCTCCATGTGCATGTTTATCTGACATTGTATCATTGTCTATGAATCTCATACTCTTATCTGTTTGACTCTGTCCCTCTCCATGCAGCTCTTTTTGTCTCTTTATCTGGCCATCTCTCTGTTTCTATCTCTCTCATGTGGGGTCTCTATCTCATGGTCTCTATCCCATGGTCACTCTAAATCACTGTCTCTATATCTCTCAATCCATATCTGTCATTCTGTGTATATCTGTCTCCCTGACTGGGTATTTCTGTGTGACTCATCCTCTGACTCTCTGTGGAACTGTCTCACTCGCCAGCTCTGTCTCTTTCTCTCCAGCTCTCTGTCTCTCGGTCACTCTATCTCGCTGTCTCTATCTCTAACTATGACACTTTCTCTATCTCCACCTGTCTGAGTATCTAGCTGTGTCCAGGTCTCTCTGTCAAGCTCTCTCTCTCTCTCTCCCAGTCTCTCTCTGTCTCCCATTCTCACTGTCTTCCGGTCTCTCTGCCTCATGGTCTCTCACACTGTCTCTGCCTCTGACTCTTTCGTTACCTCTCTCACTGATACCTCTCTCTCTCTCTCTGACTCTGTCTCTACCTCTCGCAATATGTTTCTCTTTCTATCTCCGTCTCTCTCTGTCCCTCCAACTCTATTTCTGTCTCTGTGTATGTATGTATGTCACTGTCTCGCTCTCGATGTCTTTCTCTGTCTCTCTTTCTGTCTCTATGTATGGCTGTTTTTCTCTACCTCTGTCGCTGTCTCTACATCTTACCCTTTCCCTGCCTCTACTGTGTCTGACTCTTTCTCTAGCTCTCTCTGACTCTGTCTCTTTATCTATGTCTCTATCGCTCATTGTCTATTTCTCTCTCTGTCCATGTATGTATATTTCTCATTCTGACTGTCTTACTCACTGTCTAACAATTGCTGTCTCTCTGTCCAGCTCTGTTTCTCTACCTCTCTGTCTTGCTCTGTTTCTTTACCTCTCTGTCTCTACCTCTCTCTAACTTTGTCTACCTTTATCTTTCTTTGTCTCTATCCCGCAATGTCTCCTGTTTCCTTGCATCACTATCTTCTATATATCATTGTCTTTCTTTGTATATCTCTGTCTCTGTTTCACTGAATCTCTGTCTCTTTGACTGACTCTCTGACTCTTTGCTTGTTGAATATCTCTGTGCTGCTGTCCATGTCCATCTCTCTCTCTCTGACCAGCTGTCTCTGTGTCTATCACTCACTGTCTCGCGGTCTCTGTATATCGCGGCCTCTCTATCACTGTCTCTCTATCTCGCGGTCTCTGTTACTCTGTGTATATCTGCCCCTGTCAGAGTCAGACAGAGAAATACCTACAGATAGACCGTGAGACGGAGGAAGCTGGACAGAGAGCTGGATACCGAGGGCTGCAAAGAGAGTCTGACATATTCCGACAGAAAAAGTCAGAGACAAACATACATACACAGAGATATAGATATAGGGAGACAGTGATAGACATTGTTGGACCACGAGATAGAGAAACCGCTTGAGAGAGAGAGAGAGAGAGAGAGATCGGGTAATAGAGACCGCGAGTAAGAGAGACCGCGAGATGTTGAGACTGGAAGTTAGAGAAACCGCAATACAGAGAGACAATGAGAGATATTGACTACGAAAGAGAGCAGGACAGAGAGAAACAGAGACAGACTGATATGGATAGTCAGACGGGTGGCCAAGTGGTCTAAAGCGCTCTCCGTTACGGATCACTGCCATCTCAACTGCGTGGATTCGAGTCTCGGATTCGGCCAATGTGGGTATGTGACAAAGCTTGCCAGTTGCTTCTCGTGGGTCGGGGGTTTTCCCGGGTTCTTTCTCCACCATTAATACTGGCCACCATGTATAGCCTATCTTGTGCTGGAAAATGGCGTGAAACCCAACTACAACAATAGATAGACATAAACAGAGGGACAGTGATAGAGAGATCGCGAAATAGAGCGAGAGAGAGTGAGAGAGACCCTAGGAATTTGAGACAGTGAAAGAGACAGTTGGACACAGAGAGCTGGACAGACACATTCACAGAGAGATATACAGAGGTATAGACAGATACGGAGTCAGAGGTAGAGACAGAGGGACCGTCAGAGAGAGAGAGAGAGAGAGCTGGACAGTGAGAGAAACAGAGAGCTGATAGTGTGGTAGAGACAGTGGCAGGGAGATGTAGATACAGAGTCAGAGTGAGGTAGAGAGATTAGAGATAGAGATATAAAGAGGCAGTGATAGAGAGACCTAAAAATATAGAGAACGCGAGATGGAGCGGGTAATAAAAACCGCAAGACATTGAGAAAGCGAGACAGTGAGATATATTGACCGCGAAGGAGAGAGAGAGAGAGAGAGAGAGAGAGAGAGAGAGAGAGAGAGAGAGAGAGAGCTGGACAGATAGAAAGATATAGATTTTCAGACATAAGCAGAGAGACGGAGATAGAGAGTGATAGATCGATAAATTGAGCGACCGCGAGATAGAGTGAACGAGATATTGAGAGACCGCGAGATAGAGACCCCAGGAACTTGAGACAATTAGAGATAGAGACAGTAAAAGAGATATAGTTGTACAGACAGAGATAGAGAGCTGGGTACAGAGACAGACAGATATACACAGAGCGATATAGACAGAGATAGTCAATGAGAGATAGTGAGACAGAGATATACAGAGGTATATACAGATACACAGACTGACCGCGCGCGCGAGAGAGAGAGAGAGACATACACAGAGAGATAGAGATAGAAAGTAATAGACATTGAGAGATTAAGAAATAGCTATATAGATATATAGAGAAAAACAGAAAAAGTGGTGAAACAGAGGCAGGAAGATGTAGATGCAGAGAGAGAGTCAGGTAGAAAGATATAGAGAACGTGAGATAGACCGCCTGATAGAGACTGCAAGATAGAGAGACAGATATATGGAGACAGAGAGGTAGAGATCAGATATGGTAAAGTCAGAGGTAGAGACAGCAAGAACGGGTGACAAAGAGAGGGACGGAGCTTCACACAGAAAGACAGACAAGCAGAGAGAGAGAGAGGAACAGAGGCAGAGAGAGAGAGAGAGAGTTAGCCGTAGAAACATAGTCAGTGTTAAGAGAGACCGTGCGACAGAGAAAACTTGACAGACCGAGAGCTGGATAGGGATGGAGACAGACATACACGGAGAGATAGAAAGAGTGAAAGAGACAGAGTCAGATAGACATAGAGACAGTTATAGAGAGGTAGAGACAGATACAAATTAAGGGACAGAGACAGTGATATGGTGAGAGAGGTCGCAAGAGAGAGAGAGAGAGAGAGAGAGAGAGAGAGAGTGACAGTAAGAGATGGAGACACATAAAAAGTCAGAGATAGTCAGACTGAGAGAGTCAGACAATCAGACAGAGTAAAACAGAGACAGATGTAGATAGATATAGAGACTGTGAGAGGTAGAGAGACAGAGAGGTGTATGGAGACAGAAAGAGATTTAGAGACATCGACAGAGAGGTTAGAAACAGCCAGAGGTAGAGACAGATATACAGAGAGAGAGAGAGACAGACAGACAGACAGACAGAGCTGCTTCGCAAAGAGTGAAAGATAGAGACAGAGGGAGAGAGTTAGAGAGAGCTGGCATGAATGAGTGACAGGCAGCGAGCTGAACAGAGACATATATTACCGCATATAGATATAGTAAAAAAGAGAGATTCAGACAGTATGACAGACATACACAGATATATATATATATATATATATATATATATATATATATATATATATATATATATATATATATATATATATATATATATATATATGTACAGAGAGAGAGAGAGAGAAACTGTACAAGTTAAAGTTATTTTTTTAACAAGCCAGTCCGAGATGGTTTTGTTATAAAATTCACTCCCATGATCTGTCCATAGTTTAATAGACTTCATGTACCTGTAATTTTATCCAGTGCTTATATAATATAAGTTCCTTTATTGTTTTTGAGAGGAATGACCCAAGCATATTTACTGAAGACATCGATGGCTGTCATGAAATCCTTGAATCGATCATTGTACGCGCTATAATTTCTCATACTGACGAAATATGTTGGACCACATCTCGTGTACGTCTATGGCGATAATAATACATACATTAAAAACTTCAGCCGGTTATATCAATCTCAGTAGATGGAGCATAAGAATTACGCGTAATTCTGCTATCAATGATTACAATGTTCTTCTCAATCCCAACGATCACGTCTCATCAGGATACTGCCAAAAATTACAAACCATACAGACGTCACTTGAGAGAACACTACAGTTCGAACATCACTACAAAAAATACGCGCACACGTTTTACATCGTCTTTGAGTCAGACGAGATCCTGGAAAAGGTACAAGGACCTTGCTCATATCCCATTTATTGTTTTTCTCTAGCAGAACCTAAACACGTCGAATGTGCGACCGGCTAAACAAAACCTGCTGCACTGCTGATGAACGTTTGTCTTCGCCAATAACGAGAGGACTGCGTCGTCTTGTTCTCTGAACAACATGACACAAAATCGAAACGCATCTGCGAACACCGAAAAAAATCCAACACCTATCATTCCTTGCCTCCTTGCAACTAACACAGCATAAGGCAGCACATCAATACCACATCGGCGAAGAATATGTTCAACCTCATGATCAAAAGGTCAGAGATCACAGTCACATCACTGGTCACTATCGAATAGCTGTTCACGTGGATTGTAATCAACGCTTTAAAGATCCAGACTTCCTTCCAGTCATCGCTCATAATCTACGAGAATTCGTCATCACAGCACTCACACAAGTCAATGCTCTTCTGGCTGAAATAGGAACAAGCATCCAATGGCTTACCAACAATTTCGAAAAATATATGTCGTTTTCGACTGGTCTCTTTTGATTCATCGATTCTTACCGGTTTATGGAGTTGTCTCTAAAAGAAACACGCGAAAACCTGTCGTAAGTTTATGCATCTCAAGAAACATTTGGAGATCATTTTCCTCTCCTGCAACGAAAAGGTGTTTATCCCTACAAATACATTGATGCGTGGTCCAGATTCGTTGAAACCTCACTACCAGCTCTGGAGACCTTCTATTCTCACTAACATCTTTCGAATAACTCAGAGGAAGTTGAGTTTTTGTCCCTTGACGGTGATGTTGGGCTCAAAATAGGGCTTTCCAGTGGCCGGCTGATGCAGGATTTCAGTCTTCTTGGTTTTGATGGTGAAACCAAAGCTTTGCAGGAGCTAATGAACTTGTCAATGCTGTATTGCAGGCCGGCTTCTGTGCCAGCATTGATTGCGCAGTCTTCAGCAAATAAGAAATCCTTGATGCTATCTGTCATAAACTTGGTTTTCGCTTGAAACCACCTGAGACTGAATAGTTTTCCATCTATATGGCACCTGATGACGACTCCAACCTCTCCGTCCGTCACTGAAAGCATTATTCAGCATGGTAAATCATAAAATAACCAAACGGAAGGTTTAGTTTCAACATAAATACAATAAATGACAAAGTACTGACAAAGTCTGAAAAACATCTGAAATGTTGACGCATGTTAATGGAATACAGTTGCGTTTCACTACCATATGCCGTAAATTTTATATCACCAGTAAATATTTTCCAGTATTGTTTAAAAACGTTTGTATCCTTGCACTAAATTAAATCGATTATTTTTAAAAAAAAATAATGATCATAGACAAAGAATTTTTTAATAATTCTGTTATATTTATTGATATAAATTTTATATTAACACTATACATTTTCAAATATTGTAAGTAATTGCCAAATATTTACTAGTCGGGTTCCTGTTAATTCTTTCTCCCAATATTTAACATAATTAAATATTTTTATAAATTGACACGAGGAATCTTCACTGTCAAACAAAAGAAAAAAATGTAGAATTAACAAATAAGAAAATTCAGCCTCCATTTGTGAAGATATTTATATAAACCTACACTAACCGTAATTAAATATTTTTAGAAAGTTACAACATTGTAAAACCAAAGAAGAAAATGTTTGAGAAAAAGCATTATTTTATATTTAACCTTATTTCGCAATATCTAAATATGTCTTTGCGTATAGTAGGACCCATCTGTCATAGGGACGAAACTTCTTGATGGCGACACTGCCCGTAGCATAATAAAAAAAAATAATTGCAAACAGTTATTCCTTTAAATCGTCATTCTAAAAATGTCTGATACATGTAATTGCAAACAGTTTTTCCTTTAAATCGTTCTTATTCTAAAAATGTATGATCATTGCAGTTATTCCTTAAAATCGTCATTATTCTAAAACTGTCTGATAATTGCAAACAATTATTCCTTTAAATCGTCCTTATTATAAAAATGTCTGATATTTGCAAACAGTTTTTTCCTTTAAATCGTTCTTATTCTAAAAATGTATGATAATTGCAGGTATTCCTTTCAATCATCATAATTCTAAAAATGTCTGATAATTGAAGTTATTACTTTAAATCATCATTATTCTAAAAATGTATGATAATTGCAGGTATTCCTTTCAATCATCATTATTCTAAAATTGCATGATAATTGCTAACAGTTATTCCTTTAAATCATCATCATTTCATATTAGCAGCAGCAGTTACAGTGTGCCTTGGGAAAATGTTGTAATACACCATGTTTATTCGTAACTAGTTTTGATATGTTGCTCATATGGAATCAATTTTCGTGCTTTGTGTATTTTATTGTCCTTTCCCTGGAGTCATTCTGATTTGTTGGTTGTTGTTTATTTTAGCAGAATTTAAATACATCAAACGTTATTTCATGCAGTTGAAACGGGAGTTAAATGTCTTTCCGAATGAAACAATGACGCAGTCGACCCGGGCTGGTCCAGGCGTATATTGAACTCACTACAATTAGATTTCATGTCAGACGCTCTACCAGCTGAGTGAGATACCATTGGTCTCTGTGTATTAAGAGGGTTCCAAGGTTAAACACTTAATAGTGGCAGTTATATATATATATATATATATATATATATATATATATATATATATATATATATATATATATATATATAGTCATCTAAATGTAACAGACATCGGTGTTATGAAAGTTCATATATAAGAGAAAACACTTATTTAAGTAGATCGAGTACGAAAGAAGTATTTTCTCTACGTTGTAACACTAACTGCGCATCAACTGATATGGTTAATCTGATAATCTGTACAAAATCAAACATGCATTTTGTTGGAAGAACACTTCAACAAGTTTCTAAGAGAATATAATTTTGCTAAATACAAATCTTCAGTTCTCCTCTAATATTTCAGTACATTTAATACAAATAATCGCTCTCTACTCGATATTTTTTTCATGCCAATACATATTTTGCATGGAGACATGAATAGACTGATAAAGGAAATTTATGAGATTCATATGTTCAATACTTTGTATCCTAATGGTCTTAATAATACCAAGGTACTGTATACAAATGTATAAAATGTTAATAAACACTTGACTTGTTGTGTATCCTTTTTAAAATATAATTGTATGTATGAATGTAAATCTTCAGTGTCGTAAGTAGCTGACATAATCCTTTTTTATACTACGATATCAGACATACAAACATCGAAATGAGTCCTTCATTGATGAAATTAACATACGACATCAATGAAGTAGATTATGCTTATCCAAACATTACAAATATAAATGAAATGAATATATGACATGAGTCAAGTAGACAAAGTTTGTCAAAGCATTCTAAATATAAATGAAATGAATTTACGACATCAGTCGAGTAGACACAAGTTTGTCTAAGCATTCCAAATATAAATAAAATGAATATATGACATCAATCGAGTAGACAAAGTGTGTCAAAGCATTCCAAACATAAATGAAATGAAGATATGACATCAACCGAGAAGACACAAGTTTGTCAAAGCATTTCAAACATAAATGAAATGAAGATACGTCATCAATCGAGTAGACACAAGTTTGTCAAAGCATTCCAAGTACATAAGAACCTTATGGAAACTGCTTTGAAATTCGTTCTGTATTTCTTACATAATAAACGCTAGTGTGTAAAAATAGTGAAACTATCTTATAAAGGGTACGGTTTTCGAACATTTTTGTTTCTTCAGCAGGTGTATATGTTCCAGTTCGCTAGCTCACCCCACTAATATACAGCCGTACCATACATAGTACATGCAGTGAAACGTGTCATTTATTTTACTTGGCACATACCTTATTTTCCTAAATATTTCGAGAAATACAGATTCACACAAATGTGCATTCAGTTTTAAAATTGTGTCTGCTGTGCATAATTAGGGAAACCTAACAGAAAATGCATACTAGCATTGGTCTTGGTTGATAATATCACAGTTTTATTTTCCGATCGCCGAGAATAGTTACTTACGTTACGTCGTTTCAGTTACCACTGATGTACTGCGAAATTACAGTCTGTAAATTACTATGACACAGTATATAATGCGAAAATATTAAGACATAGTCTGTAATGCGAAATTACTATGACACAGTATATAATGCGAAAATACTAATACATAGTATGTAATGCGAAATTACTATGACACAGTATATAATGCGAAATTATTATCGAATTGTTCACTTGTATTTAACCAGGAAAATTTAGAACAACGGGACCGTGCTGTACAAAAACTAATTTCCAAGGCAGACATTTGAAATGTTCTTGTCGGCGATATATGATTTTTAGTTTTATGATGACTCATATTTTTAAAAAAAAATGAATTATAAACCACAGACCATTAAAATAAAGCCAATAGTTTACACTTGTAAAACAAACATCGAGTTTATAGCTGTTTCTGTTTCAGGTATACGGGCATGTTTCTTATTGCTATTATTGGTAAGAACTAGAGAAGCTCAGCAAAACTGAGGAAAAATAATTTACCGATCACCCCAGTGCGCCATTAAGAGAACTATACATGTATTTCAATACAACTGACGGGTTCTGGTTTTGTACACGGATAACGACTTCCGTATGTCTAATTACACTGATAAAAGTACCAGTCTGTTCGTATTGATTAGTTTACCACTTTTATTCCAAGAAATTAACGAGACACCATTCTATGACTCAGAATAAAGGATAGTATCAGACTATGGAAATGTTATCATTTGCAGCAAACTATTATTAAAGTGGCTTTTGTTCGTAACAGTTCTTACTCTAATGATTTTAAGCTAGATTTTAATTCAGTAATTTGTTATCGCCTGAAAATTGGGTGTGAAGATGATCTGATCAGTGTCTGAAAACGATTTTCATTTACCACGCACATAAGTCAATATTATTGCTTTATTGAGATTTGTGTTTTTTTTCTTCATGAAGTTCATTTCTCTTCTTGACCATACTTGTTACTGTTACGTTCCCTTTCAGTTGACATTTTTGAATGAAAATGTATCATCCTATTTTGTTTATTTATTTATCTGTTTATCAACAGGATGTCAACTCGTTTTTTTTCTTGACAGCATTGATATATCCGTGCAGCGGGCTAAATAACTTCCTCAATAAAGATGCTAGGATTGAATTCCACAGTTTATTAGCTCATACAAATACACTAACGTTCGGTCATGCACTGTGAAGTACGGACATATATCGATTTTATAGCTTTGATGTCTTTGTCTATAATTTTTTTAAAATTAAAATAAATAAATAATTCAACATCCCTATAACGAATAGTGGGGGAGGGACTTATGCGTGGTCTAGTCAATCATACAATGTTTTCATATAAAACTAAGTGTTTAAATATTTCCTTGTTATGCTCGATGCTCTTTTGGAACTATTAAAATCGTTTCCAGATGCACGGCCTGATAATACGTCTACATATGTAGAAGATAAATGAACTAGAACCAGTTTAGTGTATCTCACTTGTTTAACCGAAAACATTTGAAAGTTCTAGCAATCTTGTCTGATATCCCATATTATACGGCTTTGTGTAAAAATTATGTAACATTCTAAATAACACATATCGCTTAACGTACAATAATGTCCGTGCAAGTGCATACGTGATATTGAATGAGTGCAGGAATATAGAAATAATTGTAAAAATTTGACATTTTGCCAAACAAATTCAGTACACATTGCATGGACGAAAATTGTAATAGCGGTTAATGGAGATAAATTCCAAGTGGATTAATTTGTTGTCCAAATTCTATTTATCCGGTAATACTGGAAGTTTATAATTGTAAGCAATTTTTGTCGTTGAATGAAAGCACGGACAGATCATGAAAGCTGATCCTGATTTATTAGAACCTGAATGCTACAGGAAGATAATATTCTGGAGTTATATTTTACCTCACATCAGGAAGAATAAAATTGTCAATGAAAGTCATTAACCAAAAGATTTACAGCTCCGTGATTCCCAAGTTTTCTTTCCTTTGGCGAAGGACTGGTGGGCGGTGGGTGGGCGGACTATACACATACAAGAACCTAAAATACTTTCGCCTGCGTATGTCTCAAAAAGTTGCCATTTACATATGTGGCAATTTTCAGCAATGTCTATCCTCAGCCACTCCCGAAAAGACGATATCATCGTTTATGAGACATTGCACATAAGACAGCAAGGTCCACTTACAGTTTACTAGTATCATCGTCATCATTGTTGTTCAATGGTCTCGAAAATAGTTCTGTTGAAGTTGGTTTTGACAGGTTAACGATGAGCTTGCAGTAATTTATACTAAATGCTCTAGTATGTGAAAGTCGTGTGCCTATTCGCATAAAATGGCAACGTTCCTCCACAAAACAAGCCTCTCTGGAAATAGCACATTTATATTAGCTTTCTCGGTACTATTTCTGAAAGACGTTTTAGTGGTCTGATTTACGCTTACCGTTAACATCGGAAGAAAGCAATCTAACGATGTATCTACCATCATTTATTATTTAATTCCGCATATGAGAAAAAATAAATTAAATAAAAGTTAAATTTTAGGTAGCCCAGGTTGAAAGATTGAGTAAGTTCAACTGTTGTTATTTTTCATGATACAAAGTGCTCAGAAATCACGCGAAAGCGTCGTAGGGGCAGATAACCCGATTCGTTCCCTGCCATAGTGGCTTATTTTATATAACCATAAAAGTTTTAGACGTGTCAAGTTTGACTTGTATTGTTTTTGTATATGTTGTGTCTCTGTTTTGTTTCACAGAGATTTGTTAAACAATTATATTACACTTACGCAATTTTTATCTTACAAAGGTTAGTTTGCTCGTCTTGAAATTTTGAATTTTTAAAATGTATTCTAAAGTATATTAAAAGGATCCAAAACCGTATTAACCTATTTATTCTGTTCAGAAAAGTGCTTCAAGCTAAATGTTATTTTATGATTTCCTTACTGAATCTACAAAATGTTTAAACACTTTTGGCCGTTTTTGTTTTCCTGACATGCTTATGCTTAAATCTATGTATTGTGAAATGTAAGGCGCCTAGTTATCACTAATTGCATTTAATTATTATTGACAATTAAACATTTCACGGAAACCTAATGACATGACTTTGAACTTGTACGATTAAAGCTGTACAGGTATATCTAACCAATCAACCACATAAATGATTGTTGAGAAGCCAAGTCAGAGGGATATTCACCTCTGAGATTAGTGAGAAAACCCCACAAAACAACAACAACAAAACTAACAACAAAGAACAAAACAACAAAACAACAACAAAATAACGACATACAGCTTTTACGTTATATATTAGGACAAGCATTTAATTTTTAAAGTAAATATATGTGCCTTATATGTCATGGGGCAGGTTTTCTTGAGTTGGAAGTTGTGTGTCACATTTTAAATCATTCGAAAACAACATGTTTTAAAATGCAGTCCAACGTCAACTTATTACAAACATACTAAAGTATGTGCTTGAGATGATAGAGTTTAATCGAATGCAGCATATTTTCATCAATCCAACCCTTATCATGCGCACGTACGACCCATACTTTCAGTGCATGAATATTTTTATTTCCTCATATCGCGAACTATTATAATTCAAGACAACACATCTCCTGAAGCGGTAAACTGCTAAGAATAAAAACAAACACATGCTTGTGATCGACGTGTACATTTCAGCTGAGGTGTTGATCAATGTAAATAACAAAAATGTTTGTTTAACACTAGACAAGTTTAAGCCATTTTAAGTAAGAAGTAAATTCATGTTATTGGATAGGCACTGCATTGTTCTGATTATCATTCATTTCGTTTCAGATACATTAATATGCACTCTTATTTCTTGACTCCATACTAATCAATGGTAGAGGTCGATTTTAAGTTTGTTTGCATCAAATTTGATATTGCTCACGAGTGTTTGCATTTGTAGAAAAGTTGGTGAAAAGACAGGCGTTTGAGAGCACTGCATACAAAGCTAAGTAATTGATAAACAGAAGAAAGGGAGGAGGCTCTAATGTCGATTCTTAAGGAATTTACCGCTTAAACAATGAGTGGACTTGAAAATATATTTCCTCGTGCATACAACCTCGGGTCTTTTGGTGAATTATGGGTTAGTGAGTTTGAAGAAAACATGGAGGAAACGTTTATAATAGTCAGCGATAACGCAAGCAAATTGCAAACTGTTTAAGATCAATAGAGAATTGCCTAGTATCTTCGTCAGATTCTTGTATGATGCATATCATAATCCTCAACTTTATATGTTTATCCCAATCCTCAACTCTTATAAATCTTAATCTTCAACTCTTGTATGATGCATATCCATATCCTCAACTATTATATGATGCATATCCCAATCCTCAGCTCTTGTATGATGCATATCCCAATCCGCAACTCTTGTATGATGCATATCCCAATCCTCAACTCTTGTAAATCTTAATACTCAACTCTTGTATGATGCATATCCCAATCCGCAACTCTTGTATGATGCATATCCCAATCCGCAACTCTTGTATGATGCATATCCCAATCCTCAACTCTTGTAAATCTTAATACTCAACTCTTGTATGATGCATATCCCTATCCTTAACTATTGTGTGATGCATATCCCAATCCTCAGCTCGTGTATTATGCATATCCTAATAATCAACTCTTGTATGATGCATATCCCAATCCTCAGCTCAAGAAATTGGCTAACAATAAAAGCACGAATATTCCAACAGGTGATATTTTTTACTGGAAAAGGATTTACAATTCTTTAAGTTGCTCATAACTTTAAAGAATTGGAATAACTGTATTTTAAAAATCTAAATATAAATTCCGCTGAATAGAATACTGCCCTCTCATTGGTTAAAAGAAAATTACATCCTGCATTCATTTATAACTTTAGCCAATTAAAAAATAATATTGCCTTCAGCGCATGGTTTTTGCATATTAAGTGGGCGATATGACAGCCATGCCAAGCAGTTTCTTGAGAAAATGGAATATGTGAGAAATCATACATAATACGTTTTATTCTTTTTAAAATCACGCACAAAAATGGATTCCTATATTTTGAGATGATTATATTCTTTTTCTTATTATAAATAATCGATAAATGTTGAGCAAAGTTTCACGCTGGTGGGTCTATGAGCCTCATTTGATCAAAAATCTTAGAAGCAAAATAGTTTTTTTTTATTACCAAACTCGTCTTTTCAGTAATATTTTTGTCAGCCTTCCAATCAGTACTGAAACTGTCCTTCTGAGAGTCGTTAATGACATTTGTTCTTTAGATGGTGGAAGATGACAGACCTTCTTGATATATCTGCAGCATTTTACACAATAGACCATGCTATATAACTTTACCGTCTCCAGCACGTATTTGGTATTTATGATACAGCCTTACTATTGGTCAAATCACACTTAGCCGAAAGGTGACAAACTGAATCCTTAAATGGAAACTATTCCAGTCAATTTAGTCTTTATTTCAACGTTCTCGGACACGTGTTCTTCCTTTCTACAATCAGTCCCTTTCAAGGTATCATAAATCGTCATCCGTTGTCTCACCAATTGTATTTTGATAACACCCAACTATAAAATATCTAGTCACCCAATTCAAGTCGATGCTACCATCTGAGGCGCAGAGAAGTGCATTTCTGATGTGAATTCGTGGATGACATGTAATACATTATTGATGAATTTCGATTAAACTGAAGTCATTATCATCTCTTCATAGAGACTTTCTTATTCTTGTCATTTACCTCAAAACAACAAAATATCTGCAACATCAGCATTAAATTAGAACACATCGGCATGAAACCTACGTGGCACTCAGTTTTGTCTCATTCCACCAACACTTCGTGATCACACGCAAGGCTGTATATTTGGAGCTGAGACGCATCATATCTATTTGCAACATTTTTCAGTTCATGCCAATTAAATCCATGTAATTGCCTTAGTATTTCCGAGACATTAGTGGTGTAATTCTGTTTTACCTAGCTTATCTTATAGAAACATAAAAAGTTTTTTTTCTTAAAAAAAAAGCCATCTGCTAGGATCGTCTTTAGAGTATAAATATGATGTACTCGCTCCCCTCCACTGCCTCGCTGTTGGCTTCAGAATGAAACTCAAAATCTTCTCTCTCTCTCTCTCTCTCTCTCTCTCTCTCTCTCTCTCTCTCTCTCTCTCTCTCTCTCTCTGTCTCTCTCTCTTCAGACACCGTGCTCTAGTTATTCCCACCTTTAAATCTAACGCATGATAAGTAGATTCCGCCATCAGTTTGACATCTCTTATCAGTAGTGCACATGGCTTCTTTAGCAGATGTATTTACATGGCAACTTGTGTATAAACATGTTACATGTCATGTATATAAAAATGTTACATGTCATGTATATACACATGTTACATGTCATGTATATAAACATGTTACATGTCATGTATATAAACATGTTACATGTCATGTATATAAACATGTTACATGTCATGTATATAAACATGTATAATAATGTATTGTAAAACAAAAACCACTAGAAGATACATTTTTGTAATAATATTTTCACAAGTAGCCGTTAGAATACGACAGAGTGAAAAAGAAGTTAAATGTATATACAAACGTATATGCTTTGAATGATAGAGAAAAGATGATATTCGATGCCACAAAAGTTTAAATTAATACACGATTGAAAATTGAGAACACTCTTCGGTTTGCTAACTTTTTCGTTATTATTGTATGATATGCGGTAGTGATTAAGAGGGCTGACTACAAATGAGTAAAAGCAATGTCGAGTTTGTCCCAGTACGACTGAATGAGGCGGACTCGACAGTGTGGCTGACATAATGACATTACCGTTACAGCAGAATCGTTGCTGTATTGAGGCAAAGTCGCAATAACATTAATGTCTGTACGTTGAGTAGATTAGGGAGAAAATGCCCCAAAGACATCGCATGCTGAGAAAGGGATAACTAGAATAGTATTCAGGCGAAGAGTCTGAAAGAACAAGGTCTGCATTGGAGGAGACGTAAAACCCATTTTAAGGATGATGACAAAGAAAGCAAACTATGTAAACTGAAGTAATACCACATTAAAGTATCAACATGAACCAGAATACAATAGTCATGCTATTATGACATGGGAAGTAATACCACATTAAAGTATCAACATGAACCAGACGACAATAGTCATGCTATTATGACATGGGAAGTAATACCACATTAAAGTAGCAACATGAACCAGACGACAATAGTCATGCTATTATGACATGGGAAATAATCCACATTAAAGTATCAACATGAACCAGACGACACTAGTCATGCTATTATGACATGGGAAGTAATACCACACTAAAGTATCAACATGAAGCAGACGACAATAGTCGTGCTATTATGACATGGGAAATAATCCACATTAAAGTATCAACATGAACCAGACGACAATAGTCATGCTATTATGACATGGGAAGTAATACCACATTAAAGTATCAACATGAAAGCAGACGACAATAGGCGTGCTATTATGACATGGGAAATAATCCACATTAAAGTATCAACATGAACCAGACGACAATAGTCATGCTATTATGACATGGGAAGTAATACCACATTAAAGTATCAACATGTACCAGACGACAATAGTCATGCAACCCCCATCTGTAATTAGTGCCATGGTATGAAAACATGATACAGGTAGGAGATGATGTAATTTCTCCAGAAACACTAATTTAGAAAGTGGATTAACGTCGTATGCAGTAAATAGTGGATCAGTAAAGTAAACCAAACACACTCTATACTATTACGGATCTGGAGTTCGCTTAATAATTCCTTCGTAAATCTAAATTTGTTGAGCTTTTTCTTTTTGTAGAGAAACGTGCACGCTATTAACATTATGAAGTTAAGCAGTTTTCCCATTGACCAATGTTTTGGCGACTGCGCATCCCATTGTTATATGGTACTAGGATATTTACGACCGACGAGAAGGGGAAATCTGATGCGGTCAGTCATTGATAAAAAAATCAGCAAAACTAAACGGCAAGCTTTAAAGTCTATAATTTACCCATATGACATTGGAGTTTGTCAATTAGACAAATACACGAGTAAATAAGGTACACCTATTTCTGCCAAGTACTCACTCTACTTTAGAACAAAATACAAATATATGATATAAGGTATGGACAGGTCTATACCCTAATGAAGACAGTAGTTCGTGTTTAAGTATAAATTTAGAGTGTTTCAAAATATGTTAAACCTCGACACAAGTTACAAATGTTACATTAGGATGCCTAGGATATCCATAACTCGTTGTATGAGAGTGAACGAAATAGTACGATCCATCCATCATATTGAGTGGAATTCATTATAAATTTGTGTTTTCGTGGAATTCCATATAAATTTGTATCTGCATTACGTTCGTAACGCCGTCAAAAAAAGAAACAGTGCACCAGACAACTGTTACTGATAGGTACGTTCAGGCAGTCACATTTGCACGTGTAAAGATTAATGCCAAAGAGTCATATATGACGAAACTATTCCGAATTCAGTTGTATTGTTGTTGTTGCTGTTGGTTTAGCACCATTTTCAGCACAATATGGTGGCCAGTATAAATGGTGGAGGAAAAACCCGGGTAAATCTCAGAAGGAACCACCGATCAGAGAGAAGCTACTAGCAAGCTTTCTAACATACCAACACTGGCCGAAACCGGGACTATGACAATGATCCCTAACGGTTAGCGCTTCAGACGAATCGGCCACTCGGAGCCCTGAATTTAGTCGAAAATAAATCGATAATTTAAACACGATGACAAAGTATTCTAATTATATGTACAATACAATTATTACAGACTAATAAACCTATCTAAATAAAGAGATTCAAGACAATTAACAAATTATGAAGCATACAAATACTCGGAATCTTTGGAGAGCTGGACCGCAGCAAAAAATTGACAAGTCTCTCTTTCCAATTTATTGACTCCAAGTAATGGAAGATAGCAGTGACTCTTAGATGTGTATATTCGAATAAGTGCATAAATGTATAAAGACTGGAATAAACGCTTAATAAATTGTTAATGTGTCCATGCTGATAAATCATGTTAAGAAATATAGAGCAACAAATCCAGATAAATTTTTTTTATACATTATTAAATCTATTTTATTCTGTATCTTTTTTTCTTTTCCTTCCATCTCACAAATTGGTGAGCAAATGACAATGATATAATAATAGTGACTGTATTAAAAAAAAATGTCTTTAATTTATTGCAATTTTGATGTTCCTTGAAATTAATTTTTAAATCTAACATTCCATAGCAGCGGACAAATTTGTGTAAATATGCCCATTTATTAATTCATTTAAGATTATTAATTTATTATTAATTATTATTATTATTATTATTATTATTATTATTATTATTATTATTATTATTATTATTCAATACATGCCACTGGTTTGTTATATATATCGATAAATCATGCGGTACTGATGTAATGGAAGAACATCGTAACTATGTTTTTCTGTTGTCTATTGACTGATTTCATTGAGTTTGCTGTATCGTGGTAAATACCATATGTTGTTTCGAAGAATCCAGTGAGTTTATTATAGCAGATAGCTGTACTAAGACCAAGGTGTATACCATCGAAAACAAACTTATGGTCACAAATGTAAGTAACAGAAAAGAAGTAAAACCAACAAACTTGATAAAACTGAACAAACACTTTATATGTAGAGATACACAATCAATCAACACAGATTTTAATTGAAACTAGTTTGCTCATGCCCACTTATGCGGCTTTAACTTAAACTCCATTGGAAGATACAACCATGCCATCTTGCAATGTCATCAACACTGCATCAGCTTCCTATAATGAATCAAGTCATTACATAAATCTAATAAATACCTAAAATGGAGAGGTATATACAAATGGAGCATACCACAAATCTATAGCATTATTATGTAGAGTGCCTATATTCTTCATTTCTTCTCTTTTTTCATTCGGCATATTTTTCTTACGAACTCCTTCTAATTACTTTTTCACCTTATTATATACTTCAAAATGAAGAAAATGGGCCGCGCTCTCCGTTACAGATCACTGCCATCTCACCTCTGTCAACGTGGGTTCAAGTCTAAGATTCGGCCAATGTGGGTATGTGAGAAAGCTTGCCAGTAGCTTCTCGTGGGTCGGTGGTTCTTTCTGGGATTTTCCCCTGGTTCTTCCTCCATATTAATACTGACCGCCATTTAAAGCATCGTGTGCTGATAAATGGCGGTAAACCCTACAACAACAACAACATCAACATGAAGAAAACAAATTAACTAGTACAATGTTGGAGTAGTTGTAAATACATATGTTCCAAATCTTTCCTTAAATTTTATTAGATTCAGCCTTGACTAAAAAGTTGTTAATAATGTAATTGCATTTATCCTTGAAGTCGTGCATGATTATCTATCAGATAGAAATATAAAGGTTCAACGTCCCATTGGTTAAGTGTATAGCAAACAAGTATGTTTCTCTTTCAGAAAAATAATTTCCTGGCATTTTCTCACTTGATATTGATCTAGAAAAAGTGAATAGAACTGCTATGAAAATATTCATTTTGCGATACCAGCAGAGCTCACAACCCCTGGTTGAAATTTCTAACCGGAGTTAAAACACGTAAGTTTCAATCGGATTAAATTTTATGTGGTGACTGTGTGGTTTCAGTAGTGTGGAACCCTTTCCGTTATACATGCACAAATACAAAAGTATCTTGGGTTCTACATATCAAAGTTAAACATGCCATTTTATCCATGTTTTAATTTGCAGCACTTATTAATCTTTTTCATACCCGTTAAAGAATCATTTCCGGGTTTATAACGATTTTTTATATATACATAAAATGGCAAGTTAAACTAATGTGTTTTAGCGTATTGTTTTTGCCATAAATATTTTAGCTCGCGTTTAGAGTTCTCAAATTATTCTTAAATTATGTTTTTATAGGAAATTCGAGTGGTATAAACAATTTGTGTTAGCTTGACTAGTAAACTCTTCGTAAATAAATGTTACAATATTTCTTATTATTGGTTAAAATTTTTCATAACTCAGTAATGAAATTTCCTTTGTACGATTTCTGAAAGATGTTTGGTGGCCTGATTTAGGTTATCCAATAATATCGAACAAATGCAACTCAGACGTAAAGACGAGGCAGAAAGAGACGTCAACATCATTTCTGATCTCATAAATGATTCAAGACAAGAATATGAAAAGAAAAGAACCGTAGCTGTCAGAAACATTTACGTATTTGATTGTTGATGCACCGAATTCTTTTCAAATGGCTTAAGTCAGGACTTCATGTGATTGCCATGTGACGTATCATGATGATGATGAAAGAATCCCAAGTGGTACAATGTCATCTTGTGTAGTCTTTAATTTTCTAAGCCCATATCTAATTTGGGAGTACCTGTAAAATCTCTTGACGCACGGAAAATAAGCCAAAACACGCATCTGTATGCTTATATGGATCAACAGCTTGATACATTGGATAAGTTCAAAGAAACAGATTCGGCTTAAGATGGCGATCAAGATCTTGAATTTAAGGGCCGCCAAAAGAAAATCAAAAAGGTCGCAGTTTAGTGCTGATTAATCTTTTGCATTTTGAACATATCGTTGCAAGACAATTTATTTATTGAACAGAGGGGACATACACCTGTGACTGAATTGAATTATTACCTGTTTCAATTTATCATCAATACCATCGTGTACAAAACCATAATCGAAGAAGCCAGACTTTACATGCGCCATGTAGAAGGTTTAACAAAAGTGGGAAACGGCATCTGAAACTTTGAGCAGAACTATAATCAAGTATCCTATACCAGTGAAAGTGAAAATCATCACCACTCCATTTGGACTCCAGTCAAAAATCCAACATAATGTGTCGAAGGACATTTTTACACTATACAATAGGGTCAACTTCGTTTGGAATTTCAGTTTGGAGTGCTATGGTCAACATAGTAAATGTCGTCTGCTATCAAAATTTGACAATACTGGAAGCCAACAGATTCTTGAAGGAATAGAAAAATAAGGAAGGCACACGAAGAACCTATGGATGATATGTTTGATTCATAACAAAAAGAAAAACTTACTGCACAGATAAACTATATTTAAAATTCCGGCAATGCTACAGAATAACGACTTTTGGAAAGAGAATCAAAATTATTACCTCAGGATAAAGCACTCCGGTGCCCCTTTCTCCCCTTACTTGGCTGGAAATGACAACTAAATAGCTAGCAGTGCTCGCATTAAGGCGCACGAAGTTGAAGATCCGTTCCCCATCGGTAGATAATTAAAGAGCCCACAGAGTCGGAAGTGAACTATCGCACATGCCCGAATGGGTGCAATCGACGTAAATTTTAACTCAGCCGCCATGTCAGTCATCGGGGGAAATATTGCACAAGTCAGAGGCGTAGTGTGATATTTTGCGCTCAGGGACGAACTATAAAATTGGCGCCCCAGCGATCTTGTGACCGATTTATTACCCTTGTTTACTTATTATAATGTAATGTTGCAAGCCCAATTTTGGCGCCCCTGTACCTTGGCGCCCGGGGACATATGTACCCCCTGCCTCCCCCCCCCCCCCAGCTACGCCTCTGGCACAAGTCGAGTTTTTCTAGTGATTCTGATCACAAAATATTCAAGTACATAGCATCAATGCCGAACCCATCCCGTACCGGCAACAGTGGGGTGACTAGGCGATTACTAACATCAAAAACCTCAAGCAAGACCAAGGTACAGAAACAGACTGAAATATATGCAGCGTAAACACCCGAGGCCGTTCCTGTTCTATCGCCAGCCCCAAAGTGCCTTTTACACAGAGTTTGTTTTTTTAACTTGAAAACAAAACTGGATAATAAATGATGTATTAGTCTAATAATATTCCTTTCGACACCATTCCAAATGTGTACGTAAAGTTATTCAACCTTTCTGAAACAATTGAATTGGTCACTTAGACCTGATAGTTTTCGTTTTTATTTCTGGTAGAGTATGAACACCTTAAACACAAAATTCGAAATTTAGAATAAATATGGAAGCTAATAATTGATTTCAAGATCCTAATTACAAAATTGATGGAATAGGTCGTCTTAGATAACTGGGCATAATCTATACCATAATATGTCTATGGCGTTTCTGGAATCTCCGTTGAAGCAGAGGACTCCAACCAGCCTTCTTCTCCTTTTATGCGCCCAGATATGCCATTCCGAGGTATACAGCAAAATGTCGAGTGGTGGCTCTTTTACCCAATCTACGAATATGAAAATCCCAAGTAATGTTAAAACGGCCGTGGTGTTTTTATTTGGATTGTTTAAATTCCCCAATGAAATGGTCAATTAAAAAGCAAGCAGTATATGCTTTGAAGCGTACAGGAGAAGATGCTCTTTCTTGTTCCAGACGATAAATTAAGAAGCCAGAAGTGTAGGCATTAACAATTCGCACAAAGCCAAATGACCACCCATCGTTGACTCGTCAACGACTCGGTAAAACTAATGTGCACCTATTACACCATTTCCTCGTTTTGTGGTTGTTTATCTTCCTTTGCTTTTATTATAAATTTTTCCTAAATTTTATGCCTTATTCAGCTTTTCCATTGTTAAATCCACTAGTTAAGCATTCATAAGGAAATCATACAAGACTGGTGGACTTCAAATAATCTATATAAATATCTACCTTTGTTATACTTTGTCCATTGCTATTCCCTTTGACTTCGCTTGGACTCGTAACATATTTCTATTAGAGTGGTCAGTAATAAATGCCAGGTATTGGATTTTCATCATCCAATGACCACCTTATTTGGTAAGTAATTACAGCAGTGATTCCAAGGACGTGACTAGTCTTGTCGCGTAAGACGGTGTGAGGTTTTACAGGCAAGACAAACATTCCATAATATGTTCTTGAGGAAGAATGTTAACGTGATTCATGTGACTCGACGATAAGCAGTTGCAACTGTAACATGTCATCATATTTCGTTGGGTTGACGCGCACATCGTCACATTCGATGGACCTGGTGTGCCGTTGATTCATCGCGGAATGAGATTCTGAATATATATGCAGATATATTACTTGTAACCTGTACAGCTTTTGTACGATTGACTTGAGTACTTTTTTCAATTTTATATGTACACTCGCATCCATATCCTCTAATATAATATTCTCACACAAAAAACCCAGTATAGTCCCTAAGAATTTTTTTTGCGGTTCTGTCAATGTACGCCACCAAATTCTGTTCCAAAAATAGTTTATAGAGACCGAGCATATTAGAAACGGTACTGGGACTAACTATTGAAGGATTCGTCGTTATTTTGTGTGCGCTAGGAATGAGAAAATTCATGGAGCAGGTTGAATGATCAATCTTGTATCAGTAATTGTTATGTGTATTGTTAGTTTTAATATTTTAATATTTCGTTACATGCTACTTTAATGTAAAATTGTATGCTGAACTTGATCTTGTCCAAAATTGAGTTAATTTCTGGTTGACTTGATTGACATTTTTAATTTTTTTTTAAAACTTCAATATATGTAAACAGCTAATACATAGCCAAATTATTCTCTATATTTATGAGCTTTATATCAGAATTGTTGATAGAAGTAGTATATATGTTTATTTGGGTCAGGGTTGGACGTTTCTAGGTGAATTTTACAGGTTATGGTTTCGAATTTATAACATCAGGACCATTATAGAAGGTTATTTTCCATTATGTAGTGTTTTTTATATATAGAAAATGCTTATTGCGACCTGAGCTTGAGTAGAGAATTATATAATATTTTAATTGTGAGGACTTGGTTATTCGTACTTTAACATCTAGCACCATTAGTTCTATTACATGTTGTGACCAGGAGTTTTGGGCTGGAATCTTTATTTTTGTTCAAATTATTTAATTCAAGTGATTATTTTCTCGGAAAATACAAATGTACTCTGATAAAATTCTTGGATAGAGACATTCACTGTAATTTATACTGAATTCAAACATAAAATTTTATTAATGTGTTTCAACAAAAGACTGTTCATGCACGAACGTTTCAATAGCTACAACTGACACATAATCGACTTTAGTTTAGTATATTTTCTGGACTTTCACGGAATTTTATGCAGGACTTTAAATTACTAGGATCTGTGTCTGTACGTCCTGGGTGGGGGAGTTAATTTGCAATACCGTAATGTCTTTTTTTTCTCAGTTTCACTTTGTTATCTAGGGAAATAAATTGTTTGTTAAATTTTACTAAGTTTGTTGTCTTTAACTCTTTTCTGTTACATTTTTAAGAGACTCGGAACACAATAAATATGTAAAACCCTCATATCCCTGTTATATGCAGAATTTTACAGCCGGTTTTGTTTTAAAATATCATTACGCACTTATAATGTAAGAAATGTATGAATTATGGACCATTCAGCCTAAACCACTAGGAAATCACTATCAGTTAATAAACATCTTTTCACTTAAAAACCTTTAGCAGTGAATAAGCACAAAATCTAGTCCATGTGTCGTCGCAATTTTAAGTTAGCCTACACAAATTTCCACCGTACAGACTGTTTGTTATTAACTACATCGAATTGTGTTACTTTAACATCTAGCACTGTTCTTTGATGGCGCAGTTATTGGGAGAGTTGGGTTGATTTTATTTCAGTAATCAATCAGATGTCATGCATATTTATTTAATGGACATGCTGGCTCAATAATTATTCTTTTTATTGCAGACAAGATCTAAGCCATGGAGTCGATATATTTAGTGATGGTCTTTCTCGCTGCATCTTCTCTCAAAGTCTGGTGTAATTATTATTTACTAACTTTTATTATTATAGACTAGATTTAGTCGATATTTTAAATCGATTTTTAGAAACCTAAGTTTGAATTTTTAAAAAAATTTAAATCACCTTTTGAAATGTCTTTGCTTTAAATCTTTACTAAATAAATTGATGCAGGGCCTGATTTATCGTGGTGGTGGGTATCCAAGACTTTGTATGCTGAACGTGCAAATTTATATTACTGATACTATGTTAACGTATAACCATAGTTTGCAACACGAAGGGTCTGCATGTTTAAAATTTGGTCAAAAGTTGGTCATTTGAGAAAACTTAATACTGAGAGCTACTTTGACACAATTAAAAATAAAAATCAGTTCCAAAAGTTACTCTTGCAAATACTTGAACTTCCTTTGCAAATGTGGAGTTCAGAAGTCAAAATGTGAAAGCTGGGCTAATTCTATAATAACAATGTCACCATCACGTGCTCTAATGTCAATGGTCTCATCTGTTAGAGTTCGGCTTAGGTAGATGGCTGTGATGACAAATATGCCCAACCATCATTAAACCGAGACCGACCGACCGCCCCTAATTTTTTATCGTGGTGCCATTTGTCAAATGTCAGGAGAGATGTTTTGATATTAATAAGTCATCGTTATTTCAAACAAAATACTTCACAGCCAAGCTTTACCAATCTACCTTATGAAAACAATTTTGTGATTGGTCTAAGCTCGATGAATAAGAAGAAAATGACATATACAGGTACTTGAGATGACTACAAACTACCAGACGGACTAGAATGATAACAATAAAATATTAGGTTTAAACAGAATTAGAGCAAGCGAAAAAAATACGATTTCATATTTGTGCAATGAATTACGTATTTTCTCCTAATTGTACATTTTAATATTTTCTTTACTTGTTTAAGGAACATATCCGACAAGAAAAGGTGAAAAGGTTGCCATTCAGTCCAATATACCAAGTGTTTGAAGTTTGATCATTTGAAAACTTTATCTAGTATACTTCACTGAACACAATTTTATATTTAATTCATTTATTTCTAAAAACCTTACTCTAAAAATGTTATCCATTTTCCATCAGAGTCGTCTATTGTCCCATTTGAATGATTACAACTTAAAGTTAGGATGATGATAAAATACCTTGAATAACCTTAAATAAAGTGATATCCAAATATTGAGTAATCTTTTCTGAATCCATAAACCAGACGAAGGTTGGCACTGTAAAAATGGTTTCCATTTCCAAATAGGCACTACAGGATCATGCAATAATGGAAGTTCCTGTTCCATAGAACCTGATACAATGGCAACAACAAACTGCACGAATGGTAAGGCTGTCCTTCTCGCTTACAGTAATTATTTTTTCTGAACATGCAACCATAACAATTAATGCAGGTACCCTAGCGTTTACCAACTTCATGCACCTTTTTCAAAATCATCCTTAGTTGGGAAAGGAAAGAAGAGATCACTTTTAAGTAATCACTCAGCAGCATGAGTGAACTTAGTTTTCTAACCAGCTTAATTGTGGATATTACTGACAACGAAGTCAGTTGATTGTACTTTATTTGAATGCAGATCGAGTCCCACATTTTTGACTCATATTATGAAACGGCCATAATTTACCTTTCTCCGTCAACATTGCCAGAGAAAAATTTTTGTTAGGGCAATTCTACTGGTCCACTTCGTGTTTGTGAGGGGAGTTGTCTATAAGTTATTTTCACAACGGAGAAATAAACCTCAGATTGAAAGACTGATACATCGTCTAGTAAATTTGCATTTCGGAAATTTGTACAAAACATAAATGTTTTTGTTTATGTGTAATTTTTAGAAATTTCCTTGCATGGTGTAATTTATTAAAACAAAGCCGAGAAGGAAATGATGACTGAAATACATACAAATGTTAAGATTGATGATTGACACACACACACACGCGTACGTATGTATGTATGTATGTATGTATGTATGTATGTATGTATGTATGTATGTATGTATGTATGTACGTACGTACGTACGTACGTACGTGTGTGTGTGTGTGTGTTATGTCGCATACATAGTGACTAATACTTTGGAATAATAACAAGAAACACTATTTAGAGAAGCTGGCTCAGTTACAGATCTGATCTATTTTGATACCTTCTGGTTGTCATGGTATATATATATATATATATATATATATATATATATATATATATATATATATATATATATATATATATACACCACATTGTGATAAATTTGACTTGCCGCTAACGAATTAAATAATTCTAAAAATCAAAAATTTCATTTCTGTAACATCTGAACAAGCGTATGTGAAAACATGAAGCATATCGAATATAGACTATCAGAAAATTCAATTGTGAAAAAGATGCAAAAATTAATACAGATGGTATTTATATTACTATAACTGTTCGATTTCATCCATTTGTGACATCGATTATAGGCAGAAAAAAAATGCACGGGGTTGAGACACCGATTAACGATGATATATTTATATAAGTTGTAGTTTATATAATTTACAATCAGCGTGATGTCATTGTATACAAAAGTGAAAAATAGAAATGAATTGGAAAGGAAAGTTGCTAAGAAATTCGAAAACGAACACGGTTTTTATATCCCTAAATCAAGGAAGTAAAATATCGGTCTTGTTAAACTTGTTATTGCCACCCTAGTTGCGAAATATAAAAACATAAATGATTAGTCCTTCAACCGACTGTGAAGAGACCGCGACGCTTCCTGCAACGCTTCTCCCAACTTCTCCTCACAAATTCACAATTATTTGTCTGTTCGTATTCTCCCATCAATTGATTATGAGGCTCATGTCTAATACGACATGATATATTATGACAAGGGAGCCGTACAAACTATATTTAGACGCCAGGGTTAAAGTGTTCACAATGACTCCTTTCTAAGATGTGAATCATGTGATAGATGCGCGTGTTATTCACACAAGGAAAAATCTCTATGACACTTGAAAACGTAGAATATTGCCTATGTAAATTTGCATATTGATTTCTTTACAATGTTTCCTGGTCTTACAAAAAAATATTTATATTTGCTGATTATAGTTTCCGACTGACGAAATTGCGAACTGTACACCAATCTGTTCTATAATGCATAACTATTTTGTAGACTTCGTTTGCAAATAAAATAAATTTCACTTCAGTACAAAATTATTATATTGCTAATAATATTTATGGATATAGTGCAATATGTTAATATAAAACCACTATTTAGTTTCAGATGTAAATGAATGCAGCTCCAGACCATGTCAACATAATGGAATATGCATCAATTCATTCGCTTGTTTGTGTGAAACAGGTTTTGCAATGTCAATGACTGTGACAGTTTCTAAAAACTCTTGTTCTGTAAACTGTACATGAATTAAGCTATAAAGGGCAAAAAGGAAACTGATACAAATTGAAATCTTCAAACATCATGGAAATATTCATAATATATAAACTATAACGTCTTGAAACAGTGACACATCGTAACCACAACAAGCACATAACATTAATACGTATACTTAGATAAGATTTTCTCAAATATAGAAAGAACAAACAATAATAAATTAAGCATATTCTTGGTAGTATATTTTACTTAGCGAACCTTATGAAATAATCAAGAAATGTCTGTATATAATGTTGCTAACTGAAGAATATTTTAAAATCATTGTACAACATTTTACTTCCTTGTAAATAAGAGAAATTTTCAGGAATAAAAACCTATTTTATACAAACATGCATTCATCTATACATACTTCTAGAATACTTTGCATAGGTGCGCGAGTCTAAACATTTGCATAAAATTACATATAGGCTTCGAACATTATCCATATGATATATCCAACACGTATTATAAACGTTTTGTAGGTGCGAATGTATTAAAGAAGCGTGTTAAAAGGAATTCTAAACTGTAAAGCCTGTACCCAATGTATATTTTAAAATTGTTGTAGATGTTAATCAATGTCTTCAAGAGCTCTCTGGAAACATATGGACCTGTGTCAATACAATTTTTTCTTACTACTATGAATGTGAAAAGGGATGTGGGGGACCTGATTGCATAAGTGGTATGCAAAAAAGTCATTGACTTTCAATTGACATGAAATGTAACTAATAGCTCATATCAAAACGTCGCTCCATGGATTGTTGTTTTATCTATTTAGAAACTTTGATGAGGATTTACATTTTTAAAAATATTTATGACTAAATAAATACTTAAATTGAGAGCATGATAATAAAGTATATATATATATATATATATATATATATATATATATATATATATATATATATATATATATATATATATATATATATATATATATATATATGTGTGTGTGTAACTAAAGGGATATATCCACACAATAATCATAATCTGAGGAACATGCAATAAATTTCACAGCACGTCAGTGTTTGCATGATTTATGTAAAGTTATTTACATGCACAAGCATTTTACCTGTTATATCTACTCAACATGAGATTGCTCCTGTTATTAGTTACACCTTTAAGTCAGGTAAAACATTTGCCACTGTAAGATATATTGTCAAAAAGTGTATAAATATTTGTCAAAAAAGGGTCAAAGTTAAAAAGACTGCACTGTATATATAGAACCTGATATTTCGCCAGAAGGACAAATGTTGTATTCATTCATTGTCACTGATGGTGTCAAAGTGAAGATACGATAAAAACAATCAGTTAATAGACCATAGACCAGAGAGAGAATATGGCAACATTAAGAAATAGTGAGATTGTTCCTTTCCACAACAACATTACGATGGGTTCCATGTCTAGCGTGCCAGAGCCGATTTTGTTTACTGGAATATATGCTGCAATCACTTTCTTTATTTCATCTGGTGTTTTGGAATGGAGTTGTAAGAGGTTATTCTTTTTACAGCAGATGAAACCTAAATTTTACCTATATATCAAACAAAATAAAGTTCGCTCAATACGACATTTTTCTAATCGCTAATGATATTTATGGATATGTTATACAAATATTGTGATATGTTAATATCAAGCCTATATTTGCTTTCAGTTATAAATGAATGCAGCTCTAGACCATGTCAACATAATGGAACATGCATAAATTCGTATGGATCATTTGCATGTTTGTGTGCAGATGGTTGGACGAGTAAACAGTGTGAAACAGGTATTGTAACGTCCAAGCAATCCAATGACGCTTGCAGTTTTAAAATAAGACGATGATCTGCATAATGCACCCGAAATAAACCTGAAAACAAAATGGAAACTAATAAAAACATAAATCTTCATCAACAAATCTAGAAAAATATAAAATAAAACTTCTGGGAAAAATAGCACATCCGAACCACAGCAGAGACAATGAATATGTATAGTTTTGTTTAGTAAAACGCTTTCAAACAAATCAAAATATAAATAACATATTAGGAATAATTTGCGTAGTATATTTAATTTACAAATCCCTGATAAAATATGAAGAAATGGTTGTATATAATACTGTTAACAGAAGAACATAAACATTTTTTTTTACATCACTTTGCCGATATGTATGGAAATTTTTCAAGCATTATAACTCAATTGTATACATGCAAATATACCTCCACTGTATATCGCATATAGTATATGAGCCTAACCAATGATTGAAATTACATTATAATTCAAAATAAACACATTTTTCTCGCGACCTGTTGTTAATCATTCGTATAACATTTTTGGATAGTTAGTGTAAATCAATTATGCTAGCCAGATCGACTAGATAGGCAAGCATGCAAAGAACTGGGATAGAGTTAAGAAATTCTAAAAGTGAGTGAAGTACATATTGAGAGAAAACTAATCCCTTTGCAACTAATCTTTCATGCCTGTACCCAATGTATATTATAAATATGTTGTAGACGTGGATGAATGCCTTCAAGAGAAATGTGAAAACAAGGGGACCTGTATCAATACAAATGGCTCTTACTACTGCGCATGTCACGACGGATTGACCGGAAGTGATTGCCGAAGTGGTGAGTAACAAAAAGCTTTAAGTTTTACACGGACATGCATGTTAAATATCAGAGTATAGTAACAAAATATTTCAAATGCACATGTCAAAACGGATTTTTATAAATCAATGCCTACGATGTATGTAAAAAAATTCTTTTTGTGTTTCAAATTACATGAAATGTACCTAATAGCCAATATCAAAACGTAACTCCACTGAATTTTGTTTTATCTTTTTCGAAATGTTGTTGAGTATTTAGCCTTTATTTTTTAAATTTTTTAATATTTATGACTAAATAAATACTTAAAAATGATAGTATGATAACAAAGTATATATATATATATATATATATATATATATATATATATATATATATATATATATATATATATATATATATATATATATATATATATAACTAAAGGAATATATCCACATAATAATCATAATCTGAGGAACATGCAATAAGTTTCACAACACGTCAGTGTTTACATGATTTATGCAAAGTTATTTACATGCACAAGCATTTTACCTGTTATATCTACTTAACATGGGATTGCCCCTGTTATTAGTTACACCTTTAATTAAGGTAAAATATTTACCACTGTAAGATATATTGTCCAAAAGTGTATAAATATTCGTCAAAATAGGGTCCAAGTTAAAAAAGATTGCACTGTACATATAGAACCTGATATTTCGCCAGAAGGACAAATGTTGTATTCATTCATTGTCACTGATGGTGTCAAAGTGAAGATACGATAAAAACAATCAGTTAATAGACCATAAACCAGAGAGAGAATCAGGCAACATTAAGAAATGGTGATATTGTTCCTTTCCCCAACAACATTACGATGGGTTCCATTTCTAGCGTGCCAGAGCCGATTTTGTTTTATTGGAATATACCCTGCAATCACTTTCTTTTTTTCATCTGGTGCTTTTTAACGGAGTTGTAAAGGTTATTGATTTTACAGCAGATAAAACCCAAATTTTATCTATATATTAAAGAAAATAAAGTTTGCTCAATGCGACAATTTTCTTATCAGTAATGTTACGTGCTTAGGCTCGAATTAACAGTAACATAGAAAGTGTGAAAATTACAAGCTTGTAGAAACTTAATAAACAATTTATTGAGCACAAATATTTTCCAGAAAAGAGAAAAGAAAAAATAAACTTACGGTTTTTAGAATCAATTCCAAAATTAATCCAAAAATAATTCAAAATATTATCCACCAGAGAAATTGCAAACGTCCTGGTAATAAAATGTCCAAATAATTCTAAGTTCGAATTCCAGTGAAGTATCCAATATGGAAGACGATGTCACTTGAAGAAGTCAGTTCTTTGTTAATAAAATTCTATGAGCACAATTCTTTTCCAGACAAATAACAAAATAATTCCTCTTGATCCAAACGAATTGACATAATTTCCAGTACAAGGTAATTAAAATCACTCTAAACGACACACAACTTAATATTCTAGCAGCCCATATTCTTCATATGAATAGCTCGCTCCAAAACATAGTTTATATGCCTGTTTTTACGTAAACAAGAAAGGGGTCACGATCTTCTAGAATCTCTCAGAACAAATTTACGTTCAAGAAATCACGTAAACGCCGTATGACCCAACTAAAGATAGAAAGATGTTTATATAAAGCTCCATAATGTCCTTGGAACCAACCAATCATTTTTAAAGCTTGTTTACAACTCTGAAGCCAAGTCAGAAATGAGGTCAAACACCTGATGTTGATTCTGTAAAGTACAGGTCACCCCCCCCCCCCAATGAATGAATCTTAAACTTAAAATGCCAAATTTGAATCTAACAAGCAAACAATAAAAGTAAATATAAATGGCTTACATCAAATATACGAAACAACTTCCCCCATAAAATAAAAAGAAAGGTTTATATGATAAAACTTTGTTTTTACACAAACCAATTTACACCTGAGGTTAAAAGAACTCGTATAAATTACACAGTGTATATGATATAAGATATTGTTATACACGGGAAAGAGCGTCTGCTATTATATTATCTTTTCCCTTGATGTGCCGGATGTCAAGATTATATTCCTGCAATAACAAACTCCACCTTAGTAATCTTTAATTTTTATTTTTCATCTTGCCGATGAAAGTAAGATGGTTATGGTCAATAAAATCTATAAACGAAGAAGGAGCTGAACTTAGATAAACTTCAAAATGTTGTAAAGCCAAAATCAATGCCAAACATTCCTTCTCGATAGTTGAACAATTTCTCTGGTGCTGATTTAATTTCTTTGAAAAATAGCACACTGGATGTTCAATATCATTTTTGTCTTCTTGAATTAAAACTGCTCCAACACCAACATCACTTGCATCGACACATAATTTGAAAGACTGACTGAAATTTGGAGCTGCAAGAACTGGTACTGTTTCAAGTATGGCTTTTAACTTGTCAAAAGCCTCCTGACATTTTTCAGTCCAAAAGAACTTGTTCTTCTTCTTTAGTAAATTTGTCAGGGGTTCTGCAATTATAGAAAATTGGAACAAAATTTCCGATAGTATCCGGCCATACCTAAAAACCGCATCAGTTTTTTTTCTATTTTCAGGCACAGGGAATTTTGAAATAGCCTCAACCTTAGCATCTATTGGTTTAACTTGTCCATGTCCCACAATATGTCCTAAGAGAGTCACAGTGAGTCTGTCAAAGAATTTTCGAATTGTTGCTAGATGTTCTATCCAGGTGTCGTTGTAGATGATGACGTTATCTATATAGGCATCACAATTTTCTAGACCAGAGGTGATCATATTCATGAGATATTGAAATGTACTTGGTGATCCTTTCATCCCGAATGGCATTACTTTATATTGGTAAAGTTCATCTGGAGTCTCAAATGCTGAGATCTCCTTTGCTCTTTCCATTAGTGGAATCTGCCAAAACCCTTTCAGAAGGTCAAATTTGGTGACATAATTGGCATTCCCGATTTTAATAATACAATTGTCAATTCTTGGTAATGCGAATGAATCTGTTTTTGTCACACTGTTCACCTTCCTATAATCAGTGCACATACGGAAAATTTTATCTGGTTTTGTAACAAGTATGCATGGTGAACTCCAATCACTTTTACTGGGCTCTATAAAATCATTCTCCAGCAAATATTGAATTTCCTTTTTAAAGTATTCCTGTTTGAGTGGATTCATCCTGTATGGATGTTGTTTTACAGGTTTGAAATTTACAATTTCAACGTCACGAAACATTTTGTTTTTTCTTGTAGGTACATCTGGAAATAAGTGCTCATATTCAAATAATAACTGTTTCAGTTAATTTCTTTCTTGCATTTGCAAATGTGAAAGTTTCTGGTCTAGATCTTTCATAATTTCTGAATTACAAAGATTCGTCATTTCAATATCAATATAATCTGATAATATTCCTTCATTAAGTGGGACAGGTACAACTAAATTAATTACAGGTTTAACATGGCTATCTCTTTCAATCTACTCTTTTAGCATGTTTATATGGCACAGTTGTTTTTGTTTGCGCCTCCCAGGAGTATTTTTGATGTAATTTAAGTCATTAAGTTTTCTGTCAACTGTGTAGGGACCATAACATTTGGCCTGAAGAGGATTTTGTGGCATTGGTAAGAGAGCCAGGACTCTATCACCAGGCTGAAAACTCCTTTCCTTCGATTTTTTTTTATCATATCTTGATTTCATTTTAGATTGAGCAGAGTGCAGATTTGCTCTTGCGACCTCACAAACCTTTGACAACTTGTATCTAAAATCGGAAGCATAATCAAGAAGATTGATCTCAGTATCTTCATTAGAGAGAAGTTTCTCTTTCAATAACTTCAATGGTCCACGCACAGTGTGTCCAAAATCCAGTTCAAAGAGACTGAAGACTAAAGATTCTTGAAATGATTCTCTAACAGCAAACAATAGTAAATGAATGCCTTCATCCCAATCTTTATTCGTATCAAAACAATATGATCGGATCATATTTTGCAAAGTCTGATGGAATCTTTCCGCCCTAGGTCAGAAATGAGGTCAACACCTGGTGTTTATTCTGTAAAGTACAGGTCACGCCCCCCCCCCCCCCATGAATGAATCTTTAAACTTAAAATGCCAAATTTTAATCTAACAAACAAACAATAAAAAAAAATATAAATGACATATATCAAATATACGTAACACTAACGATATTTATGGATATGTAATATGTTAATATCATGCCTATATTTCTTTCAGATATAAATGAATGCAGCTCTAGGCCATGTCAACATAATGGAACATGCATAAATTCGTATGGATCATTTGCATGTTTGTGTGCAGATGGTTGGACGAGTAAACAGTGTGAAACAGGTATTGTAACGTCCAATCAATCCAATGACGCTTGCAGTTTTAAAATAAGACGATGATCTGCATAATGCACCCGAAATAAACCTGAAAACAAAATGGAAACTAATAAAAACATAAATCTTCATCAACAAATATAGAAAAATATAAAATAAAACTTCTGTGAAAGATGGCACATCCGAACTATAGCAGAGACAATGAATATGTATAATTTTGTTTAGTAAAACGCTTTCAAACAAATCAAAATATAAATAACATATTAAGCATATTTTGGTAGTATATTTAATTTACAAAACCCTAACAAAATATAAAGAAATGGTTGTATATAATACTGTTAACAGAAGAACATAACATTTTTTCTTTTTTTTACATCACTTTGCCGATATGTTTGGAAACTTTTCAAGCACTATAACTTAACTGTATACACATATATACTTCCACTGTATATCGCATATAGTATATGTGCCTAACCACTGATTGAAATTACATTATAATTCAAAATAAACACAATTTTTCTAGCTAACTGTTGTTAATCATCCGTATAACATTTTTGGATAGTTAGTGTAAATCAAATATGCTAACCAGATCGACTAGATAGGCAAGAATGCAAAGAACTGGGATAGAGTTAAGAATTCTAAAAGTGAGTGAAGTACATATTGAGTGTAAACTAATCTCTTTTTTCTTTGCAACTAATCTTACATGCCTGTACCCAATGTATATTATAAATTTGTTGTAGACGTGGATGAATGCCTTCAAGAGAATTGTGAAAACATGGGGACCTGTATCAATACAAATGGCGCATACAAATGCTCATGTCACGACGGATTGACCGGAAGTGATTGCCGAAGTGGTAAGTAAAAAAGTCTTTATTTTTTACAAGGAAATGCATGCTTAAATATCAGAGTATGGTAACAAAATATTTGAAATGCACATTTCAAAACTGATTTACAGGAATTCATTGCCTAAGATGTATGTTAAAAGTTCTTTTAGCGTTTCAATTGACATGAAATGTAACTAATAGCTCAAATCAAAACGTCACTCAACAGATTTTTGTTTTATCTATTTTGAAACTTTGTTGAGTATTTAGCCTTTATGTTTAAATTTGTATTTATGACTAAATAAATACTTAAAAATGAAAGTATGATAACAAAGTGTATGTATATATATATATATATATATATATATATATATATATATATATATATATATATATATATATATATATATATATATTGTTACGTGCTTAGGCTCTAATAAACAGTAACATAGAAAGAGTGAAAATAACAAGCTTGTAAAAACTTAATAAACAATTTATTGAGCACAAATATTTTCCAGAAAAGAAAAATAAACTTACGGTTTTAAGAATCAATTCCAAAATTAATCCAAAAATAATTCAAAATATAATCCACTAGTGAAATTGCAAAAGTCCTGGTAATAAAATGTCCTAATAATTCCCAGTTCGAATCTTATTGAAGCATCCAAAATGGAAGACGATGTCACGTGATGAAGTCAGTTCTGGTTTTATGAAATTCAATGAGCACAATTGTTTTCCAGATAAATAACAAAATAAATCCTCTTGATCCAAACAAATTGAAATAATTTCCAATACAACGTAATTTAAAATAACTCAAAACAACACAACTTAATATTCTAACAACCCAACATCTGCTAAATAGTTCGCTCCAAAACATAATATATACCCCTTTTTACACGAAAACAAGAAAAGGGTCACATGATCTTCTAGAATCTTTAGAACAAATTTGAGTTAAAAAAATCTCGTGCACACCGTATGACCCAGTTGAGAATCAGTTATAAATAGAAAGATGTTTACAAAAAAGCTCCATAATGTCCTTGGAATCAACCAATCATTTTAAAAAGCTTGTTTACAACTCTGAAGCAAGGTCATAAATGAGGTCAACATCTGGTGTTTATTTGTAGAGTACAGGTCATCCCACTTAAAAAAAATATATCTCCCAGTGAATGAATTTTAAACTTAAAATGTCAAATTTGAATCGGACACACAAACAATTACACCAAAAATAAATGACTTAAATCAAATATACGTAACAATATATATATATATATATATATATATATATATATATATATATATATATATATATATATATACACACATAATAATCATAATCTGAGGAACATGCAATAAGTTTCACAACACGTCAGTGTTTACATGATTTATGCAAAGTTATTTACATGCAAAAACTCTTTATCTGTTATATCTACTGAACATAAGATTGCCTCTGTTATTAGTTACACCTTTAAGTAAGGTAAAACATTTACCACTGTAAGATATATTGTTAAAAAGTGTACAAATATTCGTCAAAATAGGGTCCAACTTAAAACGATTGCACTGTATATATAGAACCAGATATTTCGCCAGAAGGACAAATGTTGTATTCATTCATTGTCACTGATTTTGTCAAAGTGAAGATACGATAAAAACAATCAGTTAATAGACCATAAACCAGAGAGAGAATCAGGCAACATTAAGAAATGGTGATATTGTTCCTTTCCCCAACAACATTACGATGGGTTCCATGTCTAGCGTGCCAGAGCCGATTTTGTGTTACTGAACTATATGCTGCAATCACTTTCATTCGTCCAACTGGTATTTTTAAAGGAGTTGTTGAGACGTTATTTTCTTTACAGTAAAGAAAACCTAAATTTTATATATATATCAAGCAAAATAAAGTTCGACCAATACGACATTTTCTAATCGCTAATGCTATTTATGGATATGTAATACAATCATTATGATATGTTAATATCAAGCCTTTATTTGCTTTCAGATATAAATGAATGCAGCTCTAGACCATGTCAACATAATGGAACATGCATAAATTCGTATGGATCATTTGCATGTTTGTGTGCAGATGGTTGGACGAGTAAACAGTGTGAAACAGGTATTGTAACGTCCAAGCAATCCAATGACGCTTGCAGTTTTAAAATAAGACGATGATCTGCATAATGCACCCGAAATAAACCTGAAAACAAAATGGAAACTAATAAAAACATAAATCTTCATCAACAAATCTAGAAAAATATAAAAAAAAACTTCTGTGAAAGATGGCACATCCGAACCACAGCAGAGACATGAATATGTATAATTTTGTTTAGTAAAACGCTTTCAAACAAATCAAAAAATAAATAACATATTAAGCATACTTTGGGTAGTATATTTAATTTACAAATCCCTGATAAAATATAAATAAATGGTTGTATATAATACTTTTATCAGAAGAACATAAACATTTTTTTACATCACTTTGCCGATATGTATGGAAACTTTTCAAGTACTAGAACTTAACTATATACACACAAATATACTTCCACTGTATATCGCATATAATATATGAGCCTAACCACTGATTAAAATTACATTATAATTAAAAATAAACACATTTTTTCTCGCTAACTGTTGTTAATCATCCGTATAACATTTTTGGATAGTTAGTGTAAATCAATTATGCTAACCAGATCGACTAGATAGGCAAGAATGCAAATAACTGGGAAAGAGTTAAGAATTCTAAAAGTGAGTGAAGTACATATTGAATGTAAACTAATCTTTTGTTCTTTTCCATCTAATCCTACATGACTGTCCCCAATGTATATTTTAAATTTGTTGTAGATGTGAATGAATGCCTTCAAGAGAACTGTAAAAACATGGGGACCTGTATCAATACAAACGGCTCTTACTACTGCGCATGTCAAGATGGATTGACAGGAACTGATTGCCAAAGTAGTGAGTAAATAAAGTAGATTTTTTTACTCCTAGGGAAATACATCCTTAAAAATCAAGGTATGATAACAAATTAATTTTCTAAAACTAATTGAATATTTCAGAATAATAATAATAATAATAATAATAATAATAATAATAATAATAGTCCTCAACAAATATTTCATCCCTGATAGCTTTAAAGGATTCCTACACTTTAATCCCTTTTCCAATTTTTTAGATCGTGAAATTGAATTAGCTTCTCCTTTGAAAATGGCTTACGAAGGCCGATATTAGAAATATATAGGAGTTGCCTTGTCAAAAAAATAGAACTAGGGTAGGACTGCGTGGCTAGCACGTGAATAACTGATATCACAGAGACAGTAAACAGCAAATCATCTGAGAACATGAGTAAGGATGCTTTTCTTTTGTTTTTCTTTTTTTATATAATTTTAAAGGTATTTGTCTTGCATTTAAAATTTAAGGTTTGAACCTCTATATGCAATACCAGATGAGTGTATCATTTTGAAAATATTATCTGACGTATAGATTTTTGTAAGTTAGTGTTAAGTATAAATTTAAAACCTGGTTATTAATTATGTTATCATGTAGGTATGTATATATAATTCTCGCTTGTTTACGATCGGCATTTGAAACCTACTAACTGGTGAGATCACACTTTCACGCTAACAATATATATATATATATATATAGATAGATAGATAGATAGATAGATAGATAGATAGATAGATAGATAGATAGGTCTGAGACACAAAATGATGATGGTCGGTTGGAAACGTTAAAGCTTACCAGAAATGTTGATCATAATGAACATATATTGTGATTAAAAATGACCAGGAAAATATATGCGTATGCCTTTTAGAAGTCTTTATAACATGTTTTCTGGTAGAATGGCATGGAGAAGAAATATCAAAGTGATGGTTTAAAATTATTTTAAACTGACTAATATTTTGACACATTTGGTATTTATCTATAAATATGTCGAAACTATCCAGTGGAAACTGCGATTTTGTCTTGAAAGGTACCTATGTTTTGTTTTTATAAATGTCGTCCATTTTCTGTCTCTCTAATCAATATTGGCGCCTAATTTCAAAATTTCAATGGGTTTAAACTTTGAGAAGTTAGACATTATAGCTTGTGCTTAAACTCGTATAGTTCCTACATATATTGATGTACCGAGGGATGGACCGGTACTATCTTATATACAGGCGAGGCAACGGACGACTCTAGATTAGTTTTGTATTTGAGTTCCTACATATATTGATGTACCGACGGATGGACCGGTACTATCTTATATACAGGCGAGGCAACGGACGACTCTAGATTAGTTTCCTATTTGAGCTCATGGAAGATAGCATATAAATATAATATGCTATTAAACGTGATTACCAATAGTTTAATGACATGTTATTAAAACTGCAGGAAAACAATGGCAACTGTTTTGAAGGTTGATGTCATAATGATATTTCAGGGCCCTTAAACCAAAGGACATTTCTTATACGTTCTTCAATTACAGACATTATTAGGTACACTATATCGCAAGAAAACGTTACGCAGATCTGCTTTTGATTGTTCTGTATAATTAGATCATGTGATTGGGTACTTTGTGATAAAATCTTAGTCAAGAAAACAGTCACATATAGAACCTTAGAGTGTTTATATTCGATTATAGAATGAAATATGCGGCAATTCAAACACCTAATTATAAAAAATCTCGAAAGCTAAGCACAATGAATGCTCAATTTATAGGAACATAATAGCGCACAAAATGGCAGTTGGGAACAAAAATGGCACAATTGAATAAATAGAAAATTATTTATATTTAAAGGCACAAAATAAATACCATGGATGACAAATAAACTAAAACTCGTCACTTTTGTCAGCACGCAGTTGAGGAACCTAACCTTAACATGTACATACTAACGCAAATGATGTGACAAAAATGGTATGTAATTTGTTTTGTCTTACTCGGTTGGACGAACAATGTTTATTTATCGATGTACCGTAATAATTATCAACTAACAAAGAAAAGTGAGGGCGATCAATTTGAGATAAAGTCACTTATTAACAACTAACAAAGCACCTGAATAAGGCAAAGTGAGGGCGATCATTTTGAGATAAAGTCACTTATTGACAAAAGTTGCAGTGAGAAAATATTGTTATAACATTATTTGGTGTAAGTCAGTTTTTAACCTTCGTTTCAGTGTTTGGATCAAATTAAATTACTTTTTATTGAAAATGTAGCTTTGTTAAACCATCAGAGGATATATAAATTTATACAAGCGGAACTTTGCAGTTTGCAAAGTTTCACAAAATGTGTATTGGTTAAGTATTTATATCTTCAGCATAGTACGGACAGTTATTTAAAAATAAACATAATTTACCAATACTATAATCATTTAGTTATCATTTAGTTACCATTAGCACGAATGCTTCATCATAGCATCCAGCTTAATAGTTTTCTTTTGAACTTGATAAATTGCATTTAATTTCAGAAACACATGCAACGACATCTAGCGAGGTGAAATCATACGAATCCTACATTTCTTGGATACTATTCGGAGTTCTATTTTTGGTCGATATCATTTTGGTATTACTTCAATGTTTGCAGTGTCAACGTCGATCAAAGGCGAGACAGCTAAATATAAACGGTATTCACCACTACATAACATTTCGCTGTGAGAGAGTTAAAAAGGTTTTTGGGTTGTGTTTGGCGCTGTTAATAAATTAATAGAAGATTTTATTTCTCTTCAGACTACATAATAAATAATTGTAAATAAATTGGCTTCAAAATCCCGTATGTATAGTCATTACCATTTTGAGAATTCAGTATCTTTGACACTAAAAGGGGTAAAAGGCTAATAATTGTTAATTAAATAAATAGAGACGTGAGATCTGTGTGGGTAAATTTATTTAAATGATCATCGTTATCCCAGTGTGAATTTTAATACAAAATATTATTTTCATTTGCTTACAAGAACAAGATTAATCATGTACATTTTGTAATTTAATGCGTGTCAAATCAACTTTAAACGACGACACATATCACTAAAAAAGATTAAGGTACGTAGTAAGACTATTGTTTTTGGAAATAATACACAATGATTATAAATTTAGGTAGGCTCATATCAAGCTTTATGGCATCAGTTCCAAAACGAATATAATGGCACTGAAAAAGACATGCATTTGTGTTAGAGTTCTGATTATGAATATTATTATCAATTCAAACAATACTGCATTATTCAATAATTAATGCAAAGGTGTCCTGAATTAGCAGCTTAATATTTAAGCAGCAAGTAAATAAAAATATCAATTAAACATGCATTTATTGTAGACAAATCCGTCGATGGAAACAGGTATGTGAATATCTAGAATATTTACTAGTAATTCTGGTTTGGCTGATTACATACATTTTAAAATAGGATTTATTTCAGAAACTTTCTAACAACTTTAATAGCATCATGCTTCCTCATAGTTTTAACAGATTTTGTAACCACCTTTATTATGTAAAAATGCTAAAACCTTTTAATTCAAAATAAATATCTGAATTAATAAAACGCACAGTGGATCTCGTCTTTTGGAACGAACATTTGGATATATGTGATAGAAAGAAAAATTTGTGCTAGAATCAGAGTTGTAGTATGTACAGCACGTTCTATTTTCAAAAAGATCTTTCATTTATTTGTACAATTCATTTGACAACCTGACATTATATGCAAATTTTACTCGAGTCAACCTTCTATAATTATGTATATTTCCTTCTGTATCACTCACATTATTTCATAATGATCAATACTTGTGTGTCACGTCATATCCTAAAACACCCAACCAAATAGATGGATGGGATGTATCGATATAAACTACAGGTTATATCGAAAAGGCTGATGCCTAGACATTATTGTTTGAAGAATTATTGTCAAAACCTTATATATGTTTAAATCCAATGAAGTGTTCTTTATATTTAAATTAACATCTAATACAATCTGACGGATTGACGGATTTAATAGTAAACGTGTCTTATTACTGGTCAGTAAATATGCATTTCCTAATAACAAATTATTTTTAACAACCGTTTCAGTTAACCTTACCCCCAATGAATGAAGATCCTGATTTCATGATTCCGTCGTAATAAAATGCTCGATATTTACTTTTATTCTATTAGAATTCCACATATGTATGAAAACTTTGAACAGAATTCAACCGAACTTGCCAGAAGGAAGTCTGAAAACAATCAGTATGACATGATCGACGATTTAGAGTCAAGAGGTAGCAAAATGTTTTAATATTTATCGTTTAGAAAAGATGTGTCAGTTATTTTTTCTTTTCATTCTTGTTTTTCTTACCGCCTTAAAAATAGTAGGTAGATATGAGGAAAAATCAAAAGCTTTTCTGTTTGTAAATCATAACAGTTTGTCAATATTATGCCTACGTTATAAAGTTGCATAATTAAAGCGTTTGTATTTAAATGTAAAGCTTTAATATTTGTAAAAGTACAAGAAACAATACCTTTAAACCACTAATTACGTTGCGAAAGTAATCTTATTGTACCTCACAGTTTACACAGAGTTAAAGAGATTACAACGAACCAGTCGTATCTAGGTCTGTTATAGTTCATCATACCCGGACTCATTGCTTAAATCTTTGTACAACAAACCAGTCGTATCTAGGTCTGTTAGAGTTTATCATACCCGGACTCATTGCTTAAATCTTTGTACAACAAACCAGTCGTATCTAGGTCTGTTAGAGTTTATCATACCCGGACTCATTGCTTAAATCTTTGTACAACGAACCAGTCGGTCGTATCTAGGTCTGTTAGAGTTTATCATACCCGGACTCATTGCTTAAATCTTTGTACAACAAACCAATCGTATCTAGGTCTGTTATAGTTTATCATACCCGGACTCATTGCTTAAATCTTTGTACAAGCAGCGGAGTTTATAACATGTTTATGGTAATTTACCCAGTGGTTTTATATTATCTAAGTGTTGTGTTATTCGTCTACTAATTTAATCGTTTTCAATTATATTTCAGGTTCAGTCAGATATTGCAACCTGGCCTTTAAATAAATAATACGATATTTGTTATTTTGTCAGTTTATGTGTTTACACTGCGTAATGGGGTAATTTAATTTCATTAGAACATCGGTTATGCTGTTGTTGTTTTGTTGTTTTAGGGTTTAACGCCATGTTTCAGCAAACGATAGGCTGGCTATACATGGCGGCCAGTATAATTGGTGGAGGAAGAACCCGGGAAAACCCCGGAAAGAACCACCGACCCACGAGAAGCTACCATCGATTATGCACAGGGGCAATAGTTTGTGTTTGCATACATGAAAAACAATTGTCAAGGTTGTGCATTTTAGTTAAACTGAAAATGCCTTTTTAAATTTAGTGTTTGAAAACTTGCTACAATTTGTAGTTGCTTCACATTTTGACACCTTATTTATATGCTGTCTATATCAGCCTGTTTTGTGACTATAACATGATTCACATTATATTTTCTATGACTTGCATATATAAAAGCTCGGACAATTTGGAATCATATCCATCAGTACAAGTATATTTAATATTTACATTAGTAACATAGTTGGTACGCTTTACATACAGTTACTGGGGGCCCCGAGTGGCCAAGTGATCTAAAGCGCTCTCCGTTACGGATCACTGCCATCTCACCTCTGTATGCGCGGGTTCGAGTCTCAGATTTGGCCAATGTGGGTATGTGAGAAAGCTTGCCAGTAGCTTCTCGTGGGTCGGTAGTTCTTTCCGGGGGTTTTCCCGGGTTCTTGCTCCACCATACATACTGGCCGCCATGGATAGCCTATCGTGTGCTGAAAAATGGCGTTAAACCCTACTACAAGAACAACATACAATGTTTACAGTTAATATTTTTTAGTACGATATAAGTTAATATATCGCTTTCTGTGACTGATTGGTAAAAACACAAGTCCGTAAATATGAAGAATATACTTACATGTACTCACTGTTTATTGGCTGAAATTATTTCCTGCCTCGCCTTCTGAAACTACCTGATTATAATATAATAATTTTAGCGATATAGTAACCGTTTATTATCCTACATAGTCGAATGAACACTAGGGAAAAGAGCAGACTAGTAGTAGCCTATTATCCTACATAGTCGAATGAACACTAGGGAAAAGAGCAGACTAGTAGTAGCCTATTATCCTACATAGTCGAATGAACACTAGGGAAAAGAGCAGACTAGTAGTAGCCTATTATCCTACATAGTCGAATGAACACTAGGGAAAAGAGCAGACTAGTAGTAGCCTATTATCCTACATAGTCGAATGAACACTAGGGAAAAGAGCAGACTAGTAGTAGCCTATTATCCTACATAGTCGAATGAACACTAGGGAAAAGAGCAGACTAGTAGTAGCCTATTATCCTACATAGTCGAATGAACACTAGGGAAAAGAGCAGACTAGTAGTAGCCTATTATCCTACATAGTCGAATGAACACTAGGGAAAAGAGCAGACTAGTAGTAGCCTATTATCCTACATAGTCGAATGAACACTAGGGAAAAGAGCAGACTAGTAGTAGCCTATTATCCTACATAGCCGAATGAACACTAGGGAAAAGAGCAGACTAGTAGTAGCCTATTATCCTACATAGCCGAATGAACACTAGGGAAAAGAGCAGACTAGTAGTAGCCTATTATCCTACATAGCCGAATGAACACTAGGGAAAAGAGCAGACTAGTAGTAGCCTATTATCCTACATAGTCGAATGAACACTAGGGAAAAGAGCAGACTAGTAGTAGCCTATTATCCTACATAGTCGAATGAACACTAGGGAAAACCTCATTGGAGAATCGCACAGTCAACCCAATAGTGTGAAAATCAAGAAAATACATAATATTGTCGAACATGAGTAAATACAGAGAAACACTGTATAGCTGTTGTTACTCAGACTGTCCCTTGTCATTAATGTTTTATGTTTTCATATTTCGTGGATTTTGTTATTTGTTTTTCTGTAGTATAGTCATATTATTATAGACGTTGTAAAGCGAGAGCTTTTGAAGATTAGGCGCCATACAAATTCCTCATTATTATGATGAATTTTATTATTATTATTATTATTATTATTATTATTATTATTATTATTGATGCTGCCACATGAATGAATTTCGCACTCAAAGCCCACGACAAGCATGGTTTAATGTCAGTATGTCGGAGTCGAAAAGATCACCTAACTTTTGAAGAGACTGTCAACATCACTGGTATTTCTCCTTGACTCTAACTACAACATTCATACGAGTCAAAATTACAAACATCAATACAAAAAAAAAATGCAATCTGGGCATTACTATACGCCATATGAAGGCAAACTAGAACGGACATAACACCTTAAGTATTTTTTCTGCAGCTAGTAATCTTCCCTTGAGATGGAGAAATCTAACAATTGAACGATATTTCCTCTGCTGTATCTAAACTGCATCTGTAGTGAATTTTCATGGTAGAATCGACATTCTTTTCAGTGGAAACGTGATGAACAGTCTTATCAAAAGAAATGTACATTGCGCCTCAACAATTCAAACTGCCATCGCCCAGTGAATTGCATAATATCACACAACGGTTTCTATCGGAGATCCAGTGTTGTCCATGTTAACTGTTGTATTTATTGGAGTGGCAGATGTTCTTTGTAAAATAATTAACAAGAAAAGTCAAATTGTAAATGTTATCGATTATCGAATATTTAATATTGTTACAGCTCATATCTAGCAGTTTTTGTTACTCGTTCAAAAATTGAAAAGTGCAGCATCCAAGCGAGAATCAAATGAAAAGTCGACAATCAATATTCGAATTCTCTCTGGACTCTTTCTTGTTTCAAAATAAAACCTATGCGACAAAGCAAATCTCAGACGGGCAATTATATAATATTGAATTTATACAACTCCCGGAATAATTTCCAGCCTTTGTCCCCCAAGGCTTTCAAAAACTGGAAATTAGTCAATACTATACAATTACCCACTTGATATTCTCGATACAGCGTTGCAATTTACAGACTCAGTGTTACATTTTTTTCTCCAATTCAATAAACTAAATTCCTGTTGATGAAGATGAAAGCACTGTCACGCTATTTGTAGGTATAGGACATGTACTCTAATAAATAAACTAAATCCCTGTTGATGAAGATGTAAGCACTGTCACGCTATTTGTAGGTATAGGACATGTACTCTAATAAATAAACTAAATTCCTGTTGATGAAGATGAAAGCACTGTCACGCTATTTGTAGGTATAGGACATGTACTCTAATAAATAAACTAAATCCCTGTTGATGAAGATGAAAGCACTGTCACGCTATTTGTAGGTATAGGACATGTACTCTAATAAATAAACTAAATCCCTGTTGATGAAGATGTAAGCACTGTCACGCTATTTGTAGGTATAGGACATGTACTCTAATAAATAAACTAAATCCCTGTTGATGAAGATGAAAGCACTGTCACGCTATTTGTAGGTATAGGACATGTACTCTAATAAATAAACTAAATTCCTGTTGATGAAGATGTAAGCACTGTCACGCTATTTGTAGGTATAGGACATGTACTCTAATAAATAAACTAAATCCCTGTTGATGAAGATGTAAGCACTGTCACGCTATTTGTAGGTATAGGACATGTACTCTAATAAATAAACTAAATCCCTGTTGATGAAGATGAAAGCACTGTCACGCTATTTGTAGGTATAGGACATGTACTCTAATAAATAAACTAAATTCCTGTTGATGAAGATGTAAGCACTGTCACGCTATTTGTAGCTATAGGACATGTACTCTAATAAATAAACTAAATCCCTGTTGATGAAGATGTAAGCACTGTCACGCTATTTGTAGGTATAGGACATGTACTCTAATAAATAAACTAAATCCCTGTTGATGAAGATGTAAGCACTGTCACGCTATTTGTAGGTATAGGACATGTACTCTAATAAATAAACTAAATCCCTGTTGATGAAGATGAAAGCACTGTCACGCTATTTGTAGGTATAGGACATGTACTCTAATAAATAAACTAAATCCCTGTTGATGAAGATGTAAGCACTGTCACGCTATTTGTAGGTATAGGACATGTACTCTAATAAATAAACTAAATCCCTGTTGATGAAGATGAAAGCACTGTCACGCTATTTGTAGGTATAGGACATGTACTCTACTAAATAAACTAAATCCCTGTTGATGAAGATGTAAGCACTGTCACGCTATTTGTAGGTATAGGACATGTACTCTAATAAATAAACTAAATCCCTGTTGATGAAGATGAAAGCACTGTCACGCTATTTGTAGGTATAGGACATGTACTCTAATAAATAAACTAAATTCCTGTTGATGAAAATGTAAGCACTGTCACGCTATTTGTAGGTATAGGACATGTACTCTAATAAATAAACTAAATCCCTGTTGATGAAGATGTAAGCACTGTCACGCTATTTGTAGGTATAGGACATGTACTCTAATAAATAAAGTAAATCCCTGTTGATGAAGATGAAAGCACTGTCACGCTATTTGTAGGTATAGGATATGTACTCTAATAAATAAACTAAATTCCTGTTGATGAAGGTGTAATCACTGTCACGCTATTTGTTCTCTTTTTAGTACTCGAATAAATAAACATTTAAACAAACCTTTAGTCTCTGCACTTTTATAAAATCACCTCACTTTTGAAGAGATCATCGACATAACTGTTATTTCCCAACTGACTCCAACCACCGGATTCTTCTGAATCAAATAATGAGAGCACAGAGTCACACTAAATGCAATAGAGAATTACTAGAGCCATTTGAAGGCAGACCAGTACGGGCATAACACATTTATTAATATTTCTGCCGCTAGTAATCTCCTGTGAGATGGAATAATCCCACAGGTCGAACTATAGTTCTTCTGTGAGATGGAATAATCCCACAGGTCGAACTATAGTTCTTCTGTGAGATGGAATAATCCGACAGGTCGAACTATAGTTCTTCTGCCATATCCAAACTGCATTACTTAAATTTTTCTCGGAAATTATTTGTTGAAAATTGACGTTGTCTATGTCAACTGTTGTATTTAGTCGAATGACGGATGCACTTTAAATAGTAATCTGCAAGATATAAGTCAAATTTATATCTTATTGGTCATCAAATGCTTAATATTGTTTCAGTTCATATATGGAACTATTTTTCTTATTCGCGCAAGAATTGAGAAGTGCGGCATTTGAGCCAGAATTAAGGAAATATCGAGATTCAGTATTTGTATTTGTATTTAGACTCTGTGTCGTCTCAAAAACAAAGGTAAGTGATAAAATGATCTCAAATGGGCAGCGATATAATATTGAACATTTGAAACTCTTTGATTCAATTTCCAGCCATTAGTCGCCAAGACTCTCAAAGGCGGGAATTTAGTGAACACCTGCAGCTCATAAATTCAATATTAAATCATTACCCATTTTCTAAGCTCGATACAGCATACTAATGTATTATTAATGAATCCAACAATTCAATAAACTGAATCTTTATTAACGAAGATGTATGCACTGTCACACTATTATTAGTGTAATTAGTACTCCAGCACTGTACAAGAATCATATGACAAGTTGCTATTGTACATATTTATGTTGTTACGTTAGACAGAAGTATCGCCATATTGTATATATTTATGTTGTTACGTTAGACATAAGCAACGCCATATTGTACATATTTATGTTGTTACGTTAGACATAAGCATCGCTATATTGCATATATGTTGTTACGTTAGACATAAGCATCGCCATATTGTATATATTTATGTTGTTAAGCAGCAGGGAGGGTGAATCGGACAACCTTTTATAGAGGCGTCCATTTGGCAAACCAAGGCTTCCTCCAAAATCGTAAAAAAAGTTTCCTTTGGGGACGCAAGGTCGTTGGCGCACCCTCCCTGCTGCTATGGGGGTAAAAATCTTTTTTACTATGAAAGTCTTAAGACTTTACTAACAGACTAATTTGTTAAACCTCACCTCGTAAATCGATCAGATTATTGGATTAGTCGGTGAGTTTGAAATTGATTCTCGTTAACGAATCATTATGACATCGCATATAGACTGGATTAGTTGGATCCTCAATGATTAAAAACCCTGGAGGAGCTGTTGGTGCAAATGAATATAAAAAAAAATATATCCTTGTTGGGCTTGATTTGATCTTTCGAGATTTATTTGATAACTCCTTCGATAACATCACATACTAAATTCAATAGCGATCACCGAGAATATATTGACGTTTTGAGGAGCGATATGTCGCCCGACTCCGTCTGGGTCATTATTATACTTGAGGATTGTTGTTGTTTGTGGTTGTACTATTTTCTTCCATGCGTCGTGAATCCTTTCAAAACCATCATCGATGGTGTCACTGAGAGATTTTTCCATCTCTGGGACATTGTATCCTGGTAATTTAAAATTTAATAACTCTTCTTTTGTTAAATTATATGCGGATAGAATTTTTTGTTTTTCTCCTTCTCGCCTGTCAATAGATTCATCAAATGATTTTATAAAAAAAATTCATTTAAATGTTTCATTTCTTTTATATAAGTGTTCATATCTTTTATTAATTCTATGATTCTATCACGTGAACCCGTTACATCCAAAAGATATTTTTGAAAACGTTGCCGTAGTCTCTCTCTCTATCACATTAATATCTTCATCTAATATAACCGTTATGTACGTTTTTTCACCACCGTCTTCAAATTCAAGATGAAACCCAGAGAAACCCTTACTATATAATTCAAAATGTATTTTCTTTACTTCTGTTATATCTCCCCCTTTAGAAGATAAAAAAACCATATCTTTATCTTTTTATTAATCTAATCTGTGGCAAAATCAGATTTTTTTCGGTTCAGGTGGAGGAGTTTTTTTCAGGCCATCCTAATCTAGTTCTGATTGAACTCTGATAAATATCTACGACATACCCGGGCGAGTTTATCTCAATGGCAGATGATAACGTCGGCTCTTGAACTGTTATAGCGATTTTCTATTCTTTTCCAGTAATGGATTTTATTCTGCGTTGTAATTCATTATTGATCTGTTCAATTTGGTAGGACCCAGATGGTAACGAAACAACGTTCCAGTCTGGAGTACCATCGGACTTATTCTTACTCGCAAACATTAGGGAATTATTCGGTTGCTGACCACCGAATGGTACTGATCTAATATTAGGCCAACTGTGATACACTCGTAATTTTGCTAGTGCTATCTCCTTAACTGAAACTGCAGTAGGGAGATTCACACTGAATTCAGGATTCGTTGAGGTTATTGAGATCATGCTGGTTTTCACCGGGGTTGTGTTCTCCGCTATTCGTTGAAGTAGTTCTTGCGATGTCGCCATTATTATTATATTCGTGCTGTCGCTCTAATTTTGACATCGCGGAATTATAAACACGTATCATCGCTGAGAACTCACTATCGGATATTAATGTATCATCGAGTGACGACGATATAATCGAGGATAATTGTGAAATTTAACTACGTAATCTTGCAGTTTACGCTAGCTACACGATGATATTTTTTTGCTATACTCGAAATAATTTCCGCGATTGTTGTCGCCGCGGATATACAAATTGGAACAGCTATCGGGGCAATCATTGTCACTGAGGAGAGTATTATAACAACTCCGGTGATTACACCTTATACTGAGTACACGGTACCATCAACTGTGGTGATTCTTCGTCGATATTTTTTTATTTTTACTTGATACTCCTCACTGAGTGTTTTGAGTTTAGTTTGAAATTCTCTGACCTGATCATAGCGATACTGCTGTGACGTTGCCAATGATGACATTTTATTTATTGTAATAGATTTCAATTTAGTTGTTTACTTAAATCCACTACGAATTCCACATACCATGTTACTGAAACCCTAGCCAAATTAGCATCAGTGGATACTATCGTGAATTGTTCAATTGCTCCCTTGTCGATGATCGTTGATATCATATTGTTGACCCCAGATGAACTCGTTGATGAAATATTAAATTGAGTCGGTGTCACTAGTGTTAATCGATAAATACCCTTGACGGTCGCGGTGATATTTAATATGTTGTTTGTAGGTGTCCACGTAAATGATCCGTGCTGGATCGCGTACACGTTATTTCTGATATTTTTTGTTCGTGAGGGATTTTTATGTTTTCAAGTTTTTCTATCATTCTCGGCAGATCATCCTTGATGGCATCGGTGATCGTTTTAATACCCGTGACTGTCCTCCTTATTTCCACGATTGCATATGAAAATGATCTCTCTTCGCGAATAACCCCTAATCGCTGATTAATCGCAGTTATTTCATCGAGTTTCGTGATAATACCAGTGAGATCTATTTTAACATTATCGGGTTTCGAATTTTTTTTTACCAAAAAGTTTATCAATGGAGTCATCGGTCCTGTTAAAGTTTTTACGCAATGTAAATTGAGATACATGATTATCATAGTCTGATCGCAATTTTGCCAAATTATCGATAGCGGTTTTTACATATGTGATATGCAACTCAGGTTGCGAACGTGGAACACCGAAGAAATTATTTATCGGAGCTTCGATGTTATCAGTTATACTGTGTTGTAATCGACCAAAATTAATTATATGATCGTTGTATTCTGATTGCAGTTTTTGTTGGGCATCCACAATAGTTGAAACAAGTACACCCGGTTTGAGTTTACCCTGATCGGAAAACAACGCGATAGCATTTTCCGTTACACCGCGTTGTTTAACTAAAATATCATGAAGGGAAATATTACTAGTTTTCAATTTACCCTGACGATCTTGAAATACAACTATTTCCTTGGGATCAACACTTGTTAAGTTCAACATCTTGGATATTTCATCTTCGATTTTTTTTACACCACCGGTTGCAGATATTTCCGCGGTGGGTTTTTTCAACCTTGATAAAGATCTACCCCCAAATATCAATCATTATATTCTAGGATCTGTCTAAAAAGCGATTACTCGAATATTCGTGTACGGTTTTATGTGGTGGTTTTCCCAATGATGAAATAGCGTTGAGGACGCTATTCAATACTTCTATGCCGCATATTGGTGGGCCATTTATTTTCTGTGTTTTTAAGTGGTTTATATAACGCATAAATTCTTTAGGCGGCGCTAACCCATATAAATCGAAATAAACAATTGCACGCGGATCAATCGCGTATGCAGCCCAGTGAGGTCCAGGTCCGGTGCTGTTATCGAGATTAATAATACCGGTTTCAACGCTGTTTGGTTGTTGTGGTAAATGATCTTTCATAAAGACACCTCCAAAGTTTTTTATCGCTAGTTTTTTTAGCAGCATAGAGTGAATAAAAATTTGACATAGGAACTATTGTTGTTAGTAAACTGTTCCTAGTCTCAGGCCTTTTCCGCTGTACCATGAATATGGAGTTCCTGGTAATCTTAGACCCTTTCCCTTTTTTTTGTATCCCCGCCCCTTTTTTGGTTCATATGATTGAGCAATGCTGGGAACTGCTTTTGCACCAAGAGCTCCAGCAGCTCCTAACGCGGCGGCTTTGCCAGCTGCAATTAATGCTGGAATCGCAGCAAGAAGTGAGAATACACCACCTGATTTTATCATGTTCTTAATCGCAGCCGCAGAGAGAGTGATCTGAACACCCCTTTTATCTTTGATGGCATCAATGAAGTGTTTTATCTGACGGGTTGTCAATGATAGTATATTCTGACCGCCAGACATCTGATTGTGCTTCAGCGATATTGCGGTTCCACATTTTATACCTGATTCCGATTGCAATTTTTTAATTTGACCAGTAGTCAACGTAACAATAGCAACACTGTATGACATTTTATTAATAACAGATTGATCAAATTGTTTACATATTTTCCACTGGTGCATCAACTACCTTCATTCGTCCACCAACACCTTCGAGTAGCATTGATTTGTCGCTGAGAATAACAGCAACTGCTCTGTATTGAGGGATAGTGACAACACCCCCTGGATCAGTCGGACGAGTTACACGAGCTCGAAAGTATATGTCAACAACGGATTGTCTAGTTAAGTCAAGATGTTCCAATGAAAATGCAACTGTGATATTTGCAGACCAGTATCCACATTATTATCGCGTCCCATATATGACAACAAACGATGATACACGCGTGCTATTTGGTTGGTTCCGTAATCAAGTTGTATATTCTCGGTTGGTTCCTGTTGACGGTTTATCTTCATCGAAACTTCATTACACCCAATTTGATCAAATATCATATGGCTGCGTGTTTGTGAACCCAATCGCGCTTTATCCTGTAACGCAACAAATATATGCCGCGGCTCAGAAACACCTTGTTTTGATGCCAGGTGCCATGTAAGTGTACCATCAATAGTAGAATCCATGGTATATGTGGTCACTGTTAACCAGCTTAGTAATGATTTTCCGCCTGTACTCATAAATGATAATAATTTTTGCTCTACGGTGATTGATGGAATCATTACTGGCATTTACAGTGTTAATTCTGTTATATTCACCTTGCCATGGTCATCATTTGGTTGTGCAGGATCTGCTGGAATCCTCCAGACTGCATCATTATCATCACCCTTTCGCACGAGTTCTACTGTATGCTTCGCTCCATAGATAACTTTTCTAACATTTCTTCAGAATTCAAACATATGATGTAGTGGAATCGCGCATGAGAATAATCTACGATCTCCTTCCAACATTGATATACGTGTTGCAGCTCCTAGATTGTAACCAGGATCATTATTTATAATCATATATTCGATATTAGCAGCATCAACAGGAGGAACAGCACGATTCTTTGGTTGTCTTATAATATATGGAGTCGGTCTAGCGTGATCATTAATATCTTTAGAAAACATCATAGTTGGAGCAGCCGATCTTGTATAATCGTCAGAGTATCTTGCCAACCCCACTATTGTTGTGGCAAAATTAACATCGTGTTCTACAGACTCGATTAAATAGCGCCATGATGCCATTATTGACAAAACCGACTTTGGCACCACGTGGATATGGTGCTGGTACATCAGGAGTATCAGCAGCTGTTACAATTTCTCCTTCTACTTTGAAAACGCTTCAGAGGGTAGAAAGTATTTGCTGGTATCCAGCACTGGGGCATCTAAATCAAACGCTGTGTCAGGATCCGATTTGAACATATTATTATATATTTCTTGATCTAAATCGTGATCTTGCTCGCGATTTCAAGCCACTTCCCGCTATCATATTTGTAGTAATATTTCCCTGAGTGTCATATCCATCATTTATCCGTGATGCTATATTCTGCTCCACTGCATTGTTTATTATTTTACTAATACTTGCAGGCATAATTTCTGAAGATGGTATTGGTCCTAGCGATTTCATCACCGGTGGTTTCCTTCGCCGCCGAACTAACGCTACTAGTTTTTCTTTAGCCGCGGAATATGCTTTCCCGGCAACATCACCAACAGCGCTAATACCCTTATCACGAATAACATCAATAGCTTTCATTGATAATTGTTTTGCGATTGGTGCTATTTTGTGAGCCATTTTGCAAATAACCCTGCAATGGTATTACCGAAACCATCTACATAGTACGCTCTATAAACAGGCAATCGTGAGTTTACTACATAGACCATAGTTGGTTTTCTGTGGCTGTAGTGTATGATCATCTTATTTAAATGCTATTTATCTAATCGTAAAATCCAACGGATTTTCATTGTAATTAATCAAATTAATTACTATGGTAACCGTAAAAATCCCTTGGATTTTCGGCTAGCTCATCAATAAGCTCTCGGTATACACCAATATCCATGATACCACTCTCAAATGGTCGTGTGCAGATATCAGCTGCCTCATTAATTACTTCCGGTGAGTTATTTCCGGCTCGTCTCCCTCCTACGAGAATTTCTAATCGTGATATATCCCCGAGAATACTATTACGACAACTAACTAGACCACGACCTGAGAAACCTCTTTGATGTCCATCGCCATTTTTTTTCAGTTGTACTAGGTGAACTTTGCTCGCTAAATAATTCATCCAGTGATCTATCCATTCTTTCTAAATCATCATCCCATTCAGGTTCTTCTTGTATTTTTGTCTTCGTTTTTGTCTCCATGTTGGTGTTGGGCGCTTTCTTTCTTGTTGTTGTTCTTGTATTTCAATTTGTCGTTCTTCTATTTGTTGTTTATCATAATTACTAATTCCCTTTTTAAATTATATATACCCCATCTCCCTCCTATCTAAACGATCTCTCTCCTTGTTTATTTTATACAACCAATCAAACCAGTCATTGCGCTTTATCATATCTTTATACTTGTCCTTTAAAAACTCCTTTTTTGAATGATAGCTTTTAACAACGAAATTACCAAAAGCGTGATAATCCTTTTGTTTTACTAACTGAAATCGTTTTATTAGTGTTTTAGCCTCATCGGTAGTTTTATCCACTAAAGAAACACCCGTTGTTTTACTAACGTCGCCCTGTTTATCTCCATCTAACTGTTTTAACAACGGGAGAATACCCTTTTTTATCTTCTTCCTCAATAGTCTCTCCCAATATAACTCTTTCAGTTGTTGAAGTAATGGATTTGAATAGCTGTTTTAGGTGATAAGTGCCATACCTGTCTGTTTCACATACCTTGTATTATTCATGTATGTATAGTGTGTTTACCGTGTTGAGGCAATCAAGGGGGGATTCTCAGTTTGTCGAATAATATCTTTTATTGTTTTGATTTTCGAATTAATTGTGCGTTTGATTGCATATTGCTGCTCCAATTCTTTTCGTATTTTTTCTACAACAGTGAAGTTATTGATGCCGTTACAGAATGCATGGGAGTCATATATAGCGTGCTGAATTCGCTTGATAAAACAGTATGATTTTGGCAACACGTATTTATTACTCCGAGCATTATCTTCAATATCTTCAAAATCAGAAAAAAATATGATCACAATTTAATTTATCTGACAATTGAATTCCTTGATTTTTCAAATTTAAAATTTCGGTTTTAATCTCGTTTATATTTTCAGAATTCATATAGGGTTCCTTTTCTTTGAGATCTTTTCTCTTTGAGATATTTTTTTCTCTTTGAGAATTTTTTTTCTCTCTTCTTTTTTTGAGATTTTTTTCTCTTTGAGATTTCTCTCTTTTTTCTTTCTTTGACCCTATGACCGTTTCTCTTAGCCGATAGTTCATTCTGATCTATCCTGTGGGGTTACCCTAGTGTGTGACATAGAGCTTTTGCATCCATGCTATTGTTTATTTTGGGGGCGCGATTGTTGTTGTACACCTCCCCCCAAAAAATTATTTCCCGGGGTGAAAAATCACACCGTCACGTATTTAAGGTGTACGCGAAGTACCTTTTGGCTAGCGCCCCTCAATTATATAGAAAAACCTCGAAATCGTTACCATCGACAATAATGCCTGCCACGATATTCGAACGATGGGCCCCAGGACGAGATTCCATCTGTGTATACAATACACTAGTGTCCGTATCTACAGGTATGTACTTTTAAATACGATATATGTATATCAATCACAGTTATTCTGTATGCCGTGGTATATTTTCCAATTTTTGTATCCACTTTGTTATTTTCGACAAATCAGTTATTGTTATTGTTATGGTTTTTCTTTCCGTGTTAGGAGAGAATTTGGGTACATGTAGGGCAATCAGGGATGTGTTGTTTCACTCCCGTAGTGTATGGGGATTTGTGTCATCATTATATCAATTTGACCGCAACCAGATAGCATATTTGACCCCTCCCCCCCAAACTGATAAGATGTAACAAAACGGCACTCTGCCTCAAACTGAGAAACTGAAACAACAAGAGATTGCCTTATGCGGAAAACTTTTACCCGATGAAACATTAAACCACACAAAATAAAACCATTATCCCATTGCGATACACGTGACTACAACAAAAGATTTATCGTTGTTTCAAACTACACAAGCCTACACGAGTTATTCCCCGTCAGACGTATGTAAATTGAATTCTGTTTTAAATTTTTTTAGAAATAGCTTATCGGGTTATATTCTCTGCTACTTTTCGTACTGAGGGTATACAAATATCGAAATATCTTCCGGCTTCAGTCATTGATTTAAATACTATTTGCTCCTTATTTTCTGTATTAAATGATTTAAGGGTTTCGAATTTTTCGAGTGTTTCCCAGTCCTTCCTCGTTTAGTGTTTTCACTTTGTGAAATAGCTTGTAGATTCGATAAAGAATTATCAGTTTTTATCCATTTATATGATCAATAACAAAACCATCCTTGATCAATCCATTAAACATCTCGTGGACGAATCGATGACAATAATAAGTTTACCCTCCAGCAGCAAACTTCAAATATCCATGATTATTCACAACACCAACTGGGTTCTTCAGTCTGCGGTGTCTAACAATACCATCACGAGATGCTTCATAATTGGTAATCACGGGATGTGGTTAAAATTCTTGGTTCATTTATATACTAAATACTATTTGTCTAAATAATTAATTGGTTTAATTATATACTTGGAAATATATCATTATAGTCTTGAGGTGTTCTTATGATTTTGATCTTGACAGAGTCAGAGTCGGATCTTTGATGGAGTCCTTGATGGAATCTTTGATTCTTGTATCATAATAGCGCTTCAACTCTCTGTATCGTTTACCACCACAACTGAGACACAATTGCGATTTACCACGAACACCTACCCCACATCGTATGCAAGATAGCGGACCTAAACTCCCACGACATACACTTTGCAAATGATAGCCACAGATTTCATTTCTACATGATTTGTTACACTCGGTTACTGATCCTATCATCAACCATTTGCAATGATTCATTATATAATAAATTCCTTATTTAAATACTTTTTAATTATAGCATGGAGGAGTTCGAGAGATTATCGAAAATTACGCCTTGGAAAAATGTTGAATTCAATCTCGATAGAGTCTCCACTGATGTATCAAAGAGTCTAATAAGTGATAGAAGCATTATAAGTAAAATCCGTGATTGTTTTAATGAATTCAAGCGCGATGGAGAATCTCACTGTTGGTCAACATTTCGAATTGATGGTAGTGTTGATGCTACCATTAACGAAGAAAGATCAGCAGTGATAATCTCACATCTTGACCAGAAGAAGTATTTCTCTTTAGAGTGAAATTCATTATCCACTCAGAAACGGGGAATTGGATTATACGCGACAAATTTTAACCCATCCTTAAAAATAAGAGAACTGTCACTGAGTCAAGATTCCAAACCAAGAATTCTGACTGGAATTGACAAACCGTATTACGAGAGGTCCTTTCCTGTAACAGCAATTGTTTATCGGATCTATCTGATAAATGATAAACCGAATATTGAAAAGCTAAAACAAATGAAATTATAAGGGAGAATAAATTGTGTAGCAGAAAGAATAATAGAACACTTCAGAAATGCGTTACGTGGAAACAAATTAACGGATCTAAGACGCAAAAAAATAAATGAATGGGGATTAACAGTGAAAGAGAGCGGAGCTACAATTCAAGATATAACCAAATTAGAAACATCATTAAGATTCCCAATAACCGTAATGACGATAACAGGAGAGGTATTACACAAACCAAAATATAAATCAAAAGGAGCACCAATCAAAATTATTGACCATAACGAACATGCATGAACACCTGCGGTAACAATATTTCCACGGGATAGAACAATAAAATATTACACGGGAAATTTATTTGATTTTATTTGCGAGTTAAGTAAAAAAAATGATCATGTGTCAGTGTGGTTACTTCACAGTTTTGAAGACGAAGAGGGTAAATTCGATCAATTTGTAGGACCCAATGGCGAATTATACCGTACTGAAGCCCTCCACAACGAGATGAAAAAAACTAGCTAGTGGTTTTTCAACGGATTACAACGAACAATTACTAACAAACTGTTTTACAATTCCATCAGTTGCAGCTCGTTTCACCAGGAAGAGAAATCTATGGAAACCAACACGCGCAGAATTTCTCTCAGATATTGAGTCAAGCTGCATCGAGTACAACCATGGTGGATTATGGAATACAAAATACGACCCTAAAAGTATTATTTCGGTTGATATGATTGCGTGTTATCCAGGGAGTTTTCTTGGGTACGGAGAGTGCTCTGAGTACTTCAAAAGATTTGGACATCCCACACATGAGATGACCCGTGTTGCGATTAATGGACCACTGCCTGATTTTGATCTCACCGGATTCGCTCGTGTGGTATCATTTGAATTGGCTAAAGGACGTCATCCGTGTTGTTATGTTTGGTTTGGTAGACACATCTCTGAAAAACAATTGATGCCAATAGTGTTATTACGGTATATGATTGATTCTAAAATGCTCATATTGCTGATTGTCAGTGAAGCAATTATATCATATCGAGCGCAAACTGAAGTCTGGTTACTACAACCCGATAGTCTACATAGTATAATCACCGAAACCAAAAAACTATTCCCTAATCTCGACGAAGAATATATCGTGAAATGGTCCAAAGAAATCTTTGAAGTTAGAAATAAACACGCAAAAGATTTCGGTAGAAGAATAATTGGTAAATTCACACAAGGTGGAAATACGACCACAAACGATATTCTTCGCGGTTGGTTATAGATGATGCTGAATACGATTTTATAATCGCAGATGTAACATCTAGGGATATATAAGTCGATCGTAAAGACGCTTTCTTATTCGATGAAACCAAATTAGGTACATTTATTACTTACAGAGATGGAGAAAATCCTCAATACAAGTACTTAAGGTCGTATTTGCTGGCTTAAGCTTCTATTAATTTACTTTCGATGATAAATAGATTTCCTGAATCAGCAGTTAGAGTAGCCACTGATTCATTTTATATAGACGTAAAATATAGCGAAGCAGTGGCTGAATTCACTAATTCAGACGAGAGTTGGGGATCATGGAGAATTAAAAAAGAAATACTGCGTGATTACACCAAATCAGCAGATGTTACGATTGAAAAGAATTACTTGAAAAATAATCAGATATCAGAACTATCTAATCCACCGTCGTGTTCCGATCCAATATGTAGATATAAATCCAGTTCCTTAAACGGCTCTGGTGGGTCACGAAAGACGACTCGTGTGATTGAATTATTTCGAGGGAAATCAAATATGATTGTTCTAACACCAACACACAGACTTGCAAGAGAGATGAAACAGCGATGAGTTAATGCTTGCAATTATCAGTTTCTTTCGATGGAAACGTGACGAATGGACTCCTGATCGAATGGGCGAGAAATCTATTCCTGAAATGATCATTTGGGATGACATATGCACAGTGTCGTTAGATGCATTACAAAGGTTTCTTGATTGGCTAGCGAATACAAAGGTGATAATGTGTAGCGATCATGGTCAACCACCACCATTTGTCGGTTTATCCCCACATGATTGGCTGAAGAATTTTGTAGACTATTATGAAGAAATTAGTACTGATCAAAGAGCACTTGATGAACAATTACATGAGTTGAAAAAAACTAATCAGATTACAACCGGATAGAATCCAATGTGAAATAGTGCGTGAAATAATTTCGGAAACCCCATTAAATGATTTCTGGGAAGCGCGGAGACCAAACGATTTGATAGTGGCAAGTAGAAAGATAGCCAGAGACACACTTCAGATTACGTTATTTAACTTGCATAAAGAAAAATTTGCAATACTTCCAGTGCCATTGTGCTATAGACCCAAGGATACACGAAGACAAAATATCGATGATGATATTCCTAGACAAAGTGAAAAGCAGATTTTAGTGTTACATGATATTGTGTTAGTTGATATCAATGTCGTCGAAGATGCATTGCGCGCTGATATATCCCCATGGAAGTTAGGATACGCAGCGACGATACATTCTTCGCAGGGATTAACTATATCCGATAAAATTGTTTGGATCATAGATAATCACATCGAGTGGTCGAATTTAGTTTATCTTGCGGTATCCAGAGTACGAAGAATAAATCAACTTCAAAGAGTTGTTTTAGACTATAATGACACTACAATAAGTGATATTGTCAGCGATGATATAATCAGAAATAAAACAATCTGCTTATAAACAACAGGACAAAAAAATAACGGAACATTTGATATTGATGCCGAATTTATAATCACACTAAAACAACAAAGAATAATCACTGCGCGAGTTGCAATTGTATAATGCGTTGGTGTTGGTCAGATAAAAACCCTTGCCAATTTACTGTAGACAGAAAAAATATCAGTATTGGTCATACCAGAGATAATGCGATGCGACTTGTCTCGAGTGCAACAGACGAAGAGGTGCTAGTTAAGACCACACGGCGGTAATTGAGTATCCTCGGGTATCACTTGTAGTTGTTCACGAGTAAGCCCACGCTGAGGAGCAGTTGAATCTAACCTATAGACTGGCGGTCTCCCCGTAGATCGTGTTATGCTAGATATTTTATGCGCAGTAATACTCCAAATAGGATCAGTAGCTCTTTTTTTGCCACCTTCGAGCTCTCCTGGTTCATATGAATATCTTACAGTGACATTACCGAGTATTGGTTATTTTGAAAAATCATTTTGTGGTTTTACGGGTATATACTTTTATTATTAGCGTTGTTAGGTTTCATATTAATTGTTCGAGTAATCTCATTATTTAGCGCGATAATTACGCCTGGTAATATATTAACCCATTCACGAGATCGTTTATCCTGAATAAATTCCATGCGTATTGAAATCCAAATAACCGCTCAGCAAGCGTCCGATTAAATCGTTCAACAATTGCCTGATCGCGATGTAACCCAATATGTCCTCGTCTGATGGTGACATTATGATGCTTCATTGTTGATAACACTGCACCCTGAAATTTCTTGCCAGGATCAAATTGTAATAGATTTGGCCAATGCAGTGGACCTCGTCGATAAATTCTTTAAAACGCCGAAGCTACTTCAGTTAATGATCTTGTCTTTAGAGGTTCTGTTTCTTTGTATCGACTCGCAACATCAACCACGTTTAGCGCGAACTTGTAAACACTATCATGTGGCAGAAATAGTATATCAGCCTGATGAACCTCATTAGGTGCGCTGACATAAAAATGCGAGTAGTTAATTAGTTTAGGCGGTGGTAGATAAATTTGCGATATTGCCTGTTTGGATAACCAATCCGCTGCAGTGGTATTTTTCACCTTTGCGGAGCTAGCGAGTTTACCGATTGCTGCTTTACCCCTCCAGTATCATCTTGGAGAATAATAAATAGATTCCACGATGTTATTAATTACCAGCACCCAACATCAATTTACTTTTCATCGCCGATGTTATCAACCATGAAGCCAATTTTTCTTTAAAGGATTTATCAGTGATAAAATTCAACGCATGAATCAATTTAACATCTGCGATATGTCTCTGTTGCAGATTGCTACTTTTATAAGCAACATCATTAGCATGACACGCCTTATCAATAGCGTTTATTGGATTCTCACCGGATCGGGGTTGGTTTTGATCATCGAGTCTGATATCGAGTCTGGTCCCGGGTCCACAATAACTATACCCTGGAAGTTGTTTTTCTCCCAGATATTTGCCCATGGTGTTCCTGGGAGTTTTACTAATTTGGCTGCAATATCACCTCTTCGTTTGTTTTTAAATCATTTGCAGATTTCATAGAAACAAATCTAATTTTTTTTTGTACCACATTGTACACACTTACCAGCAAGTGCTGATCTGTTTTTTTTTAGTTGAAATCGTCGTCAAGTCGTTTGTGCTAGTACGCTTCTTACATTTCACATAATATAGATCCATAATGTATTTATAATAACATGAATGTAATTGATTTTTCGGCGACAAAACACGAGAACCAGTTAAGCACCATGCAGCGCTACCAAATTCTATTCGCATGATTATAATCGGACCATCTGGAAGTGGCAAGACGCAACTGCTCCATAATTTGACAGTGAGATGGATGAAATAGGATAAACTATAGCGCAGACGATCAGCGATGTTACGAGGTGTTAAAGGATCTTAACGAGAACACAAAATCGGAAATCGATGAAGATATTATTGAGTTTATAACCGATATCGAGGAAGCACTAAGTGTTGATTCTCTTGATAGAAATATTAACAATTTAGTCCTATATGATGATGTGATGTTAGACAATCAAAAAAATACTGCTAGGATATTTTGCAGAGGTAGGCATAAAAATACCGATGTGATATATGTTACTCAGAAGTATACACAAATACCAAAAGTGATCAGGGAAAACTGTAATATTCTTGCGGTATTTAATGGAATTGACATTCATACGCTACGAAATATTTGGCACACTTGGTGCGGCGGTGATATGGATTATAATCTCTTTACAAATTTCTTTGTCAAGCTCAGTCAATTCCAGATGGATTTGTAACGATAAATTTGCATGACCCGAGATCAAGATATCGTGTCGGACTTGATCAAATATTCGGTTGAAATCCTAAAAGGATTTTCATCGTAAAAAAGAGTTTTACCCCCATAGCAGCAGGGAGGGTGCGACAACGACCTTGCGTCCCCAAACGAAACTTTTTTTTAACGATTTTGGAGTAAGCCTTGGTTTGCCAAATGGACGCTTTTTACGACTTTGGAGGAAGCCTTGGTTTGCCAAATGGACGCCTCCATAAAAGGTTGTCTGATTCGCCCTCCCTGCTGCTTGTTACGTTAGACATATGCATCGCCGTATTGTACATATTTATGTTGTTACGTTATACATAAGTATCGCCATAGTGTACATATTTATGTTGTTACGTTAGACATATGCATCGCCATATTATACATAGTCATTTTGTTACGCTAGACATATGCATCGCCATATTGTACATATTTATGTTGTTACGTTAGACATAAGTATCGCCATATTGTATATATTTAAGTTGTTACGTTAGGCAGGATTAGAGCCATATTAAAAAGTTCAAATATTGCCTGAAATATAAGTATGTCCAGGATGCAAATGTTGTTCTTGTGCTGCGTTAAGCATAACTAAGGTCGTTTTATAAATATTTGTCTTTTTTACTTTTGACCTAACTACGGTCAGATTTAAAATTGTCTAGTTAAATACAATTTTCACTTTATAAACATTTTTTCTTGTTACTTTAGACATAACTTTGGTCATATTCAAAATTGTCTCGTTAAATACAACTTGTATAAACTTTTATATCATAAATATTTTACTTGTTTCTTTAGACCAAACTATTGTCAGATTCAAAATTGTCTTGTTAAATACAACAACTTTCATATTATAAATATTTTTGTAGACCTAATTACAGTCAGATTCGAAATTGTCTCGTTAAAACCAACTTTCATATCATAAATATTTTCTTGTTACTTTAGACATAACTATGGTGAAATTCAAAAATGTGTTGTTATAAATGTTTTTTCCTGTTACTTTAGACGTAACTACGGTTAGATTCAAAATTGTCTAGCTAAATACAAAGTTCATATAAATATTTTACTTGTTACTTTAGACCTACACATAGTCAGATTCAAAATTGTCTTGTTAAATACAATAACTTTAATATTATAAATATTTTTCTTGTTACTTTAGACCTAACTACTGTCAGATTCAAAATTTTATTGCTAAATACAATAACTTTCATATTGAAAATAATTATCTTGTTACTTTAGACCTAACTAGTCAGAATCAAAATTTTATTGTTAAATATAACAACACTCATATTGTAAATAATTATCTTGTTACGCTAAATATAACAACACTCACTGTAGGATTCTACATTTAATATCAGCTTTCAAGCAATTTTCCAATTAATTGTCTCAGGATAGATGGGTAAAAATTGGTTCTGACTTATATAATTATTAAATGCTAGTTTATTACTCATCATTATTGTTTGTACAAAACCTAATCTACTTTTTAAATTATGATTCATAATAAAAAAGTACAACGTTAATTGAAAAGAACATGCAATCTTAATTAGCCTCACTATCTGAAGCTATGCCATTTTCAAAGTGCCTGTAATGCGTCCTTTTTGCTGAAAGGTTTTTTCCTCTTTTTTTAAAAAAAAAAAAATAACAAAGTAATGCATAATATTATCTTGAAACAGCTTTTCTACTTTCCAATCATAACTAACTCTGTATTTACTTTTAACGAAATTTAAAGACGTTAAATTAATTGTAAGAGAAAGGTAAATTTATTAATATAGTACATCACAATTACATAAAGATTACACACGTGACTAACACAGCAGTATTAATCACTTTCTTTTTGTGTCTCCTATTAACGGTTTATGTCTCAGAACTAGATTAGTGATATATTAATATTTATATGTGATACGTTAATATCAGTATTGTTGCCTTGTATTTTTAGCAATTTTTGGGAGACGTCCCTGATATGATTATAACGAACGGTCTGAAACAATTGCTTTCTTGTGTTTGTAGCAATTGCAAGACAGATGCACATAACATTGTGATAAATTTGTAGTAACGGCAATACAGATGAATCTAACACTGATACTTTTGTAGTAACAGCAAGAGAGATAGCTCTCAAGTTGTGAAAGGTTTGTAGTAACGGCAAGACAGATGACCTTAATGTTAGTAATGGCAGGTAAGATGACCCTAACGTTATGAAAAGTTTGTAGTAACGGCAAAAGAGATGATCCTCAAGTTGTGACAAGTTTGTAGTAACGGCAAGAAAGATGACCATAACGTTAGGAAAAGTTTGTAGTAACGGCACTACAGATGACCATAATGTTATGATAAGTTTGTACGGCAAGAAAGATGACCCCAACGTTGTGATAAGTTTGTAGTATTGGCACGAGAACTGGCCCTAACGTTCGATAACGTATCGTCCTGTCTTATTTCAGTTTCCATCAGATTCATTTGGGTCTTCAATTAATAAAGGTATACAAAAACAAAACCGTTAGTACGTCTTTTTATTCTTTTGTCTTATATGCCCTGACACTTTAGGCAGGTGGTTGGGTGAGTGTGTGGATAAATTGTTAGGTGGTTTAACGATATGTCATGACAATGCTGGTTAGGCTTCCATCAATTTATTTACTTAGTCATGCATTAAGAAGTTCAAACAACCCCCACATTTATAATTTCCGAAAGGAGAGTAAATAGCGATAATCCTATGAATTTCAAGAGCGCGCTTATTTTCTGTCTGAACTAAGTGGAATTTCTCAAATCCATTGTTTTCTATTTTTTTTTTGTACGAGTGTGTTTAATGTTTAATGGTCCTCTATGATAAATGTCATGCCTGGGAGTTGATACCCCACTCAAAATGTCCCTACCCATTCATTCTGTCATCAGTATATCTAGAAAATTGTAGTCATCAGTATCAACAATTCCTATTTTATCAATCGGATCTCTAATGTCAGCTCGCATTATGAGCTATAGTGCAAAATTAACAATCCCACTGCAATATCAGCTTTTAGATTGCAACTTAGAGAGCAATTAACATACATGTAGCAAATTTATCTACTATAAGGTAATGCCACAATAACATATGCAAATTGATAAGTTTATTGTTTTCTTTCTCATTTTCTATTTTTGTTCACATTTATTAAATCAATATAAGATAAACTCATGATTTAAACATGGAATATTGTTTTTTTTATAAAGAAAGTAGTGCATTGCAAACACGGTTAGCTTCTTGTATATGTACAATGAACCTGTACTGTCCCTCATTCTAGTACTGGCGTAAAAAAGTTAGCGTAGAACAGAAACTAAGTGAAAATATTTTAATATATTGTAAGTTCATCTAAGTCATTATGGTAAATTTAATACATGGCACATGCCATCTTAATCTACACTAGACTTAGTTTATCCCTGTTATTGTAAGGTAGATCTCCATTTTTAATGCGAATATAGCAAATAATGAGACTGCGTAATATTTGTACTATCCAATAAAGTATGGACAGGATATTCAAAACTATAAACAACATTCATCAGAACTTGCAAGAATAGATCCTAGAACCAACACTATCAGACTCTAGGAGAGGAAAGGACATAAGGTAGGTAAAATGTATTCACATTGTTCTTTAGGAAAGGCATGCCATTCATTATTATTTCATCATCTTTACTTTGTCTTCTTCTTATCATTTTTATTATTGCCTTGAATAGGCTGGCTAAATATGGGATTCAATTTAAGAGTAAAGTTCTTTTCTGCCAACAGTAGCGTTAGGAAGCCGGATAGGATCTATTTTTCATTATTTCGAACAGTTATATATATATATATATATATATATATATATATATATATATATATATATATATATATATATAATGTTATAAATTAAGAGTATATACATTTGAAATCGTCCATTTTTAAAGAATGTTTAGATTTGTGTGATTACTTGTTTGAATCCTTAGCCCGAAATAAGTAGCAATTACTAGGAGGAAACGGCACGCAGTACAGTGTTAGTGAGTTTTCATGATGCCATGGTTGACTAGTAGTGAAGTCATGCTAAAACCGAACGAATGTCCCTGTCGAAACGTAGGCAATTTTTAAAATCTAATGGTATACATTGGTGGTGTGGCTGCAGTGGCAGGATTTGCGGTAGGAAACCAGTAAATTACTCAGAGGAACAAAATAAGATGGAACTCAGCAGATACAGTTTATATCGCTAGGGTGGCATTTATATTGGCGAAATGTGCCTGGAAAGCATACATTGACACATTGACTGTCCTAAAAGGGTATTGTTACAGTAGTTCCCTGTTTAGGGGAGAGTTGTATAGTTTGAACGGCATGAACTAACTGATCGTGGTACGGAAAACTGATGAAGAGAAACCATGCAGATAGGTGATTTATAGATATTGGGCAGGCTAGAGATATGTGGTCTTGCATAGATTAGAGTAAAATGTATGCATAGAACGGACACGTCGGGCTTTCTAATTTACAACTTAAGTTTGTATGTTAATCTTTGAAAATGTGGAGTGAAATTATGACTTCTAGCGGGAATAGTGCTAGGGATATATATATATATATATATATATATATATATATATATATATATATATATATATATATATATATATATATATATATATATATTATATATATATTGAGATATAGAAAACTCTCTCCTTGTGTACGTACTGATAATTGTCAAAAGTATCCATGATACATACATTACTTACATGTTATTCTCTGTGAAACCTAGAATCATGGTGTACATCTTGGTATATAGTATATAGATTGTTTGTTCCTTTCTTTAAGTAGAAACTTTGATACAGTTAACATATTTCATGTCCAAAATAAAACTTTATTCAGTAGATTTATAGATACTAAAAACGTTATTTTCATCTACTTATCCGATGCATTTAATTTTGTTGAATTGCATTTCAGATTCCAGTAGAAGCTATGTCAACCAGAATATAACGTAAACAATAATATTTGCGGAAATCATCTTTTAACATTTGTTTTGTTGAAGTTTCTTGGTGTTTACTATCTAACAAGAGTGCCAAGAGTTCGTGTCTGCACGACACGGCATTTAATTTACGTCATAAATCGTATCGCACTATGTAAATGGCTTTTCTTGTATTCCTCAAAAGTACAAGAATTGTATATCTCTCTGTAATGTGAATAACTCTCATACTACGTTCAGTTTTGCTTTATTAACAAATTTACGCATTTTTTTTTCATACACTTTATTTACAGAACACTCGAACAAATTAATTTTCAAACTTTTTAATGATGGAATTCATAAGCTTTACATTTAAATAAAATTCTGTTTGTATTTTATATGGTTATTCTAGTTTCAAATTTTATGTGGCTTTTTAAAATTTATCAAGATTTGAAATCCATTTTTCAAAATAAAATTTTGTAAGTCTTGATCAAACTGTTTAAAAATAACTCGGCATGCAAAGAGACCTTACACTGTGGAGATAATCTAACCTTATTTAATAACTACTATCATACTTACTGTGAAATCTAACGACGAGATTTTTTTCCCCTCCCAATTAGCGTTATATATATGGATGTTGTAATTGAATTGGTGCATGAACCGCCAAACAGCGAGTACGTTTTCACCACTTCACTTTTTTAAATTATAAAATGTTTATATAAAATTGGAATTCGTTTTTCCAGTAAAACCAATGACCATACTCTAACATTTTTCTTTTTACATCAGATTTGCATTACATTATTAAAAGTAGTTATACTCGCAGAGAAAGGAACACAAACATTAAAAAGTGTAAAGAAGAAATAATTTAATTACTCGAAATAGAAGCAAACAACGCCGTTTCTTCCACTTAGTTACGATTTCCCGCCTATAGATTACGTCAATGGGAAATGACGTACATTATCCTCACTTGACGATGTACATGGTTCTTGTTGTCGAAAATTAAAACTCTAAGATACTATGGAAAAGAAACATTTATTTGAAACTACTGAGAACGAATTTGCGTTCAGCCACGACGCAATATATTCCAAACTGTTCCATCCTTTCAATTTATTTTTGAAATTCCCGTTAATACAGGTAAAAAGGAATCTATGCTGGCTTCAATATGTCGTTGGCTTCCTTAAACCGGCCGACTTCATAAAAAAGGTCGACACATTTAAAAGAATCCCAAATCAGTTTCCGGGGTTTGCTTTGTAATAAAATAACCTTTGCATTTGATATCCTGTTGGTATGTTTAAACAGCGAGTTTATTGTTCGCTGCCAGTTGTGTTTATTCATCATCTGGGCTTATATTTGTTTGCCATATGTAATCATAGTTGATATAAACGTTCATTGATTGACGTAAATAGAATATACAGCAATAACTTCAGCAATAACTTGCTTTAATAAAAGTTTTGTAACCCATGCTAGCGAAAAGATTATCATTTGAACACCGAGTGAATGTATTTTCAACTAATGATTTATATTTACGAGATACCACCGTATAGTTAACCTTGATGCAGTACAATCTTGGTCATTTTGCACCTTAAAATGTATCACGTGTGAATGGCAGGTGTCTTCAAGCAGTTGAGTTATACTCCTGTCTCGTTTGCAATTTTGTTATCTGACATAAACAAAACAAACAGTAAGAATGCACATGCCAGCCAATATCAGCTACATATACGGAGTTCGTGTTCGTGAATATATTTTTCTGTAATACAGGAAATGTGTGTGTCTATATATATATATATATATATATATATATATATATATATATATATATATATATATATATATATATATATATATATCCTGTTCCGGTATATATGGTAAATAAGGAAAAACTCAGAATATTCTAGCCTCGTATAAACTTCCCATAGTAACACCTCATATTTTCTTTTATTAAAATTCCTTTTAAGTTCATATTAGTTAAAATAATGCTAAATAACGTCTGATCAAAGTCTCCACTCTGCACATTCACAAAGTATTATGATTATTTTAAACATTAATATTTTACATCTGCAGTAACATTACTGTACTACAATCCTGTATTGTTATATTTTACTTAGTCTTTCTATCCCTCATATCATAGTGCGCCATACAGCTTTCCATGGGATTTAGGACTATCCAATATATCCTTTGTGCCTGATGGTGTTCCCTATTCGATCCTCCAGTTTCAATCCACGTTTTTGTGGTAAACAGGGTCTTTCGAAAAAGAGAGAACCCTTTTGTCCCATCATCACTCTTTCGGTTACATCAATATGCAACACAGTGCACCATAAATATTGTACAAAAGCATGATCGTAAGATATATCACATAGACATTAACGTGGGTATATTAAATACTTGAATGGCTAGGTTTAATAGAAGAAAACAATGTACGTCCTATTCGTTTTTGGCACGTGGAAACTACCAATTGTTTGCGGCGACTGTTGAATAAATTTTTCATTTAAACGAGCAATTTTATAAGTCTAATTAAACACTTTTATGGTGTGCATACATAATAAATGCACTTATGCCTAGAATAATATCACACGTTTGTACAATATATGTGGCCACTGACCTTTCTGCAAGTCAGGTTTCTGTAAGATTTGGAATATTAAACATTAAATTTAGGGTTTTGTATGGTATTATGGGTGGAAAGAGAATTTGAAATATCAATTTTTTAGAAGCTATAACGTAACTGAAAGATTTGGGTTTAGCTGCAACTTCTGTTATATATAAATGGAAGCTTGATATGCTAACCCGGTCTAGAAAGTACATGCTACGGGGGCAATCTACACATATTCTATACTTATGAGAGATTGACAAGTGTAATATGAAGTTTACATTTGTAACATGCACAGTTAAGAGAATGTTGGCATACCTCTATATTATTTTCATGTACTGTGGCTGAAATTTTTCTGGATACTGTGCTTGTAGAAACTATTGTTCTATTGTACAATTTACCTATTAAGAAACTGTCCAATGATTTAAGTGCATAGCTAAAAGAGCTTCCCCCAGGTACCTACCCAAAACATCCGTGTGAATTAGTTTAAAGTACATATCCTTAGTAGTTATCAGAAAAAGATAAAAGCATTTTGCCAGACTAAACAATACCAACTACTGAAAAAGCAATAAATAGATTACAAAATAAATATAAAAAAATTAAAAAGTTAACAGTTTCTTTCTACAATTTACCTATTAAGTAAAGTTAGTTTCTATTGTATAATCTACCTATTAAGTAAAGTTAGTTTCTATTGTACAATTTATCTATTAAGTAAAGTTAGTTTCTATTGTATAATTTACCTATTAAGTAAAGTTAGTTTCTATTGTGCTATTTACCTATTAAGTAAAGATAGTTTCTATTGCATAATTTACCTATTAAGTAGAGTTAGTTTCTATTGTATAATTTACCTATTAAGCAAAGTTAGTTTCTATTGTATAATTTACCTATTAAGTAGAGTTAGTTTCTATTGTATAATTTACCTATTAAGTAAAGTTAGTTTCTATTGTATAATTTACCTATTAAGTAAAGTTAGTTTCTATTGTGTAATTTACCTATTAAGTAAAGTTAGTTTCTATTGTATAATTTACCTCAGTAAAGTTAGTTTCTATTGTATAATTTACCTATTAAGTAAAGTTAGTTTCTATTGTACAATTTATCTATTAAGTAAAGTTAGTTTCTATTGTATAATTTACCTATTAAGTAAAGTTAGTTTCTATTGTATAATTTACCTATTAAGTAAAGTTAGTTTCTATTGTATAATTTACCTACTAAGTAAAGTTAGTTTCTATTGTACAATTTATCTATTAAGTAAAGTTAGTTTCTATTGTACAATTTATCTATTAAGCAAAAGTTAGTTTCTATTGTACTATTTACCTATTAAGTAAAGATAGTTTCTATTGCATAATTTACCTTTTAAGTAAAGTTAGTTTCTATTGTATAATTTACCTATTAAGTAAAGATAGTTTCTATTGCATAATTTACCTTTTAAGTAAAGTTAGTTTCTATTGTATAATTTACCTATTAAGTAAAGTTAGTTTCTATTGTACAATTTATCTATTAAGTAAAGTTAGTTTCTATTGTATAATTTACCTATTAAGTAAAGTTAGTTTCTATTGTATAATTTACCTATTAAGTAAAGTTAGTTTCTATTGTATAATTTACCTACTAAGTAAAGTTAGTTTCTATTGTACAATTTATCTATTAAGTAAAGTTAGTTTCTATTGTACAATTTATCTATTAAGCAAAAGTTAGTTTCTATTGTACTATTTACCTATTAAGTAAAGATAGTTTCTATTGCATAATTTACCTATTAAGTAAAGATAGTTTCTATTGTATAATTTACCTATTAAGTAAAGTTAGTTTCTATTGTATAATTTACCTTTTAAGTAAAGTTAGTTTCTATTGTGTAATTTACCTGTTAAGTAAAGTTAGTTTCTATTGTATAATTTACCTCAGTAAAGTTAGTTTCTATTGTATAATTTACCTATTAAGTAAAGTTAGTTTCTATTGTACAATTTATCTATTAAGTAAAGTTAGTTTCTATTGTATAATTTACCTATTAAGTAAAGTTAGTTTCTATTGTATAATTTACCTAAGTAAAGTTAGTTTCTATTATACAATTTACCTATTAAGTAAAGTCAGTTTCTATTGTACAATTTATCTATTAAGTAAAGTTAGTTTCTATTGTATAATTTACCAAAGTAAAGTTAGTTTTTATTGTATAATTTACCTATTAAGTAAAGTTAGTTTCTATTGTACAATTTATCTATTAAGTAAAGTTAGTTTCTATTGTATAATTTACCTATTAAGTAAAGTTAGTTTCTATTGTATAATTTACCTATTAAGTAAAGTTAGTTTCTATTGTATAATTTACCTATTAAGTAAAGTTAGTTTCTATTGTACAATTTACCTATTAAGTAAAGTTAGTTTCTATTGTATAATTTACCTATTAAGTAGAGTTAGTTTCTATTGTATAATTTACCTAAGTAAAGTTAGTTTCTATTGTATAATTTATCTATTAAGTAAAGTTAGTTTCTATTGTATAATTTACCTATTAAGTAAATTTAGTTTCTATTGTATAATTTACCTATTAAGTAAAGTTAGTTTCTATTGTATAATCTACCTATTAAGTAAAGTTAGTTTCTATTGTATAATTTACCTATTAAGCAAAGTTAGTTTCTATTGTACAATTTACCTATTAAGTAAAGTTAGTTTCTATTGTATAATTTACCTATTAAGTAAAGTTAGTTTCTATTGTATAATCTACCTATTAAGTAAAGTTATTTTCTATTGTACAATTTACCATTTAAGTAAAGTTAGTTTCTATTGTACAATTTACCACCTATTAAGCAAAGTTAGTTTCTATTGTATAATTTACCTATTAAGTAAAGTTAGTTTCTATTGTATAATTTACCTATTAAGTAAAGTTAGTTTCTATTATATAATTTACCTACTAAGTAAAGTTAGTTTCTATTGTACAATTTACCTATTAAGTAAAGTTAGTTTCTATTGTACAATTTACCTAATAAGTAAAGTTAGTTTCTATTGCATAATTTACCTATTAAGTAAAGTTAGTTTCTATTGTATAATTTACCTATTAAGTAAAGTTAGTTTCTATTGTATAATTTACCTATTGACAAGGAAGTAAAAATGACCAAACGGAGCGAGCAAATTTTCTACAAGTGCAGATCTGAAATAAGGCTAATCTGTATAATGTATTACACAAATTATACCCATCAATAATACATCAAAAGAAAGGGAATTAAAAGTTATTTTACAATACATAAGATTTACAATGTCTTTTCTAAATTACCAGTATATGTAATGAGGAAAACAAGGGAAATAATCATTCTTTGAAAATCATAATCTATGGAAAATACAAAAATGTTGAGCAATTACAAGATGGACAAGGGAAAGAATATCGGCATTCTGGGTCTGAGTAACAGTTGTATCGTTAACAGTTGTATCGTTAACAGTTTTATGGTTAACAGTTATATGGTTAACAGTTGTATCATTAACAGTTGTATGGTTAACAGTTGTATGGTTTACAATTGTATGGTTAACAGTTATATGGTTAACAGTTGTATCGTTAACAGTTGTATGTTTAACAGTTGTATGGCTAACAGTTATATCATTAACAATTGTATGGTTAACAGTTATATGGTTAACAGCTGTATCATTAACAGTTGTATGGTTAACAGCTGTATGGTTAACAGTTGTATGGTTAACAGTTGTATGGTTAACAGTTGTATGGTTAACAGCTATATGGTTAACAGTTGTATGGTTAACAGTTGTATGGTTAGCAGTTATATGGTTAACAGTTGTATCATTAACAGTTGTATCATTACAGTTGTATGGTTAACAGCTGTATGGTTAACAGTTGTATCGTTAACAGCTGTATGGTTAACAGTTGTATGGTTAACAGTTGTATGGTTAACATTTGTATGGTTAGCAGTTATATGGTTAACAGTTGTATCATTAACAGTTGTATCATTACAGTTGTATGGTTAACAGCTGTATGGTTAACAGTTGTATGGTTAGCAGTTGTTTGGTTGACAGCTGTATGGTTAACAGTTATATGGTTAACAGTTGTATCATTAACAGCTATATGGTTAACAGTTGTATGGTTAACAGTTGTATAGTTAACAGTTATATGGTTAACAGCTGTATGGTTAACAGTTGTATGGTTAACAGTTGTATGGTTAACAGTTGTATCATTAACAGCTATATGGTTAACAGTTGTATGGTTAACAGTTGTATGGTTAGCAGTTGTATGGTTAACAGTTGTATGGTTAGCAGTTGTATGGTTAACATTTGTATGGTTGTTATGCAATTACAAGATGGACAAGGGAAAGAATATCGGTATTCTGGGTCTGGTTATGTGCTACTTTTAGGAGTAATCAGTAGAACAAAGAAAACAGACCCTGATCTGCAGGGTTATTATGCTAAGGCAAATCAGGATCTTTGTTGTTTTCCTTTTGACTTAATTTATAAATGAATATGCACGTATAAAGTAGTTGAGAAGGAGAAATGATAGTCTAAAACAAAATGGATTAAGGATAGATGCTGGATGAAGCTTTTCTGGTATTTGACCAGAAGAAATAAATACAAAAATGTTATCCTTGAACTTAATGACTAGAATAATATAAATAAATCAGGACATTATACAAGTTACCTACTAATTGATAATATGCTCACTTTTGGCAGACTAGTATGAAGACTTGACATCGGAGGAAGATATGAAGAGTTAAAGCCAATAAATTCTGCATATAATTATTTTTTTTAATGACTTGACAATAAATGTACACATGCCATATATATATGCAGAATGCAGTACATATTTATGCAAAATGTAAGACTAAAGTTAACAGTCAAATGCAGATCTTTCAACAACATTACCAAACAAAATTTGAAAAGGCGTTTGTATGACTTATCTTCATCAGTAAATAGAGAAATATTAACATAATGGTATCTTGAACATTTTAAAAAACTAGTTTTTCTCAATACTCTCACCCAAATAAAAACAACAAAATAATACGCAAGCATCAAAAAGTAGTGGCCGATTGTTTAGTCATTTAACCTTACACTGAAATATTTAAATTTTTCATCTTATAAATTTCTCTTTTATATGTACAATAAAGTCTTTGTTTCTGATATTATAGTCAGTCATCACACTCTAATTAAAATCATTGTTGTGAGTGAAAATCGAAAAGAACAGAGTTCTCAGGTTGACTTATATTATTGCCAGCCTTCACACTCTAACTCTAATTAATACCATTGTCTGAGAATTTGTGAAAATTGAAAAGAACAGAGTTCTCAGGTTGACTTTTATTATATTATAGCCAGCCATCACACTCTAATTAACCCTAATTAATACCGTTGTCTGGGAATTTGTGAAAATCGAAAAGAACAGAGTTCTCAGGTTGACTTATATTATATTATAGCCAGCCATCACACTCTAATTAACCCTAATTAATACCGATGTCTGGGAATTTGTGAAAATCGAAAAGAACAGAGTTCTCAGGATGACTTATATTATATTATAGCCAGCCATCACACTCTAATTAACTCTAATTAAAACTGTTGTTGACTGTGAATTGGTGAAAACATCCAAGTTCTCAGGATGTCTTTTATTATATTACAGCCAGCCTTCACACTTTAATTAACTCTAATAAAAATTTGTTGTTTGCTGTGAAATTGAGAAAATCGAGAAGAACATAGTTCTCAGGTTGAGAACTCACTCCACCTCTGAGGCAAGAGTTAGCAAAGATGGTGGCATATGCTGAGCATGGATTTGCCATGTTTTTTTGTTAATTTTCATTTCCTGTTACTTGCTACATATGTCCTCTTTTTTCCAATTTCATCAGTCATCCAATGTCATCAGTCATCCAAGGTCTTTCGTTTTGGTCATCAGTTGTCCAAGGTCATCAGTCATCCAAGGTCTTTGGATTTGGTCATCAGTCATCCAATGTCATCAGTCATCCAAGGTCTTCAGTTTTGGTCATCAGTCATCCAATGTCATCAGTCATCCAAGGTCTTCGGTTTTGGTCATCAGTCATCCAGTCATCGGTTTTGGTCTAATATGACTGTGATGACACTGCTAAACTCAGAAAAAAGGGTACTACATCATGACACCTAAGATACAGCATCCAGCGATAAGGAGCAAACATGCACATACTCCAACCCACCAAACTAAATGGCTTTGGAAACAAACAGGGAATGTTGTTTGCAAGGAACATCAGAAGTGTTTTAAGAACATCTAACTTGTAGAGGACATGAAATAACAAAAAAAATCTTTCAGTACTCTTGACTTTATATACTATATATCACATCTGTTTGTATTCTATGAATATCAATATTGTTTCATAAATCAATAATACATTATTGGGACATTTCACTGCAGATCTAATAACTAAAAAGCTTAAGACATTTTTTAACCGAGTACATTTTATGAGAAAGTAAAATAAAACATTGGTATGTGAGGTGTAATCACTTGCAAATAAACTGGAATGTAACATCAATAAACTTAATACAATTGTTATTAAGTCAAAGAATGGAAAGAAAGAAATGTGCACCTCAATTCAGATCAAAAGAAATAATAATATGATTTGCTTCCACACAAAAAAAATAGCAAAGATTTTGACATTTTGAGCAAAAGTATGAAGACTCGTTACGGAGATTGAGATTCACAACTCGTTTCCAATAGAAACAGTTTCATTCAATGAAGACATGTATAATGGTTAAACTCTCATATACATCATATACAGACCTAAGTTCAAAACTAACTCATCAATGGAAACATACCCTATACACAGTAAAAATAACCTGTAAATGACACCTTATACACTCATGCCATGCTTAATGATCAACTATGTATACCAAAGAAATGGTACAGTTGACTCTGGAGATGATTGACTAATGGGTCTCACTGACTCAAACTTGAGTCAATGTATACAAAATAAAGTCTTTAACTAAACTTAATGTGAAGAAACTATTACCTTCTTATAATACTTATCATGACCTCTGACCTTTAGACCCAAACATCTATAGTTTTCTCTAATACCTGAAGCCGAAGCCATCCACAAAGTTTGCCAAATAAATTTAATCAAAAGCAAAAGTTGCAAAACCCATTTAAACCAAAACGACACAAACCTTTTGACCCCAAATCAATAGGCCTGTTCTATAATTAAGTGCAAATACTCCACCAAGTTTGGTACTAGAGTTATTGCTTAGATATCATACCCTAAACATTTTATTTTTATAATATTAATAATATAAATTGATTCTTTACTGTCCAATCGTAAAATTATGCACATAGTTTGGTGATGGTACATGGTTAGTAACTAAAGCTTTAGCACAGAAACTTCTTTCTTCTTTCTTTCAAGTGACCTTGACCCATACAATCTGAAACTGAAATCAACTGATTTCTTGTTCCAAGTGCAACCATCCATTAAATTTGATAACAGTACATGTTTGAGAACTTGAGTTATAGTACTAAACAAATTTCTTTTATGTGACTGTGATCAAGACCACTGAAACCAAAACTGATAGGTTATTTTTTTTTTTACTCATGCGTCAAACATCAACACAGTTTGGTAACTGCAGATAGTAGAGAACTAAAGTCGATGTACAGAAACCATATTTCCTCTTTTGCCACAATGCAAATGACTTTTGACCTCTGACCTCAAACTCAAAGGTTTCTTCTTTACACCAAGTGCAATTCAGTCACAAAGTTTGGCAAAGTCAGTCACAAAGTTTGGCAAAGTCAGTCACAAAGTTTGGCAAAGTCAGTCACAAAGTTTGGTAGCTGTAGATGATGAAGAACTAGAGTGATTCAATAGAAGCTATTTTTCTCCTTTAGTAGTGACTTTAACCTTTAACTGAGAAATAATAATTAGCAGATAAACAGATAAAGGGAGAGAGATAACATCAAACCAAAATAAGCTAACCCTTAATGTTGGCATATACAAACATCTGAAATATCTGACCTAAAATGGACCAGTGTTTAATAAACTTTTCAAACAAAGCTAATCCAACATAAAATTCTGTGCAAAGGAAAAATTCAATCTATATGTGTCAACCTCAGCCTTCTAAAATTACATGGGTGAAATCTTTGTGACAAACATATTTATAATTAACTGTGTCTCTTTCATGAACTTCAAGATAAATAACATGATGAAATCTGATTTATGCTTATATATTATACATTATCAAACAATTATGCAAAATAACCATTAGAAGCAAAATAATATTTTAAACAGTGTAAAAACATATAAGACATTCTCCAAAGTCAGTCTTCCATATTATAATAGAAACAACCTTAAACAAAATGAATAAATTGTATCAGTAGCTGTAGATATGCCTGGATAAAAGAACTTCAACCTATGAGTTTGAAATTAGTAATGAATAGTATGAAATTAGTAATGAATAGTATGACATTTTTAATGAAATTATTACTGAACAGTATTGAATGTTTCAAAGTACAGTGGGACCCCGCTATAACACGGTAGTTGGGAGCCATAGAATCCGACCGGGATATGAACCGAACCGTGTTATAAGCAACCATGTACAATACCAACACATTTTTGGATTTAATTGGGGGGGGGGGGGGGGTTACATAAAGACGGGTGCGAAAATGCATGGCACAATTACCATTTTTGATCAATATATATTAAATGGGAAAAACATTTGTTGTGGTAACAGAAATTGCAGATATAATATATTACTTTATTCAGAGAACCATGCATTGATACATACACGTGTCTAATTTATGTATAAATGTATAATCTATTGCATGAAAAGAGTATCAACACCGTGTACTCACCAGCGAATCTTGTAACATACATTGAATCCATAATACAAATATTTCCATCGAAAATATCCACACACGGATGTAAAATATTCAATAATTATGTCACAGATCATTATGTGACTGAATTCAATGAAAAGAAAAAAAAAACAAAAATTACGTAACGGGTGTACGTAATGAATGATGAAATAGTACATGTCCATAGATTAAATAATGGAAGCTAAAGTGTATTCTTATAATAACTACATGTACATCTCAGGATCTCTCTGTCTCTGAATTCAGTCATTGTAAATTTCAGCAAAGTTTCCCACCCAAGCTGCTAGTCAAAGTCCTTTGAACTTGCCGCCCAGCTATTGCGTCATGTTCTTTTGATGTACTCTAATAAATACAGCAGGCAGAACTGGCTTAACCACTGAATTATGTCACAGTTTAGATCGGCAGTTCACTTTGATGATAAACAATGTACTTAAATTAATTGATTTATACATTCTGGTGAGAATCTTTTATCAACCGCCGCATTGGCTGTTGCTTAGTTGTGTATGAAATTAAGAGAACATGTATCAGAGATTATTTTGAGCAACGATTGTATTCGGAATGCATTCAAGACAAACACAAAGTAGACACGATGGCTTCATTACTCGGGAATCAGTAATTATAATATTGACACTTATGAGCTTTAATTTTTCAACAATAAACAAAGATCAAAGTTCTCAGTAGGCCCAGCAATTGGTTTGTATTTCCGACGTTTATTTTCGCACAAAACTAGAAGAAATTTGATAATACATTTTCTACACGTTCTTTTTCGCACTGTTTAGACGAATATGAGAATGACAATTAAACTCTTAATTTTTTCTTTTTCATACTTAATTTTTTTTTTTTTTTTGGTCTTTGAGAAAAATACCTGTAATAAATTACCCGAAATTTCGGGAGCCATGCCACGACCGGGTTATATCCGAATTCGGGTTATAGCGGGGCGGGTTATAGCGGGGTCCCACTGTAACTGGTCCACTTTACAATACTGTTCACTGGAGCCACACAAGTGACTACACTGTAGTGAGGGAACCTTACAATGAGCGATGTTATAACATGTCTGTCAAAATAGTGTATAAAGCAAAAAAACTGGTTTAATGTGATGTCAAAATCACCATTGTTCTCATTAATCAATAACTAAAAATATAGAAAATGGTAATTAAACAAATTACAATAATTTCATGGAACCCACAATCAGACCCATGCTATAAGAGGGACAACTTTATAATGATTGACTTTATAGCAAGGAAAAACAAAGCACTCATAATCCAATGGATACGATTTCTCTACAGTTCACAGTTATGTAGGTAACTAGTACACTCTGCATTTACAACTAAACTGTAATGGTGAATTAAATATTATATACAGGAAATCTGATATCATATCATATAATGCAATTTTTGTTCATGTTTATCCTTGGCATATTTAATTTACCATAACATTTTCTGCTAATTAGAATGCTTGCCAAAAATGCACATTGCATGTCATACTGCAAGATATTAAAAAGTTATAAAGAATAATACAAAAATATTATTGATGCAGTGAGGGACAGACAGAAACTTGTATTCAATTTAATACATTTTTAAATTATACTATTTGCCTGAAATATTAACATGTATGAAAAATAATAAACTTATAATAATAATCTTATTTGTTAACATGTAACTGAAAAATTACAAAACCTTTTATTCTAAGAACTAATATTGCACACAATTGTCTGGTCTTGACAAACGAATATTTAGTCCTATACAGCCAAACCTGCCCAAATGATCACTTTTATTTAATGGTCACCTTGTTCCATAGACATTTTCATTTTCCTCAAAGAATGTTCTCTACAAAAGACACATATTAAAATGTTAACTGCTTTCTGGGGTCAACAGCAGTGTTTCAAAACCAGACCATGATTTTATACTACTTTAAGCAGTTAACTGTGCTGACTATAACAGCTGTCACTCAAGCATATCAACTGTGATGACTATAACAGCTGTCACTCAAGCATATCAACTGTGATGACCCAATATGATAATAGCTGTCATTCAAGCATATCAACTGTGATGACCCAATATAATAATAGTTGTCACTCAAGCATATCAACTGTAATGACCCAATATAATAATAGTTGTCACTCAAGCATATCAACTGTGATGACCCAATATAATAATAGTTGTCACTCAAGCATATCAACTGTGATGACCCAATATAATAATAGCTGTCATTCAAGCATATCAACTGTGATGACCCAATATAATAATAGTTGTCACTCAAGCATATCAACTGTGATGACCCAATATAATAATAGTTGTCACTCAAGCATATCAACTGTGATGACCCAATATAATAGCTGTCATTCAAGCATATCAACTGTGATGACCCAATATAATAATAGTTGTCACTCAAGCATATCAACTGTGATGACCCAATATAATAATAGTTGTCACTCAAGCATATCAACTGTGATGACCCAATATAATAGCTGTCATTCAAGCATATCAACTGTGATGACCCAATATGATAATAGCTGTCATTCAAGCATGTCAACTGTGACCACTTGATATAGTAATAGCATTCACTCAAGCATGTCAACTATGACCACTTGATATAGTAATAGCAGTCACTCAAGCATGTCAACTGTGACCACTTGATATAGTAATAGCAGTCACTCAAGCATGTCAACTGTGACCACTCGATATAGTAATAGCAGTCACTCAAGCAAATCAAATGTGACCAGTTGATATAATAATAGTCACTCAAGCATATCAACTGTGACTACTAAATAATATTAAGAGTGATATTTTGTGCACAACATTTGTGTGAAAACCAAGCTCCATAGCTAAACCTACATTAAGAGGTTACCTTTGTTAAGAGGTTGGTTTTGCCATTCCCTAAAGTTGGCTGCATAAGAATGATCTGACTGTATTGTTAGTTATCAGATTCATGAGAACAAATGGAAGACAGAGATCTTGGGAATCATCATGCTTCTGAGCTTGAATAGCAGCTAAATATCTTGTGTCAACAAATCACAGCTTTATAAAGTAAGGTTAAGTTTGATTATCACATTTTACGAGACTACAGATGCAATGAATGGGAATGGGTTAATTGATCTGAAACTTGATTTCAAACTCTGAGACACATGTAACATAAAATGTTACTTAAAAAGTTTGAAATTGTTTGGTAATTATTAATATGAGATGTACATGACAACTGAATTGAATTCTACAAGCCATAAAAAAAACTCAGTGCAGGACAATTGTGCAATTATAGTTTTGCACAGATGAACAAATTTGGACAAGTGAAGGATCTATTTTTAACAGCCTTGAATTTTTAGCATCATTATAATATAGCAGTTATGAAGATGTCTTCTCAGCAATTCTGAAAGTACTGATATCAAGATGAACAAAACTCTTGAGCTTGATTATTACCATCAGCCAATCAAAAAAGATGTTACAATGCATGATTAGTTGATGATTCCAAACTCGAGTTGGACCAATCATAATGCAGTCTGAGTGCAAATCTGAATGAAGATTCAAATGTAGAAAAACAAGGTCTGATTATCTAGCATTTGGCTCAGGCCCACAAAGGGGACTGAGTCTTCCAGCATTTAATTCAATTGTCACGCTCAGAAAACTTCATGACTAAGGATGTTCAATGACTTTTGTTACTAAGAATGCTCTACGAGTAGGGGTGCTTGGAGAATTTCATCAATAAAGGTGCTTACGGTTTCGTCAGTAAATGTGTTCTGTGACTGCATGCTCATAGAGTTGCATGGCTAATGGTGCTCATAGTTTCATTACCAAATGGTACTCAGTGACAAATAATGCTCAGAGAGTTTCATTACCAAATGGTACTCAGTGACAAATAATGCTCAGAGAGTTTCATTACCAAATGGTACTCAGTGACAAATAATGCTCAGAGAGTTTCATTACCAAATGGTACTCAGTGACAAATAATGCTCAGAGAGTTTCATGACTAAGTATGCTTAGACAGTATCATTTACTAAGGGTACACTGTGACTAAGAACACTTAGAGAATTAGATGATTAAGCATGCTTAGAGTTTTGTTACTAAGGGTCCTCTCTGACGTGCAGAGACTTTGATGACAAAGGGTACTCAGCAAGTGGTGATACTAAGTGTACTCATGACTAAGTGTGCTTGGAGTATTTTGTTAATGACAAAGGGTACTCAGCAAGTGGTGATACTAAGTGTACTCATGACTAAGTGTGCTTGGAGTATTTTGTTAATGACAAAGGGTACTCAGCAAGTGGTGATATTAAGTGTACTCATGACTAAGTGTGCTTGGAGTATTTTGTTAATGCTCAAAGGTTTGTGACCACAGTGCTGGGACTTCTGTACCTACATGTAAGTTAAATTTTTAAAAACTCTTTGCACTTCCAATCAAAGTGAAACAGTTGTTTGCCAGGTTAAAATTCCTAAATAAGCACGCTAAAAGGAAAAATAGGTAAATTACCTCTGCTCTAACAGTGAAATAATATTGTTTTTCTTTTTAAATTCAGCCTCACTGTCAAATATCTGCTGCTAAAATAGCATTTCACATGACATCCAGCAGATTTCTGAAAAAATATATATTTCCCTGAAAAACTGTTGAAATATTTTCATCACCAAGACACCTGAAATCTTCAATTTGTTCACCAAATTTTTCTTAAGCCATAACTATGCATAGAATAGTGTTAAAATTTAAATACATTTGGCAATTATTGACATTTTCTTGGAATATTTCCCAGATGAAATAAGCTGGGGGGGGGGGAGTTAAAGTTAAAAAACTACATACTTTCTTTCTTTTCTACTTATTCAGTAAGAGCATGGCAGCTGTAAATCTTTGTCAAACAAGATAAATGCAAAACATAAAACTTAATGCAAAGCTGACATGAACGTGGCTACATCAATAAAATTGTTTGTTTTTTGTTCTTTTATGGTTTATCGCCATTTTTCAGCACAATATAGGCTATACATGGCGGGCAGTATTATTGGTGGAGGAAGAACCCAGAAAACCCCCGGAAATAACCACCAACCCACGAGAAGCTAATGGCAAGCTTTCTTACATACCCACATTGGCCAAATCTGAGACTCGAACCCACGCAGACAGAGGTGAGATGGCAGTGATCTGTAATGGACACTCGGACACTTGGGGCCCCTCAATAAAATTGTAATCATTATGTAGGCTGTGCTTTGTGAAAATGAATGAAACAACAACTATTTTTCAATAATTTGGATATTTTTTTGCAAGAAAGAATTTTATAAAAAAAGCAATACTTACACATGCAATTATCACAATAAAAAGTTCAGTGACTTTTTGTCCCTAGTCTGAGGTCTAAAAAATACCAGGTGTCCTCAAACAAAAGTTTCCCATTCACCAAAAAGAATTCTTTTTTTCATCATGAATTAAATCATTCAGGCCAGACACAGAGTTGGATTGCACTTTCATGGAAGAATTTCATGAAATTAACACAGAAAAAAAAAACAACAAAATATGCATGTTAAAACTACACTGGATACATCAAAAGTGCCTTAAAATTTAATATTATGCAATTTTATCAAATTAACTTTAAACATGTATTTATCATCATATTTTGGGGCTGGCCAATGTAGAAAAATAAGGGGATGGCAGGTATCTTGTAATCTGAATCAATCAACATTGGCCTTTTATTTTTGAAATTTTGCACAAGGCCTCTACACATGTACAAAAAGATATGGACTACACCAAGTTTGATGATTGCAGGCTTTTGCTGCATCAGATTTTTCAAAAACATTTTAGGTCAAAACAGCTGTATATGTTTATTCTATTTTACACCTTAATAACTGTCAAATAAATGATATACAATATTACAATTAAGTAGATCTTTCAAAATATACTGGCAACTAGCAATATAAACACATATTTCTATCAATTTTAGGAAAATATGATAAAGAAAAATTATAAAATGTTCATATCCTGCCTTTAGCATCATCTGTGTTAGATAGCCGTAGATAAATACACTGCATGCTTTGATTTTCATTCTTATGGTGTATACAAGAGTAATTTTGTTTCTCATGTTGAAAGACAAATACTAGGATTGTGATGATGATAATTACATTAAAAAGTATTAGTTTGTATTATTACAGAAGTATATATCATATACAATACCATGTATCACAGTATTTACATACTTAATCTACATGGGATTTCCATTAAAATCTATATATATAGATATAACATACCAAATACTGTAGAACATTAAATACATAACACTATAAATCTATGCATACAACATGACAGAAGAAACAACCTTATACGTTTCCATAGCAATTAAATATAACCCTTTATTTTAACTGACATCTTGATTAAATTTAAAATTTAAAACTCTTGGTCTTGGTTTGGAATAGCACAGGCACATAATCAATGTCAACCAGCTTATTCTGTGCACAGGAATCAGAGTTATGTGCCTTGCCACAAAACACACCCTAGTAGTTGCCACAGGCTGTTCCAATGGTAAGGTTTGAACCTGAACCTTTTCGGTCACCACACTAAACACATAACCAATGTGGCTCCTAGAAACTGAATGACAAATATAATTAAAATTTTCCTGAACAATAAAAACTTCTGCTATTCTCAAAATCAGGATTTTTAAAAGTTCAACATTTCTTTCAATATTTGGAATTTTTAGTCCCTTTAGAAATATTATATTATAGATAGTGGCCATATCTCACATAATAAATGTGGCTTTTAGAATGCCATGAAAAGATCAAAGCTGGTGGGACCAACAATCTTGACATAATGTATTATATAACAGTTATACAGTAAAGATAAAAAGTTACAGCCTTTTGTTTATAAATGTTTTTAATATCGTTTCCCATAAAAGCACATGCTTATCATTATTTGAAAAGATTATTTTAATTCTGAAGCATGAAAATGACACTGATTTATTCTTTATTTTTCTACATTTTCTTAATAATAAAGATATTGAATTAAGAATATTAACATGATTTGATCGCTATCATTTTTGGCACAACAAGGCATAACCAAATTTTAACAATATTTAATATAACAGGAAAATGAGCTACACATGCTATTTTTCAAAATGATTTATGGCGCGACTACAAAATAAATTTGAGCGATGTAATGTTATAATTAATATTCTCGTCAAATAAGAAAAAAAGATTTTGATTATCCACCCCTGTTATGCTAAGTACCATGTACATTCTTGCATAAAAGTTGGATCCAAATGCAAACTGTAAAAACAGAGATTCTCAAATGGGTAATGATTTAATATTGAATTTATGAAACATGCTTATTCATGATTCATTTCTAGCTTTTGTAAGCCTGGCAAAATTTAAACATTATTAGAGTTTCAAAAATTTGGTATTAAATTGTTTCCAATTAGAGATTATGTTTTAAAAAAATAGTTTTTATTTTAATGGATATAATTGGGAAAGAAAGAAGAACAAATATTTTCTTTTCTTCTGGATAAGACACTATACCTATTCATTGTTTAATGTACAAATTAGTCCCACTCACAGGCTGAATTAATAATGATCCGTTATAAATTGTAAGATTTAAAAGCATATTTTATTACAAATTATAATTCGATGAGCCACTGTTCTTCTAAATCAATAGAACATTTGACACACACATCATTTTTCAATACTGGATCTCTAATGAAATTCCTGTGATATCACATAGCTAACCTAGGCTTAGTTAGACAAGCCATATAGTTACATTGATTTTGATGAGTTTAGTTTTTCACTTAAAGTGTCTCAATTCCACTATAACTAATGCAGTATTTATATACAGCAGAAAATGAAGCATTCCAGTTTTGGATATTTATGTGAAAGGATGATCACTGGAAGTAGAAATTGTACTATATCTAGAATAAACATTTTGCTGAATTTAATGTATTTGTGACATTATATCGACATTGTTTGATTTGAAAGAATGCCATGATCGGGTAACAATTCGTAAGTTGGGAGTCCAGCATGTGCTGCATTTCTCTCTAAACAGTTGAGTTGATTTACCCTGATAAATTAATATTTAAACCAATTTTGTCATTGGTATAGTGTGCCAGTTACATGTTACCCTGCCCCCCTTTATCTACTTACAAAAACCCTTAATTTTATTTGTAACATGTCCATATGATGTAAATTGGCCATTATCCCTAGGGCAATTCATTAAAGATAGTAATAGTAAATTAAAAATTGTTCTTAAAGGCAGAGTAAAGAAAATTTCCATCCAATCAGTAAAACAAATAGTGCTAAATTTCATGGGCTTATTTGGATCAATTCAATTCACACAGACTGATATGTTAACATGTTGACATAACAAAAATATTAAACTGTACACAATATATAAAGTGTATCAACTATACGATAAATTAAGGTCTCCCACCGTCTAATACACTGATCAATCAAGATTTTTCATTGTTTACAGTTTGTTCTTGCTTAAACATAAATGTACATGGTATGGAAACATGTATGCAAAGAATATGATAATAAAATGCATGGTGATGGATGAACAAAAGTCTCTATGAGTTACTCATGCTTATTATATACATTATTTATTTATTTATTACCTGGTACAGATAAAAACAGCTCTTCCATTTTCTATGGTATAATTTCAGTGACCTCACTGTCGTAATTTCTTGCGAATTTAAATATCCGAATTTTCTTAGAAAAGAAAATTACTAAAAATTTGAAGAATAAAAAAGAAATTTTGTTTAAAAAGCTTGAATTTTTACACGTTTTACTGGCAATCGCGAAACAAATTGTCTAGATTTATGTTGACTTTTATTAGTACTGAATGCATATGAATAACTATATGACAAAAATATTGTGATTTTCAGCTCCCTCTACAGTATTATGATTTGAAAAGTTAAATCCATTCTCTTGATTAAAATTTTAAATACAAAAGCTGTTAATTGATGAAATACCAAAACAATTTTAGCCTGTCAAACAGCATCTACGCAACCCAAGGCTCTGATGTTTTAGTCCTATCAACACCTTGGCAGATTAATAAATATATTTCAGTGCTTCAGGACTGTGAATTTCATTGGATGCGACGGCAGGCCACCACATCCAATCAAAATCAAGTTCTTCAAATTTGAACACTGTTCCTACATGGCCAAGACAAGGGGTGCACACAATTGGAATGGACTTAAGTGATTTTCCACTGCTGGTCCATGTTTATTCAAATACATCCTTTACCTCAAATACTCATATAATGGGTTCTTTCTGGTACAGTTTTAATTTTGATGTTAATCTTACAAAAATATTCCTTTGAAGTCAATTGCCTGCACCATTTTTGGCCCATGTATAAGCACCACTGTTATATGCTACTGGCTAGTTGGTATAATATTTTAAGGGAGACAAATCATGACAAACCACTGAAATATCTTATCATTCTGCCAAAGGTTGATAGGGGTAACCTTTCCTAGCAAAGTTGGTAAAACAAGTAATAATATAATTGCCATTTATGGCTAAATCACACTGGACAAAAGAGACTTAAAATGCAAAACATCAATCAACTAAAAGACACATGATACAAATATTCCTAAATGTTCTAATCAAAATCAGAAAAAGAGAGATTTCTAATGCATAACATCAATCAACTAAAAGACACATGATACAAATATTCCTAAATGTTCTAATCAAAATCAGAAAAAGAGAGATTTCTAATGCATAACATCAATCAACTAAAAGACACATGATACAAATATTCCTAAATGTTCTAATCAAAATCAGAAAAAGAGAGATTTCTAATGCATAACATCAATCAACTAAAAGACACATGATACAAATATTCCTAAATGTTCTAATCAAAATCAGAAAAAGAGAGATTTCTAATGCAAAACATTAATCAACTACATAATATTTGATTAAAAAACTAGCACACTTTATTTACAATTGTAATAAAGGCCATGGAAAAAGAGATTTTAATGCACAGCATCAATTAACTAAAAGACACATGATATATAAACTCCTGGACTTTACAATAATCAAGATCTATAATAACGTACAAGTATATTGGATCCAGCTACACAAGTCTACCCCATTTTTAAGTTGGATTATACGTGTTCCCCTTTACCTGCACCACTCAAATTGATTCTCAGGCTCAGCCTATGTCCACCTTCCAGATCAAAGTTGTCAGCACCACCATCATCTTCTAAAACCTGTTGATAGAAACTATTGTTTTGATCCACGTACTGTAGTTGTCAAAAAATAATTTTCCATTATACATGTAACCTTGCAGTCCTGTAGTTGTCAAACAATAATTTCCATTATACATGTAACATTGCAGTCCTGTAGTTGTCAAATAATAATTTTCCATTATACATGCAACCTTGCAGTCAAGTAGTTGTCAAAAATAATTTTCTATTATACATGTAATCTTGCAGACCTGTAGTTGTCAAAAAATAATTTTCCATTATACATGTAACCTTGCAGTCCTGTAGTTGTCAAACAATAATTTCCGCTATAACCCGAATTCGGATATAACCCGGTTGTGGCATGGCTCCCGAAATTTCGGGTAATTTATTACATGTATTTTTCTCAAAGACCAAAAAAAAAAATTTTTAAGTGTGAAAAAAAGTCAAGAGTTTAATTATCATTCTCATATTCGTCTAAACAGTGCGAAAAAGAACGTGTAGAAAATGTATTATCAAAATTTCTTCTAGTTTTGTGCCAAAATAAACGTTGGAAATACGAACCAATTGCTGGGCCTACTGAGAACTTTGATCTTTGTTTATTGTTGAAAAATTACAGCTCATAAGTGTCAATACTACTTTGTGTTTGTCTTGAATGCATTCTGAATACAATCGTTGCTCTAATAATCTCCGATATATGTTCTCTTAATTTCATACACAACTAAGCAATAGCCAATGCGGGGGTTGATAAAAGATTCTCACCAGAATGTATAAATCAATCAATTTAAGTACATTGTTTATCATCAAAGTGAACTGCCGAGCTAAACAGTGACATAATTCTGTTGTTAAAATACAGCCAGTTCTGCCTGCTGTATTAGAGTACATCAAAAGAACATGACGCAATAGCTGGGCGGCAAGTTCAAAGGACTTAGACTAGCAGCTTGGGTGGGAAAAGTGCTGAAATTTACAATGACTGAATTCAGAGACAGAAAGATCTTGAGACGTACATGTAGTTATTATAAGAATACACTTTAGCTTCCATTATTTAATCTACGGACATGTACTATTTCATCATTCATTGCGTACACCCGTTACATATTTTTTAAAATTTTCTTTTCATTGAATTCAGTCACATAATGATCTGTGACAAAATTATTGAATATTTTACATCCTTGTGTGGATATTTTCGATGGAAATATTTGTATTATGGATTCAGTGTATGTTACAAGATTCGCTGGTGAGTACACGGTGTTGATACTCTTTTCATGCAATAGATTATACATTTATATATAAATTAGACACGTGTATGTACTAATGCATGATTCTCTGAATAAAGTAATATATTAAATCTGCAATTTCTGTTACTACAGGAAATGTTTTTCTCTTTTAATATATTTTGATCAAAAATGGTAATTGTGCCATGCATTTTCGCACCCGTCTTTATGTAAGCCACCCCCACCCCCCGCAATTAAATCCAAAAATGTGTTGGTATTGTACATGGTTGCTTATAACACGGTTCGGTTCATATCCCGGTCGGATTCTATGGCTCCCAACTACCGTGTTATAGCAGGGTCCCACTGTACATGTAACATTGTAGTCCTGTAGTTGTCAAAAAATAATTTCCATTATACATGTAATCTTGCAGTCCTGTAGTTGTCAAAAAATAATTTTCCATTATACATGTAACCTTGCAGTCCTGTAGCCGTCAAATAATAAGTTTCCATTATACATATAACATTGCAGTCCTGTAGATGTCAAAAAATAATTTTCCATTATACATGTAACATTGCAGTCCTGTAGTTGTCAAAAAATAATATTCCATTATACATGTAACCTTGCAGTCCTGTAGTTGTCAAAAAATAATTTTCCATTATACATATAACATTGCAGTCCTGTAGTTGTCAAAAAATAATTTTCCATTATACATGTAACCTTGCAGTCCTGTAGTTGTCAAACAATAATTTCCATTATACATGTAACATTGCAGTCCTGTAGTTGTCAAACAATAATTTTATATATGTAACCTTGCAGTCCTGTAGTTGTCAAATTGTACTATTTGATATATTTTTTTAAAATAGTATGTTTCAGTTATACATACACACAGGTATTTTGTTAAAAATATTTTGAATGAAAACTAGTATGCAATTACGCCTCTTTCAAAAATCTGTTTTGAAAATCAGTTAACATGCGGTAATAAGAGAGTAACACATTTTACGAGACTACAGATTCATTGAATGGAAATGGGTTAATTGATAGACAATTTAAATATAACCCTATACATCTGAAAATCTGCTTGTCCAAATCATTGCAGTTCCATCTTTAAGATCATTGTTAATTACAAAAAGTATATACAAAAAATAAGTAAACTGTTTCTGTAGAAATAACTGAAATTAAACATTTTGATGTTTAATAACAACAAATAAATTTTCTTTAAAAAAAAACTAGTTAATTATCCACCAAATTTGTGGTGTTTTCATTGTAGTTTGATATTTACAATAAATTTAATTTGTAATTCCATGATCACTATATGATTTTTTTTTAAAAATGTAATTTTGTGATAGTAAAGATTCTTGTAGTTTCTTTTCCATAAGCTAAGGTGAAAAAAAACAGTTTCAAGATGGCCATATGGTGTCCATAAGAAATGTTAGATAGTAACATTTCCAAACAGGACTAAATAGCCACCATACGTTTTCTGTTGAAAACCTCAGGTCAATTAAGACTTGCCATTCTGGACAAGTAGCAAAACAACAATTTTCAAGATAGCTGCTATGCCGGGTTATATTGGGAAACAGACTGATACCATTTTCATTTAGAATCAATCAGCTAAACATACTGAGAAGTCTTTTAGTGAAAAACCCTTCTTGATATCACCATCCATTCCTTAGCAGTAGTACTGCAGTAGAACTTGTCTTAAAAGTCTGCCCTTTCTGCCAAAAATATTATGGTCACTCAAGGCAGGTGATCTCTATATAATCAATAAATGTGTGCATTAAGAATATGGTCTCTCAAGACAGGTGGTATCACATAACAGTGGTCTTTCAGCACAGGTTCCACTGTAACAGATTTTCGAAGCTACTCAGATGGCAATATTTGATGTCTGAGCAACACATTTTTTGCCTAGGACCAACCAGATATAAAAATTATATTCTATGGTGAAAGCTCCATTCGTTATGATTGATTGTTCAGAAGGTGTTAAAAAATGAGATTTTCCAGACTGCAGCCATGGTGGCCATATTGGATAAGAAATTGGTACCATTTTCAGCTAGAGACAATTAGATATCATACTAAGTCTTTCAGTGATAATCCATGTTTATATGACTATCCACTCAAGCGGAGTGGCAATAACAAGATTTTCAAAATGGCTGCTCTGACAGTGATATTGGATGTCCAAGCAGCACGATTTTCATTTAAGATCAAAGTATTCTGTTTAAGATTCTTGTGTTGGTAACTGTCTTCAATTATCTTAGCCTAACTGTCACATGTTAGATTCAACTCTGTATGTCAGCCTAACTGTGACATGGAAGATTAAAGACTGTATGTTAGCCTGTCATATGGAAGATTCAAGCCTGTATGTTAGCCTAACTCTGACAAGGAAGATTCAAGCCTGTATGTTAGCCAAACTGTCATATGGAAGATTCAAGTCTGTATGTTAGCCTAGCTGTCACAAGGAAGATTCAAGTCTGTATGTTAGCCTAACTGTGACATGGAAGATTCAAGTCTGTATGTTAGCCTAACTGTCATATGGAAGATTCAACTCTGTATGTTAGCCTAACTGTGACATGGAAGATTAAAGGCTGTATGTTAGCCTAGCTGTGACATGGAAGATTCAAGCCTGTATGTTAGCCTAGCTGTCATATGGAAGATTCAAGCCTGTATGTTAGCCTAGCTGTGACATGGAAGATTCAAGCCTGTATGTTAGCCTAGCTGTCATATGGAAGATTCAAGCCTGTATGTTAGCCTAGCTGTGACATGGAAGATTCAAGCCTGTATGTTAGTCTAGCTGTCATATGGAAGATTTAAGTCTGTATGTTAGCCTAGCTGTGACATGGAAGATTCAAGTCTGTATGTTAGCCTAACTGTGACATGGAAGATTCAAGCCTGTATGTTAGCCTAGCTGTCATATGGAAGATTTAAGTCTGTATGTTAGCCTAACTGTCACATGGAAGATTTAAGTCTGTATGTTAGCGAAGATTCAAGTCTGTATGTTAGCGAAGATTCAAGTCTGTATGTTAGCCTAACTGTGACAAGGAAGATTCAAGCCTGTATGTTAGCCTAACTGTCATATGGAAGATTCGAGTGTGTATGTTAGCCTAGCTGTCACAAGGAAGATTCAAGTCTGTATGTTAGCCTAACTGTGACAAGGAAGATTCAAGCCTGTATGTTAGCCTAACTGTCACATGAAAGATTCAAGTCTGTATGTTATCCTAACTGTGACAAGGAAGATTCAAGCCTGTATGTTAGCCTAACTGTGACAAGGAAGATTCAAGTCTGTATGTTAGCCTAACTGTGACAAGGAAGATTCAAGCCTGTATGTTAGCCTAACTGTCATATGGAAGATTCAAGTCTGTATGTTAGCCTAGCTGTCACAAGGAAGATTCAAGTCTGTATGTTAGCCTAACTGTCATATGGAAGATTTAAGTCTGTATGTTATCCTTACTGTGACATGGAAGATTCAAGTCTGTATGTTAGCTTAACTGTGACATAGAAGATTCAAGTCTGTATGTTAGCCTAACTGTGACATGGAAGATTCAAGTCTGTATGTTAGCCTAACTGTCATATGGAAGATTAAAGTCAGCATGTGTTTTCTCTATAATGTGATCTGCTTATTGTAGATTTTAACATCGAATATAATTTTTTTCAGTTATATGAACTTTAATTTTAATTTAAAAAATAGTAATAACTCTACTAAACTCATTTGTACCATTACTAAACATGCACTTTTATCCCCAAATCCTTCTCATAAAGTTCTCATCTTATTTCAACAAAATAAGTTTTTTAAAGAACCAATATACTAAATATTTGCATTTTAAGAAAGTATAAAACATTCCTTCTTTTCTCTCAATTGCCATGGCATGGTCATCCATGGCTGCCATGGTAGAAATATTGGATTTCAGACTGACAACATTTTCAAATGGAACTGAACAGACATTGTAAGAAGTCTTCTCATGAAAACCCCATGCTGACATTACTTTTCATTCAGACGGAATAATCCTAACAAGGTATCAGCCATGTTGACAATATTAGATGCCATATCAGTACTGTTTTCATTCAGGATCAACAAGACATCACAAGAAGACATATGGTGAAAACTCAATGTCAATATGACCATCTATCTAGGAGTGCTGACAGCAAGTTTTCAAGATGGCCACTAGTGTGGCCATAAAGGAGGTCAAATCAGCAGTCTTTCATAGATATGGGAGCAACTAGACATCAAAATAAGTCTTCCAGTGAAATCCCATGTTGATATGACAATCAATTCAAGAACTTTCCCCGAAAACATGTCAGCTCAGTATTAACTAATTATGTACAGAACGTCTCTTGAAAGACCACAGGTATGAGAGACCACCTGTCTTGAGAGACCACTTGTCTTGAGAGATCAAATCCATGGTGCACACATATTTATTTTATACACTGTGTGACCTGTCATGAGAAACAACTTGTCCTGAGGAAGAATGAGTTACTTGACAGAATGGTGGTCCTTCATGGTAAGTTCTACTACATGCATTAACATTCACACATTCAACTGTGGTTGAAAAGACTTAAAAGTTCTTTCTTTCAAACCAGGCATGCTAACTGTTACTTAGCAACACACGTCATTTGGAAAGTATACTCAGAATGCAATAATTCTGCAGTCTCTAAAGTATATATAAAGTAAATGTCTCCAAAGTATAATTCCAGTCTATTTTCAAAGTATATCTCTCCAAAGTATAATTACCATGTCTTCAAAGCATATATCCTGTATTTTATTAAGCATAATTACACTTTGTCTCCAAAGTATAATTATGTTTCCAAAGTATAAACAATGTCTGCAAAGTATAATTACAGTATATCTCTCCATGGTATAATTACTGTATGTCTCCAAAGTATAATTACAGTATATCTCTCCATGGTATAATTACTGTATGTCTCCAAAGTATAATTACAGTATATCTCTCTAAGGTATAGTTACAGTATGTCTCCAAAGTATAATTACAGTATATCTGTCTCCAAAGAATAATTACAGTATGTCTCTCCAAGGTATAATTACAGTATGTCTCCAAAGCATAATTACAGTATGTATGTCTCTCCAAAGTATAATTACAGTATGTCTATCTCCAAAGTATAATTACAGTATGTCTGCCTCCAAAGTATAATAACATTATGTCTCCAAAGTATATTTACAGTATATGTCTCCAAAGTATACTTTCTGATGTAGAGACCAATTTGCTGTATCTGGCAATACGGTCTTCAATTTGTCAAGAAATACAAATATTACCATACAAATCTGAGTAAATTAAAAAACTGTATTTCATCCAAGAATTTTTGGGACATGCACAATACTTATTATTTTGAATAATTGTAATTCTATGAGAAAAACAGAATAAAATTTCTTACGTTGTAATTTAAATATTTTCATGATGATATTCCTAGATGTCCGGCGACACATACATTTATAATGATGATATTCAACGAAACACAGCTGTCATGGGACAAGGAAAATAAACTGGTATATACTTCAAAAATATCCTTAAATAAAACTATTTCCACAGACCTCAACAGCATTATCTAAGCTTTTACACATTCGTGGATCAATCACTCAAATTAATTGTTAAAACATGTTATATTTTAATTCATTAGTCAAATTGAGGAATAACTCCCATTTAAACAACAAAAATATTCTAATTCTATAAAAAATAAAAACGCAAACAAAATATGTTCTCACTGTGTAAACTTTGTAATTCAAGATGATAATTTGAGATAACAAGTGACACATATGAAATAATTGCTCTTCAAGTCAATGCAGACTAAAGGAACCATACCATTAAAGTATATCCACTGCCATCTTGTATAAGTGAAAAGGCAAAACACAATCCTGCACCAGTGATAGGGTGGTAATGTGATGTGATTTACATGTGGGAAATATAATTTTTAGTTTTCATAAAGTACCCACTACTTCAAACATATCAAATTCTTTAGACATGAAGTTTGATCCCAAATACTGATCTTACAACATTTCTTCACCCAATATATTTCCCCAATAGTTGTGCTTGCACTGCAAAGTACTGGACTCGTAATTGTTTGGAACATACACAGCAGAACCTGAAGGCACATTGTTAGATAATAATTATATGTCATGATATTCACCATAAGCAAAACTGATATGGTACAGTGTGCACTTTCAAAATTGATAAATGGTTGCACAATTGATAGATTACAAAAATATACATAAAACATAGTCTAATTTTAAATTACCAGCTTGTAAATATTTTTAAAATTGAAATCAGTAACTTAATAACAGTTTATGTGGTCTGAAACTTTTGAATGAAATTCTTTTAAGTCATTTGGATTAATGAATTCTTATTATACAGCAAAGATACCTATGCCTGCATGAGTTAAATCTGCAGGCGTAAATACCTGCAACATCAGGCCTCATTACAAATTACATTTGCAGTTTAACATTTGAAATATGGAAAGAAGTAAAGTATAAAACATTACAATAAGTCTTCATGCATCAAGCACACAGCAAGGCTATGGGTGATCCTTATGCAACTTCAAAATATAGCTAATACATGTATGTGAAATAAGCAAATTCTAGGCTTCAGGTATTTATGTACAAACTGAAATAAGCACATTCTAGGCTTCAAGCATTTATGCAACAAACTGAAATAAGCAGATTCTAGACTTCAGGTATTTATGTATCAAACAAAAGTGATCATATCTGCATGGGGAAAAATAAAGTATAAAACAAAACAAATTTAACTGGATAAAAATCCCAATTCCTAATGCAGTGATAAATGAGGCACTTTATTTAATTTGTTTCATTCCTTATTTGTCATATTTTTTCAACCTTTAGTCCATCACAGCAGTATACTGTTCAATCTGGTTGATTTAAATAAACATTGAAATTTACAAATACATTCTCATGATACATTTCACTTTCGATAAATGCAGATAAAAAATTTGTTCATACGACTTCCACTAACTTTTTAAAAAGCATTCATGATCTACTTGCATATAAGTTAGATTCAACAGCAAACAACACACATCCTAATCTACTGTCACATAACACGCTTGCAGAGATTACTGAAATCCACTGTCACATCATGCAATGGCAGATTTAGATCAACGCAGTTGAATCCAACCTGCACATAACTATATATGGTATGTGCTTATTATTCATATTTTTAAGTATAGTAGTCCCCCTCTTGAACAGCCCTCCAGACCAGCGGTCACCCACTCCTTACAGTTAGAATCTGTTAGCACTGACGAGATTCTGTTCAGACGTACCGCTCACAAAAGGCCACCCTGTTAACGCGACCAGTATTTTGGTGCAATAATATAAAATTTACTCCTCACAAGTGGCCGCATTTTATTTAATATGTATCCAGAGTAGGGATGTTAATATCAATTTTTTTCCAAAACCGATTATCGTTTGTAGAAATCCGATTTTAAACCAATTATCAGTTTTTGTCCTACATTGAAATTACAAGAAGTATATTCTTATAATGCAAGTTAGTGAATGCCTCTTGCGAATAAAAGATATTCATTACATACCATAACGTATAGACGCTTGTCGTCTGATGGCATGGAGGACGATATTGTGGCTCCATCAAAGCCATCAAATCACGGAAGGAATTGGATTCAACAATCGAAATTGGTAGCATGTTTTCAACGACAAACTTAGCTACAGCAGCAGTAACTTTTTCTTGACTATCAGGACAGTTTCTTTGTGTTCCAATAAATGTTGTTAATCGCGGCTGAACATTTGAAGGAGCCGCAATTTCGGGATGTTTGCTACGCAAATGTGCATGCAATCCAGTAGTAGTACCACCGCTCCGACTTATTTGCTGTGAACCTAGTTTATAGCGAGCCATGCTTGATGAAATTTTTTCAAAGTTTTCCCATACATCAGATTTATTTATACGACCAGTCATATTTGTAAACTTGAAAAGACACAACCAGCAGAGACCAGTCCTCAACAACAGAGACTGTAGCTATTAACAGTCTATTGTTGTCAATTTCGGACATCAAAGAACTTAGCGACCGGTCGGTCGACTAACTATTTACATCCTTCAACAATAAATGTATTCATTTACAAACACGCTGCATGGAGTGCTCACAAATTTTAAACAAACACACCTTCTTATCTGCTGGCCATATTGTATTAAAATGTAAATACTAAACAAATGCATGAACGAATTTTTTTCTGGCATTTTTTAAAATTTTCACTACAAAAATGGTAAAAAAAATATTGAATTCGATTATCGTTTTGTAAAAACAAAAACAGATAATTGTTTTCAAACCCGATAATCGGATTTCCGATTTTCGTTTAACATTCCTAATCCAGAGCCAGTATTGTATTCATGACATGTGTTAATTAATCCGATTTTGTTTCCCGATGTCAGGTTTTCGTTACTGAAAGAAGTGTCGAAAAAACTACATGTACCACTAAGGTTAATATTATATCATTTACGCCTCACCAGAAGTCACATTTATTCCATAAAGCCAAGAAAGACTCAAATTTTAATCCATACAAAAGGGTAAGTACATGTAATAAGATTAGACATGCTGGTGTTATCATGAGATGTCCGATTTAGTACCTCTGATAATCATTAAGATTACAATTATTGAACAGTAGTTACAGATGAGAAGTGGCAGTATCGATGTAAATACACAAATCGGCAACAAGATGGTTTGATAGCCTTTATGGCTTCCCTTAGTAAGATGTTGAGCTTGTGGCTATTGCTATTGAAAATAATTGTCACGATCACAAATCCTCATGCTTGATGTTAATGGTACATATTGAATATACATACACGCTTCCTTTAAAAAAACACATGGCAATTTGTTCAAATGCAGAAAAATTGTTTTATCAGTCTTGAAGTTGGCAACATTGGAATAAATACAGTGTAACTGCAAAGACATCAACAGGTCATTGAGGAAAAGTTAATTCTCAATTTAGAAGAGAAAGTGAAAGTAATTCAACTGACCGAAAAGTGGGAGAGTTGATCCTGGCAGAAAAATTTGATGTTGCAAAGACTCAGATAAACAACATTGTGAAAGATAGGGAAACAATTCTGCAGATATGGGAAGGTGGAATGGATGGAGAAAGGAAGATTGTTAGAGCCAGGAGATGTTTGTATCCTGATTTGAATGAAAAGGTTTTTTGAATGGTTTTTCACTGCGCAAGCTAAGAAAATTCCACTCACTGGTCGAATGATGCAAGAAAAATCGACAATTTTGTAAGTTGCAATGGGATATGACAACTTTACTGCAAGTAACGAATGGTTGCAAATATTTCAAGTCCGACACAATATTAGGTGTTCTGTCCTTAGTGGAGAATCAGCTGATGTTAATAATGAAGTTGTCAAAGATTGGATCAAAAGACTGAACAATATATGCAGTGGATATGACAGCAAGGATATTTTTATTTGTGATGAGACTGGTTTGTTTTTTAGACCGTTTCCAACAAGGTCGCTGGTACAAAAAGGGGATTCATGTAAAGGTGGGAAAAAAGTAAAGGAGTGATTTGCAGTTTTGCTCTGCACCAGTTGTTCTGGTGAGAAACTGAAGCCACTGCTGATAGGAAAGTTGAAAATCCAATGTGCTTTAAGGGATATAGCCGGACACATCTGAGACTTACATATGAGGCAAACAGAAAAGCATGGGTGACAGGACAGATATTTGAGTCCTGAATCAAAAAACTTAATCAGCAGATCAAAGTGCAGAACAGGAAGATCCTGCTTTTTCTCGACAACTGTGCTGCACCCCCAAAACTGGATTTGTCAAATGTCAAGGTTTATTTTTGATAATCCAGATGGTCAAAGTAAACTTCAGGATAAAGCTGTTGAGGCACATTTGTTCCTGATGGATAATCTGCATTGGAGATAGCACAAAAGGTGACTCTGCTGGATGGAATCCAATGGCTGACATCAGCATGGGATGTCCGACAGTAGAGATGATTCAAAACTGCTTTCGGAAATGTGGGTTTTTCCAAGAGGTATCAGGTGTACCAGAGACAGAGGAGAAAACTGGGATGAAGAGGACTATCTTCCCCTTATACCACCTGGAACAATCCTTAAGGATTATGTTTAGTGTGGTCATGCATTAGCTACAGAGAACACAATTAGTGATGACTGGGAGTCATAAATGACAGATGGTGTTAGAAATTCTACTGACACATACCAGGATGAGGAAAAAAAACTGTGACAGTGAGATGTGTGACAAACCAAACCCAGCCAAAAAGTGCTTTACACTGCATACTGCATGGTTACATTCCACCGAATTGATGGATTATGGCCTTGCAACAAACAGTGTTGAACTTGTGGACATAATTATGAAAACACAAGACAATCTTAAAAACAATAAATGAAAAGCTGTAGAAAGCATGGGACAAATGACACTAGATAACTTTTTCAAGCCTAAGAATTCTTCGGAACATCTGTCTTGTACTGAAGTGTCTACTAGAGACAGATGATGTGATCTGTAACATTATTACAAAGACAGTTTTAATATACCATGTAACAATGGTTATTCATAACATTCTTTTGAAAATGACAAAACAGTTTGCTTCACATTGATTTCACAACGTACATGTGATTTTTAGAAGAAAATATTACATGCTTTAGAACGAAATGCAATTATGACTTCCTTCAAATGTATTTACTATTCGCATTTGTCATCCCCCTCTAGAAAGGTCACCCTCATTATAAGGCCACTTTCCTGCTGCAAAATGGGTGGCCGTGTAAAAGAGAGACTACTGTATGTACATAAGTATATAATTAAACAGATTTTATAGTAACTGATTAATATAATTACTTACATTTTATAGTAACTAAGTATATAATTACATTGATTTTATAGTAATTAATAAAGTAGATAATTACATAGATTTTATAGTAACTAATAAATATATAATTACACAGATTTTATGGCAACCAATTAAATATAATTAGATTTTATAGTGTCTAATTAAGTATAAAATTACATTGATTTTATAGTAACCAATTAAATATATAATTACATAGGTTTTATAGTGTCTAATTAAGTATAAAATTACATAGGTTTTATAGCAACCAATTAAATATATAATTACATAGATTTTATAGTGTCTAATTAAGTATAAAGTTACAGTGATTTTATAGTAACTAATTAAGTATATCATTACATACATTTTATAGTAAATAAGTATATAATTACATAGATTTTATAGTGTCTAATTAAGTATATAATTACATAGGTTTTATAGTGTCTAATTAAGTATAAAATTACATAGATTTTATAGTAACCAATTAAATATATAATTACAAAGATTTTATAGTAACCAATTAAATATATAATTACATAGATTTTATAGTGTCTAATTAAGTATAAAGTTACAGTGATTTTATAGTAACTAATTAAGTATATCATTACATACATTTTATAGTAAATAAGTATATAATTACATAGATTTTATATTGTCTAATTAAGTATATAATTACATAGATTTTATAGTGTCTAATTAAGTATATAATTACATAGGTTTTATAGTGTCTAATTAAGTATATCATTACATAGATTTTATATTAAATAAGTATATAATTACATAGATTTTATAGTGTCTAATTAAGTATATAATTACATAGATTTTATAGTGTCTAATTAAGTATATAATTACATAGGTTTTATAGTGTCTAATTAAGTATAAAGTTACACTGATTTTATAGTAACTAAGTATAAAGTTACACTGATTTTATAGTAACTAATTAAGTATATCATTACATAGATTTTATATTAAATAAGTATATAATTACATAGATTTTATAGTGTCTAATTAAGTATATAATTACATAGATTTTATAGTGTCTAATTAAGTATATAATTACATAGGTTTTATAGTGTCTAATTAAGTATAAAGTTACACTGATTTTATAGTAACTAAGTATAAAGTTACACTGATTTTATAGTAACTAATTAAGTATATAACTACATAGATTTTATAGTAAATAAGTATATAATTACATAGATTTATATCAACAATATATGTATATAATTATGGATTTTATAGTAACTAATTAAGTATATAATTACATAGATTTTATAGTAACTAATTAAGTATAAAATTACATAGATTGTATAGTAGCTGAAAAATATAATTATGCAGACCTTATAGTAGATAATTAAGTATAAAAGGATATTATGCAGATTTTTGTAGTAGCTAATTAAGTATATACTTAGAGTTTATACTAGCCAATTCAGATTATAATTATGTAGATTTTATAGTAAATAATTAAGTATATATCTATTATGTAAATGTTACAGTAGCTAATTAGGTATTATGCTGAATTTACCATGATAGATAATTAAGTATTATGCAGATTTTATGGTGGCTAAATAAATATTATTATGTAGATTTTACAGTAGCTAATTAAGTATAATGAAGATTTTATAATGGCTAAATAAGTATATTAATATGCAGATTATATAGTAGGTAATTAAGTATATTATTATGTACATTTCATAATAGCTAATTAAGTATTATGCAGATTTTAGAGTAGCTGCAAACAAATTTCTTTTTGAGTCAGATCTGCATCTCATGTGTCAAGATGCTGTGTTTGGATTAAGTTCTGTCAGTTAGGAGACCCGTTTTTATCCAAATTCTTCTGTGAACTGAAGTGAGTTTCTTTGCTTCTGTAACTAAGACACTGCTTCCTCCCTCCACCATGCCAACAAATAAGTAATACCTTATTTTTACTTCTTATTGCAGTTCTTGTCTTGTAGATTTATGCCATTTTTCTCATTATGATATTGTTATTCCTGACATAAGAAACCCCATGTAGAGGTAACAAATGCATATTCAGACAGCCAATATATTTTTTCCTCAATTTCCGTTCGCTAGTTGATTAAAAAAATGGCTGCTAAAAATATTAATTCAAACACAAACATTTCAGAAGGTGGAGTTAAAATTGTTTTCCTACAATCTCAGTCAATCAGTAAATAGGATACTGCACAATAATTTCATGGGCTTATTTGGACCAATCAGAATAACATAACGTGATATTTTAACACGTGGTAATGTCAAAAATATGAAACTCCACATACTATGGTAAAACTATACCTACTATGTGATAATTAAGTATAGTAGTATGTAGATTATATAGTAGCTGATTAACTATATAATATTATGTATGTTTCATAGTAGCTGATTAGGTATAATGAAGATTTTATAGCAGATAATTAAATATAATATTAGGTAGGTTTAATAGTAGCTGATTAGGTATAATGAAGATTTTATAGTAGATAATTAAATATAATATTAGGTAGGTTTCATAGTAGCTGATTAGGTATAATGAAGATTTTATAGTAGATAATTAACTATATAATATTAAGTAGGTTTCATATTAGCTAATTAGGTATAATGAAGATTTTATAGTAGCTAATTAAATATAATATTAGGTAGGTTTCATTGTAGCTAATTAGGTATAATGAAGATTTTATAGTAGCTAATTAAATATAATATTAGGTAGGTTTCATTGTAGCTAATTAGGTATAATGAAGATTTTATAGTAGATAATTAACTATATAATATTAGGTAGGTTTCATTGTAGCTAATTAGGTATAATGAAGATTTTATAGTAGATAATTAAATATAATATTAGGTAGGTTTCATAGTAGCTAATTAGGTATAATGTAGATTTTATAGTAGATAATTAAATATAATATTACGTAGGTTTCATAGTAGCTAATTAGGTATAATGAAGATTTTATAGTAGATAATTAAATATAATATTATGTAGGTATAATGAAGATTTTAAAGTAGATAATTAAATATAATATTACATAGGTTTCATAGTAACTAATTAGGCATAATGAAGATTTTATAGTAGATAATTAAATATAATATTACGTAGGTTTCATAGTAGCTAATTAGGTATAATGAGGATTTTATAGTAGATAATTAAATATACTATTACGTAGGTTTCATAGTAGCTGATTAGGTATAATGAAAATTTTATAGTAGATAATTAAATATAAAATTACGTAGGTTTCATAGTAGCTAATTAGGTACACATATAATGGAGATTTTATAGTAGATCATTAAATATAATATTACGTAGGTTTCATAGTAGCTAATTAGGAATAATAAAGATTTTATAGTAGATAATTAAATATAATATTAGGTTGGTTTCATTGTATCTAATTAGGTATAATGAAGATGTCATAGTAGATAATTAAAAATATAATATTAGGTAGGTTTCATAGTAGCTAATTAGGTATAATGAAGATGTTATAGTAGATAATTAAAAATATAATATAAGGTAGGTTTCATAGTAGCTAATTAGGTATAATGAATATTTTATAGTAGCTAATTAAATATATTAGGTAAGTTTCATTGAAGCTAATTAGGTATAATGAAGATTTTATAGTAGATAATTAAATATAAAATTATGTAGGTTTCAAAGTAGCTAATTAGGTATAATGAAGATTTTATAGTAGATAATTAAATATAATATTAGGTAGGTTTCATAGTAGCTGATTAGGTATAATGAAAATTTTATAGTAGATAATTAAATATAATATTACGTAGGTTTCATAGTAGCTAATTAGGTATAATGAAGATTTTATAGTAGATAATTAAATATAATATTAGGTAGGTTTCATAGTAGCTGATTAGGTATAATGAAAATTTTATAGTAGATAACTAAATATAATATTACGTAGGTTTCATAGTAGCTAATTAGGTACACATATAATGGAGATTTTATAGTAGATAATTAAATATAATATTACGTAGGTTTCATAGTAGCTAATTAGGAATAATAAAGATTTTATAGTAGATAATTAAATATAATATTAGGTAGGTTTCATAGTAGCTAATTAGGTATAATGAAGATTTTATAGTAGATAATTAAATATAATATTACGTAGGTTTCATAGTAGCTAATTAGGTATAATGAAGATTTTATAGTAGATAATTAAATATAATATTATGTAGGTATAATGAAGATTTTAAAGTAGATAATTAAATATAATATTACATAGGTTTCATAGTAACTAATTAGGCATAATGAAGATTTTATAGTAGATAATTAAATATAATATTACGTAGGTTTCATAGTAGCTAATTAGGAATTGTTAAAGAATTTATAGTAGATAATTAAATATAATATTACGTAGGTTTCATAGTAGCTAATTAGGTATAATGAGGATTTTATAGTAGATAATTAAATATAATATTATGTAGGTTTCATAGTAGCTAATTAGGAATAATAAAGATTTTATAGTAGATAATTAAATATAATATTAGGTAGGTTTCATTGTATCTAATTAGGTATAATGAAGATGTTATAGTAGATAATTAAAAATATAATATTAGGTAGGTTTCATAGTAGCTAATTAGGTATAATGAAGATGTTATAGTAGATAATTAAAAATATAATATTAGGTAGGTTTCATAGTAGCTAATTAGGTATAATGAATATTTTATAGTAGCTAATTAAATATATTAGGTAAGTTTCATTGTAGCTAATTAGGTATAATGAAGATTTTATAGTAGATAATTAAATATAATATTATGTAGGTTTCATAGTAGCTAATTAGGTATAATGAAGATTTTATAGTAGATAATTAAATATAATATTAGGTAGGTTTCATAGTAGCTGATTAGGTATAATGAAAATTTTATAGTAGATAATTAAATATATTATTACGTAGGTTTCATAGTAGCTAATTAGGTATAATGAAGATTTTATAGTAGATAATTAAATATAATATTAGGTAGGTTTCATAGTAGCTGATTAGGTATAATGAAAATTTTATAGTAGATAACTAAATATAATATTACGTAGGTTTCATAGTAGCTAATTAGGTACACATATAATGGAGATTTTATAGTAGATAATTAAATATAATATTACGTAGGTTTCATAGTAGCTAATTAGGAATAATAAAGATTTTATAGTAGATAATTAAATATAATATTAGGTAGGTTTCATAGTAGCTAATTAGGTATAATGAGGATTTTAAATATTAGGTAGGTTGCATAGTAGCTAATTAGGTATAATGAAGATTTTATAGTAGCTAATTAAATATATTAGTAGGTTTCATAGTAGCTAATTAGGTATAATGAAGATTTTATAGTAGATAATTAAATATAATATTAGGTAGGTTTCATAGTAGCTAATTAGGTATAATGAATATTTTATAGTAGCTAATTAAATATAATATTAGGTAGGTTTCATTGTATCTAATTAGGTTTAATGAAGATGTTATAGTAGATAATTAAAAATATAATATTAGGTAGGTTTCATAGTAGCTAATTAGGTATAATGAAGATTTTATAGTAGCTAATTAAATATAATATTAGGTAGGTTTCATAGTAGCTAATTAGGTATAATGAAGATTTTATAGTAGCTAATTAAATATAATATTAGGTAGGTTTCATAGTAGCTGATTAGGTATAATGAAGATTTTATAGTAGATAATTAAAAATATATTAGGTAGGTTTTATAGTAGCTAATTAGGTATAATGAAGATTTTATAGTAGATAATTAAAAATAATATTAGGTAGGTTTCATAGTAGCTAATTAGGTATAATGAATATTTTATAGTAGCTAATTAAATATAATATTAGGTAGGTTTCATTGTATCTAATTAGGTATAATGAAGATGTTATAGTAGATAATTAAAAATATAATATTAGGTAGGTTTCATAGTAGCTAATTAGGTATAATGAAGATTTTATAGTAGCTAATTAAATATAATATTAGGTAGATTTCATAGTAGCTAATTAGGTATAATGAAGATTTTATAGTAGCTAATTAAATATAATATTAGGTAGGTTTAATAGTATCTAATTAGGTATAATGAAGATGTTATAGTAGATAATTAAAAATATAATATTAGGTAGGTTTCATAGTAGCTAATTAGGTATAATGAAGATTTTATAGTAGCTAATTAAATATAATATTATGTAGGTTTCATAGTAGCTAATTAGGTATAATGAAGATTTTATAGTAGCTAATTAAATATAATATTAGGTAGGTTTCATAGTATTTAATTAGGTATAATGAAGATGTTATAGTAGATAATTAAAAATATAATTTCAGGTAGGTTTCATAGTAGCTAATTAAGTATAATGAAGATTTTATAGTAGATAATTAACTTTATAACATTATGTAGGTTGCACAGTAGCTAATTAAGTATTATAAAGAGTTTATAGTAGATAACTAACTATATAGTTAAGAGCAACACACACCAAAAAAAAAGAACTGATCCCCAGAACATCCGGTTTTGCATTGAACAGACTGCAATCTGAACATCTTGGAAATATTAATTAAAAAAAAGTCCACATGACTGAGAAATTGCTAATGAATAAGAAAACATCGATTACTTTAAAAATATATCAATGCATATATTTTGCACAAAAAATGTTTAGATTGTGACTGCTAAAAGAAAAGTAAATGGCTTTTGCTGATCATGATGTTCAGTATTGCTCTTTCGTCCTGTGTTTCTATTAATACAAAAGGAACAGTCTCTTCAAATCTCTAACACTTGAGAAATGATTCGAGTTGCATGCATTGAGTCTTGATCCCAGACAAATTCATCACCAAAGTGTGCACTGATTCTTGATCCAATACAAAAAAACTACAGTCACATGCATTGACTCTTGCCTTTTGGCCAAAATTTAGATGTAACAGCTGTTACAATGCAAGAAAATGAACACCAAGCTGATTAATGGGTTATGTAGATAAACAGAGTGTTTTTGTGTGAATACATAAATAAAGCATGAGGATTTGACTGTTACAAACTTCACCTGGTTTGGTCCTAGTGAGTATTTGTGCGTTGCATGCCTGGAGGTCAAGGGTCAAAGGACTAACATTGTCTCATCACTAATGGTATCAACTTCTTGCATTTCCACATGGACAACCTCAATAAGTAAATAAAAACATGACGATGAAAAGAAAAGAAAAGAAAAGAAAAGAAAAGAAAAGAAAAGAAAAGAAAAGAAATGAAAAGAAAAGAAAAATGAAAAAGCCAGCCATAAAAAACAAACAATTTAAAAATACTTAATGTTTGTAAAACATGCATGCCCCCACTGCAAAGCAATGTAGATTGAAAAAGTTAAAGTTCCCAAATATTAAAAACTACTGGACACATTTAAAACTGCTACAATGGCATGAAAATCTATTCAGGTCTTATATTGATGGATAAAAATAGGCAATCCAAAAAATTCATTTGTCTATCTCACATGATATTTGCTAATTTGTGCTCAAATGTAATACTCTTCAAACCAAACTAGCTGTCATGATCTGAACATTTAATAAGGTATATAAACAGACCAACCAAAGTTTAATCTGTCTACCTAAAGTGGCTTTGTTTAATTATGCTAACAAGGTTTTTGCCAAAAATGGTTTAAGCGCCAAAAATGTAAAATTAACCAAACAAGATCACATGCATGTGATCACAAATTTGATTTCTAAAAACATTTCTTTCCAAAGTTGCTTTTTATTAATCATGCCAACAAGGTTACTGTCCATAATGGCTTAAAGTATACAAAATTGAAATACTGCTGTAATGGCTTGAAAATTAATTAGGTCATCAGCTCATGACTATGATTAAGTGACTGTGCACAATTTTCATGACTGCAAGTCCAAAAGTTTCTGTGCCAACATGAAGACTTTAGTGTATAAAATTTCAAGGTTTTCAGTTTTAAAGTTTTTGGGCTGTCATGATCGAGTTTAAAATTTCAAGGTTCTCAGTCAAAACATTTTGGGCTGTCATGATAGAGTGTACAATTTCAAGGTTCTTAGTCTACTAGATTTGGGCTGTCATGATATAGTGTCTAAAATTTCAAGGTTCTCAGTCTAATAGTTTTTGGGCTTTTGTCATGATAAGAGTAAAATTTCAAGGTTCTCAGTCTACTAGTTTTGGGCTGTCATGATACAGAGTGTGTAAAATTTCAAGGTTCTCAGTTGAATAGTTTTGAGGCTGTCATGATAGTGTGTAAAATTTCAAGGTTCTCAGCCTAAATATTTTTTTGGCTGTCATGATAGAGTTTAAATTTCAAGGTTCTCAGTCTAAAAGGTTTTGGACTGTCATGATAGAGTTTAAAATTTCAAGGTTCTCCATCTAATAGTTTTGGGGCTGTCATAATAAATAGAGTGTGAACAAATATTCAAGGTTCACAGTCTAATAGTTTTTGGGCTGTCATGATAGAGTGTGCAAATATTCAAGGTTCTCAGTCTAATAGTTTTTGGGCTTTTGTCATGATAGAGTAAAATTTCAAGGTTCTCAGTCTACTAGTTTTGGGCTGTCATGATACTGAGTGTGTAAAATTTCAAGGTTCTCAGTTGAATAGTTTTGAGGCTGTCATGATAGTGTGTAAAATTTCAAGGTTCTCAGCCTAAATATTTTTTTGGCTGTCATGACAGAGTTTAAAATTTCAAGGTTCTCAGTCTAAAAGGTTTTGGACTGTCATGATAGAGTGTAAAATTTCAAGGTTCTCCATCTAATAGTTTTGGGGCTGTCATAATAGAGTGTGAACAAATATTCAAGGTTCACAGTCTAATAGTTTTTGGGCTGTCATGATAGTGTAAAATTTCAAGGTTATCAGTCTAATAGTTTTTGGGCTGTCATGATAGTGTAAATTTTCAAGGTTCTCAGTCTAATAGTTTTTGGTCTGTCATGATAGTGTAAATTTTCAAGGTTGTCAGTCTAATAGTTTCTGTGCTGTCATGATATAGAGTGTAAAAAATTTCATGGCCCTATGTCTAATAATTTTTGGGCTGTCACAATACAATGGATCTGAGATGGATGAACTGTTGAACTGCGGCAAAGCCTTTAATGATACCTTCTATTATTAAAATTGTCGTAATTTGCAAGTAATGTATTTTATAATTCTGAAACAATTCCACTATACATGTATCTCTATATTAGCATGCAACACCCAGCCAACCTTGTTTTTAATTTCGGTGCTCAAGAAATTAAAGCTGGCATGTTCGATGTATGTGATCATACACATATAACTTCATTCAGAGAAATATCTTGTGCTTCAAATATTTAAGGCAAAAAACATGTCTGCATACTTATACAGCTGCTAATCCAGGAGATTGACCTCTGACATGCTCTTAAGGTTAAAAGAACAAATGCTTCAAGAATAGACATGCCCCATTCTTATTAACATTATAATGCCATATCAGAAATTCATGTGATAATGGTGTTTTTAACTGAGATATAAAAAAACATAGTGATACTTCATTATTATTTCCAGCACTTTACCGAAACATCTGAAATAAATTTCATTTGTAATTGACCTATCAGTAATGGAGACATTAATGTCACTGAAAGGAAATTTCACAAAAATGATTTGAACTTTTTGAAAATTCAATCCAATTGAATAGATGTGTATTTGCAAAATAAAATATTTTATTACTTATCCACATCATATATATTTCATATCTCTTATACTGTTTCTCTTACTTTCAAGTGAATTATAATACTTGAAAAAAAAAAAAATATATAACTTATTTCGCAAGTTATATGAACTTTATGCTCACTAAAACCTTACGATGAAACTTTAAAACTGCTTCAGTAATAAGCATAAATCTGCCATTTCATTATGAAAAAAAAATTAATCTAAAATCATTTAAACTTGAACAAATATTCAAAACAAAGGAAAACTTTGTGATGGCTAAGTCTCAAATTCAGGAAATTCTTAATTGTATCAAAAAAAGCACATCGTATTGTCCGGGCTCAAAATTGACTGAAACATCTAGCTCTATATTTTTTCAGCTAGCACATCAAAACTTGAACTAGCAAAATGCTACCTTGCTAGTGTAAATCTTGGGCCTTGAACATGAAAAATATAATAATACTTCATCAAATATTTTAAAATTGCAACACAAACATTTTCAAAATAATTATCAATTAACGAATCAATATCTGTACTTTGCAATGCTAAATCCCCTAAGCAATCAATAATGCACCTTGTTCCTAGCTACATACTGTGTTTGCACACTAACATTAAAGTTGCACTGTTACTTTCTTAATTAAAGCATGCAGTCAGACACTTGCACATTGCTGAGTGTGATAAATCACTTGCTTGTGACGGACTAGTTTCATTGCTAGCTTATGTACCAAACCTGTCATGACTTCTATCTGATATTAAAATGAGTGCAGTCTAGTCAATACAATATTTTTCAAAAATTCCATGACATGGATATACTATGGAACAAACAAAACATAAAGAAGTCATCTTGTTTCAGACAGGTATATCAGGGTGTATAAGTTTAAGCTTATTAAAAGACTATCTTGCTTCAGACAGGTACAGACCTAGATTTGCCATCACATAATGTACTAGCAAATCTAAGACTAAGATGTTTGTCAGGAATATTCAGTAGAACAAAAAAAAAAGACCCTGATCCTTTGGCACATTATGTGATGGCAGATCAGGGTCAGAACGTTTTGCAGTCTCATTTAACTAATAAGTGAGTGCACATGGTAATTGACATCAATAATAATCATTAAATAGAATTTAATGAGGTCTCATTATTTCTTATTCAAACATTTCCTCAACATTTAAAATTGACAATGGCCAAAACAAAAGGACTTTGTACATGTATGATTCTTTTCCGATTGTATTATTAATATCTAATTTCCTTAAAAATGCAAACAAGCTAGCTTCCCATGCATATTTGTAGAAATGCATTGGAGACTGCATTAACTGTCACAACTTACCTCCAAAGGATCTCGTGTTGTCCCATCTTGAGAAGTTGGGGAGTTCAGTGAGGGACTAACATAACTATTTTCACCAATGGATGCCTCGCTGTGATCAATAATCAATTCAGCATCTGAATCCCCATCTGTTCCTCCTCCATCAACACCCTAAAATGTACCATACAATGATTTCAACCTTAACTAAATGTAACATTAATTAACAGAATGTTATTTAATGGAAAACTATTTAACCGAGAAAAAAATCTTTACAAAACTGCAAATCTTGTAAAAACTAATTGAATGAAGGTTCAAAAATCACCAGCAGAACTATTTTGGTCTTGGCAAAATGCATGCAAGACTGTAACAACCTGCAATTCAAGCTGTCCACTGAAATAATGTATCTTTGAATACGTCTGAATTTTAAGTCGGTAAAATTTATGGAATAAAGGATGGTGATATAGTTTTGGCAAATAAGGACTCGTTACACTGTTAGACATAAAAACTTGCTAAAATTATCTCATGCTAGTGAGGTCAACTGGTCATCAAAGTATTAAAAAATACAAGATATGGGGAAAGAACTCAAGAAATACTGCTAGTCAGCATATGTTTTACAAACACATATAATCTGAATATTTATCTATATTTTTTTTTCCAAATCACTTAAGAATTTATGTTAACATTAAAAATTGTATAGTAATTTTCTTTCAAATGCATCTTTTATCATTTTTTCGAGTTTTACCATCAGCTGAACAATATCCATGAGAGAAGCTTAAGTTTGATACCCTTACCTGTGAAAGTTGTTCTGCTGTTGTTAACAACTTAGCAATTGGTAAACAGCATTTTGGTAAAGTATCCATCAACGTTGGTCGACTGTTGGTTAGGAAAGGTTTCATATACCTGAAGAAAAAAAAGGCATCATTTTTTAAAGATCTTCGCTCATGCATCTCTTTGGGAATAAGAGAACAACTGACAACAAACCAAATGATACTGAAGAAATGAAATAGTCACTCATGTCTGAAAGTCAAGTCCATGTGACCAAATTTTGGTATGGCTGACTTACTCTTGTAAAGATACCTCCACAAAACCAATTTCCATGATTCAGATTAAATAAGGTCCAAGACACAGAGGGTGTAACTAATGGAAAGCTGAAAGATATAAGTCACTTTGGCATTTCAATCAGGCCCCAGTGACCTATTTTTAGAATTGGTTCAGTTATTTTCCCCATAGAAAATGTGCATTGAAATTTAATGTTATCAGTTTTAAGTAACCTCTCGAACATCTAATCTGATGGGGATCTGAATAATCTGCTTTTCCAAAAGCATGTATATAGGATGTTAAAAAACGGGGTCACCTTAAATAAAAAAAATGTTAAGTACAGGTTTGATTATATTCACTTCATATCAAACAGATATGAGATTAAATACAGGTTTGATTATATTCACTTCATATCAAACAGATATGAGATTAAGTACATGTTTGATTATATTCACTTCATATCAAACATATGAGATTAAGTACAGGTTTGATTACAGTGGGTATATTTACTTTATATCAAACTGATACCATATTTCATATGATTCTGACTCTATTATATTTGTTATACTCGATTCATATCAAAGTGATACTGCATTAAGTACAGATTGGATTATTTCACACTGGGTATATTCACTTCATATTAAAATGATACCAGATTTAGTACAGGTTTGATTGTAATGCATTTGGTATACTTACTTCATATCAAACTGATACAGATTGGATTATTTCACACTGGTTATATTCACTTCATATTAAAATGATACCAGATTTAGTACAGGTTTGATTACAGTGGGTATATTTACTTTATATCAAACTGATACCATATTTCATATGATTCTGATTCTATTATATTTGTTATACTCAATTCATATCAAACTGATATTGGATTAAGTACAGATTGGATTGTATCACAACAGATATATTCACTTCATATTAAAATGATACCAGATTTAGTACAGGTTTGATTGTAATGTATTTGGTATACTTACTTCATATCAAACTGATACAGATTGGATTATTTCACACTGGTTATATTCACTTCATATTAAAATGATACCAGATTTAGTACAGGTTTGATTACAGTGGGTATATTTACTTTATATCAAACTGATACCATATTTCATATGATTCTGATTCTATTATATTTGTTATACTCAATTCATATCAAACTGATATTGGATTAAGTACAGATTGGATTGTATCACAACAGATATATTCACTTCATATTAAAATGATACCAGATTTAGTACAGGTTTGATTGTAATGTATTTGGTATACTTACTTCATATCAAACTGATACAGATTGGATTATTTCACACTGGGTATATTCACTTCATACAGTGGGATCCCGCTATAACCCGCCCCGCTATAACCCGAATTCAGATATAACCCGGTCGTGGCATGGCTCCCGAAATTTTGGGTAATTTATTACAGGTATTTTTCTTTTTTGAAAAAAAAATTAAGAGTTTAATTATCATTCTCATATTCGTCTAAGCAGTGCGAAAAAGAATGTGTAGAAAATGTATTATCAAATTTCTTCTAGTTTTGTGCCAAAATAAACGTCGGAAATACGAACCAATTGCTGGGCCTATTGAGAACATTGATCTTTGTTTATTGTTAAAAAATTACAGCTCATAAGTGTCAATATTATAATTACTGATTCCTGAGTAATGAAGCCATTGTGTCTACTTTGTGTTTGTCTTGAATGCATTCCAAATACAATCGTTGCTCAAAATAATCTCCGATATATGTTCTCTTAATTTCATACACAACTAAGCAACAGCCAATGCAGTGGTTGATAAAAGATTCTCACCAGAATGTATAAATCAATTAATTTAAGTACATTGTTTATCATCAAAGTGAACTGCCGAGCTAAACAGTGACATAATTCAGTGGTTAAGCCAGTTCTACCTGCTGTATTTATTAGAGTACATCAAAAGAACATGACGCAATAACTGGGCGGCAAGTTCAAAGGACTTTGACTAGCAGCTTGGGTGGGAAAATGTGCTGAAATTTACAATGACTGAATTCAGAGACAGAGAGATCCTGAGATGTACATGTAGTTATTATAAGAATACACTTTAGCTTTCATTATTTAATCTATGGACATATACTATTTCATCATTCATTATGTACACCCGTTACGTAATTTTTGTTTTTTTTCTTTTCATTGAATTTAGTCACATAATGATCTGTGACAAAATTATTGAATATTTTACATCCTTGTGTGGATATTTTCGATGGAAATATTTGTATTATGGATTCAATGTATGTTACAAGATTCGCTGGTGAGTACACGGTGTTGATACTCTTTTCATGCAATAGATTATACATGTATACATAAATTAGACACATGTATGTATCAATGCATGGTTCTCTGAATAAAGTAATATATTATATCTGCAATTTCTGTTACCACAGCAAATGTTTTTCTCATTTAATATATATTGATCAAAAATGGTAATTGTGCCATGCATTTTCGCACCCGTCTTTATGTACCCCCCCCCCCCCAATTAAATCCAAAAATGTGTTGGTATTGTACATGGTTGCTTATAACACAGTTCGGTTCATAGCCCGGTCGGATTCTATGGCTCCCAACTACCGTGTTATAGCGGGGTCCCACTGTACTAAAATGATACCATAATCAGTATTGGAATGGATATGCTCACTTCAAATCAAACTGATAACAGATCTCACAATGGTTTCACTGAACTGTATTTGGTATACCCATTTCATATGAAACAGAGAGAATTTAGTACAGGTTTGACTGTATCATATTTGGTATACTCACTTCATATCAAAATTATACCAGATTTTGATCAGATAGGCCTTTCCAAAGCTCCTTATTTTTACCTCTTGATCGGCTTGTTCTGGTCCCTAAAATACATAAAAAATGCATTGATTCTCCTTACATGGCAGGTATTGTTCTGCACCTGGTTAAAATACAATAAAGCAATGATTATTGTTACAGGGCAGGTATTGCTCTGTTCCCTGATAAAATACAATAAAGCAATGATTATTGTTACAGGGCAGGTATTGTTCTAGTAGTAATGATTAAGACCAAAAAAAAAAGAAACGTTGTTGAACACAAGTCATCTAGTTCATGAGAAATGAATAAAAGACATATCAGAGTACTAAATCTGTGTTCTAAATCAAGGATAAAACATTCCTTAACTACTGAGTACTAAATCTGTGTTCTAAATCAAGGATAAAACATTCCTTAACTACTGAGTACTAAATCTGTGTTCTAAATCAAGGATAAAACATTCTTTAACTATTGAGTACTAAATCTGTGTTCTAAATCAAGGATAAAACATTCCTTAACTATTGAGTACTAAATCTGTGTTCTAAATCAAGGATAAAACATTCTTTAACTATTGAGTACTAAATCTGTGTTCTAAATCAAGGATAAAACATTCTTTAACTATTGAGTACTAAATCTGTGTTCTAAATCAAGGATAAAACATTCCTTAACTATTGAGTACTAAATCTGTGTTCTAAATCAAGGATAAAACATTCCTTAACTATTGATGAGAATCTTAATTTCTGATTTATGAGTTTAAGATATCACGAGATTCTCTGGAGAATTATAGCAGCCATGAAACGTCTGATTATTTTATTTTGACAAATACATGACATTAGTATGCCCTGTCTACATAAACATTTGATGCCTTATTTTGACAAAACATGACATTATGTTGCCCTGTCTGCATAAACATTTGATGCCTTATTTTGACAAAACATGACATTAGTATGCACTGTCTACATAAACATTTGATGCCTTATTTTGAAAAAACATGACATTATGTTGCCCTGTCTGCATAAACATTCATTTGATGCCTTATAATGACAATTACATGTCATTATGTTTCTCTGTCTGCTTAAACTCACAAAAAGTAGACAACTATTTCTAAAATATGTTTCAAAATTTACTGATCAATTTATAACTGTCTTTCATGTGTATAAATCTCTGTATAATGCTGAACATAAATACTAATTTCATAAACAGTTCCTTCCCTCAATCTTTGGGCAATTCTTACTTTATTACATTTTAGAACTTACCTTAAATTAGCTCATAGCCATTATTGTGCTGATGTGCCACTAAATGCTGATGCATACCTTTTGAAAAGACATTTTATTTATAGTACCCCTCATTATAATGTTGTTCATAGGAGCCATATACAGGTATTACCTTATACTGAGGATTTAAATCAATAATATTACAGTTAATAAATAATGAAACAGGATCCATGAGAGTGTCCATATACTGATGTATTCATATTAAATAACTAAATGGATTAGATAACAAAACCAACTTCATAATGAGAGAACATTATCATGAGGTACCCTATTTTTTGGAAGCATTGTATAAGACAATGATTTTCAAAAATTGCTTTTGATGAGAAAGATTTGTACAAAATGTTTGCCAAATAAATAGCAATATAAAATGCACAAATAATGACTAATTCATTTAGACAATCTCACTGCAAATACATCTCAAAACTAAAAAAAAAAAAAAAAATAAAAAAAAATAATTATATTTTATTTTTGAATTTCTAAGTTTCATTGACATGGATGTCAATCAGGTATTGTATTTCACAAATCATGACTGTGATTTACCTCCATGGCAAATGTTTTCACGTTTTCAAAGTCAAATGTTAATACTAAAACAAACGCAAATAATGACGCCTCCACCAATGATGATGTCAACAACATAATAAATAATGACACCTCCACCAATGATGATGTCAACAACATAATACAACATTTAATTCTGTCAACCACTTCATGTGAATCAGATATCACGTCTAAGACTAAAATTGCGAAAAATGTCTGCTCTAACTTTAAGATTCTGACTGCAGTCTTACAGCAAAGAAAGTGTAATAAAAAAGATATAACACAAAAAATACACCAAAGATTTAATTTATCTTGGCTGATTATTTTATGTGAGCAGCTAAGTGACCAACAATTAGTCTCAATCAGAACTCATCAGATAAAAAAACCAGGTAAGTAAATACATACTGAAATAACATTAGTGTCAGATGATGATATGACACACTGCCTTTGCAAATAGTACACACAATACAAAGTGCAAGCAATTAAATTGAAATGGATGCATCTTTTATAAGTTTAATTGCTTCTACCTAATGTCACTTATAGTTTGTAAATGTAATTAGATTTGGCTTTCTTTCACTGATGATATAAAATGGGATAATGTGATTACATTCTGTATAATCTAATTCAAAGAACTTAGTGGGGGGGGGGCCTATAAAAAGTCTATGTATACTGCATAATCAAATTCTAACAACTGCAGATGTGGGTTGACTGTAAAAGGGTCTCTTATATTAGTAACTTAAAATAAAATTCTGTACAGCAATCATTTCATATTTACTGATGTACCCTCACAAACATTTGAACCTATTAAAAGCTCAGAGACATAAAACAGTCCCCATGTGCCCTTCTGCATGATGCAAGATGCGACTAATGGAGATTAGTCACTATGTGCTCTCCTGCAGGATGCAAGACATGACTAATGGATGCAGAAGCCATGGTGGCTCAGTGGTTAGCATGCAGAACTCTTGACCAAATGGGTGCATGTTTGAATCCTACCACTGGACCAGTCCTGGCTGGTCACTGTGGTGAATGGGCAAGAAACCTGACTCCAACTGCCTTAGCACTAAGTTACCTACTTGTGTTGATGTGCTGTTAAACTAAACTAAACTTTATCATTTGAATAAAACATGATGGACATAGCAAAACAATTGGTTATTTTAATACTACAATATATATGTGATGATATGAAGTTGGTAAAAGCATAAGCTTCAAAAAGCTAACAGCATATTAAGCTGTATGATACAACAACATAAAATGTATGATACAACAACATAAAATGTATGATACAACAACATAAAATGTATGATACAACAACATAAAATGTATGATACAACAACATAAAATGTATGATACAACAGCAAAAACTGTACAATACTAACATCATAAGCTGTTCAATTCTAACAGCACAAATTTATGATAACAAAAGCATAGGATGTATGATGCCAAAAGCATAAACTGTACAATACTAATGTCATAATTTGTCCAATACTAATATCACAAACTATACAATTCTAAGACCATAATCTGTATGATAACAGCATATGCTGTACAATAATAACAGTATCTTTTGTGAGAAACTGTTGATTCATGTCTCCAAATGCATGTAAAATACACTAAACTGCTTTAAGAATGCATTTTAACATTACCACCTATGAAAGGTCTGTCATACGATGATTGTGTGTGTGTGTGTGTGTGTGTGTGTGTGTGTGTGTGAATGTGTGTAAAAGATTTGGATTTAGCTTTTAACAATTTTTCAGTCATGTCACTTAGTTGTCTGCAGAGTGATAGTTTATAGTGATGTCTAGCACTGGGTTTCATGCCATGTAACATCATGTCCCACCCAATCACAATACCTTGACACCTGGCTGACCAGTCCTAAAACTAACCTCTTAATGCTGTGTTCAAAGTGAGACAGCTGCTAGTACCATTTTTATAAGTCACTGGTATGACTCGACCATAGTTCGAACCAACAACCTCTGGCATATGAGGTGGATGCTCTAACTACTTTGGTTACCAGAGTGGTGACTTAGAAATGATAATAAATCAGAAATTTGAAAAGGAAATATTAGTTGAAAAACTTTGGTTGTATATCTGACACTGATACATGCAAGAAAAGACATGAGTATATGTGCATGTGGGAAAAATGCATGCCGAAAATTCGATATATTTTCATGATGGGAGAAGCTTCCACATCTGGCTTTTAGAGAAACCCACAACCACAAATCAAGACAAAAACCCGAGATTAAAGAAACACAAACCGATGAGGTGTTCTCTGGCTGTAGTTGTACTTCTGATGAATTCTGCATGGTGCTATACTGTTGTCTCTGGTATGACACAGCCTGGAACAAGAATATAAAGATATGCAGGGGTAAATACTTACAGGATCAATTTATTACTAATATAGGATAAAGCTATTATAAATATAAGATCAAGCTATTATAAATATAGGATAAAGCTATTATAAATATAGGATAAAGCTATTATAAATATAGGATAAAGGTATTATAAATATAGGATAAAGGTATTATAAATATAGGATAAAGGTATTATAAATATAGGATAAAGCTATTATAAATATAGGATAAAGGTATTATAAATATAGGATAAAGGTATTATAAATATAGGATAAAGCTATTATAAATATAGGATAAAGCTATTATAAATATAGGATAAAGCTATTATAAATATAGGATAAAGGTATTATAAATATAGGATAAAGCTATTATAAATATAGGATAAAGGTATTATAAATATAGGATAAAGCTATTATAAATATAGGATAAAGCTATTATAAATATAGGATAAAGGTATTATAAATATAGGATAAAGGTATTATAAATATAGGATAAAGCTATTATAAATATAGGATAAAGGTATTATAAATATAGGATAAAGCTATTATAAATATAGGATAAAGGTATTATAAATATAGGATAAAGGTATTATAAATATAGGATAAAGCTATTATAAATATAGGATAAAGGTATTATAAATATAGGATAAAGGTATTATAAATATAGGATAAAGGTATTATAAATATAGGATAAAGGTATTATAAATATAGGATAAAGCTATTATAAATATAGGATAAAGGTATTATAAATATAGGATAAAGGTATTATAAATATAGGATAAAGGTATTATAAACATAGGATAAAGGTATTATAAATATAGGATAAAGGTATTATAAATATAGGATAAAGGTATTATAAATATAGGATAAAGGTATTATAAATATAGGATAAAGCTATTATAAATATAGGATAAAGGTATTATAAATATAGGATAAAGCTATTATAAATATAGGATAAAGCTTTATAAATACAGGACCAAGCCTGTCACATACATCACATACAGGTCTGATAATTTTGTTTTGTCATAAGACCATTACAACTCTCATGCTTTTCCATAATTTACATGAATAGATCAAGATTGGAATTTTATTAATAGTGTTACACAAATCAGGAACAATACCATGTACAGAAGTCCATTGCTATAACAATTAATTATGGGTCAAAATAAATTGTTTGAGACATTTGCTATACTGAAATATTAATTTCAAAGGGCTTTCATCACTGACCTAGATGATGTCATAGCACTGTAACAGTGAATGGTAAAAGATATGGGAACTGCAATTGGTGTGTGTTTGTGCATGTGTGAGATTTGGATTTTTAATGTAGCTAAAAAAAAAAAAAATCAATCATATCGCTATGATGTCAGCAGTGAGGCAGTTTACAGTGATTTCTAACACTGGGGCATCATGTCACAGACATGTAGCATCATGTCCCACCCAGTCACATTATCCTGACACCAGACGGACTGGTCCTAACACTAACCTCTTTATACTGAGCACCAAGAAAGGCAGCTGTTAGTACCATTTTTGTAAGTCTTTGGTATGATTTGGCCAGGAATCGAACTCACGGTCCTTAGCTTCCAAGGTGGATGCTCTAACCACTAGGCCACCGGAGAACTACAAAGGGCAGTGATGAATTAATTCTTGAATAAGAGGACCAAGTGGACCTAATAATTATATGATGATTATCTGGCTAACATAATTTAACAGCTGACTCTTTCACTATGCTGGCTTATGCAACAGTTTAAAAACACTCTTGTATAAACATTCTACCAAATGTAATATCATGTTGATGTGACCTACTTAAATATAGCCTAGTAATTTTTTCCAAAGATAAAAGCATAATTAATATCTCTTGTTCAAAATCAGATTCATCAAATCTTGATAACAAACCCTGCATATAAAAAATGGTAAGAAGCCCAGTCAATATGATGCAAGATGGCCTCATTAATCATGCACTGGTCTTGCTCCATTTTGAAACAATATACGATGATGATTGATAGAAGTATACATTCCAAGTTTGAGTGTGTGTGTGTGTGTGTGATTTGGATTAATGTAGCTTTTTAAAAAATTCAGCCATATCACAATGTTGTCTGCAGTGTGGCAGTTTATAGTGATGTCTAGCACTAGGGCATCATGCCATAGACATGTATCATGTTGTCCCATCCAGTGACACCAGTTCTAACACTCTTAATGCTGAGTGCCTAGCAAGGCAGCTATTTTTAAGTACCATTTTTAACAACTCTTTGGTATGACTCAGCCAAGGTTAGAACCTGCGACCTCCCACATCCAAGATGGACGCTCAACCACTAGGCCAATGAAGCAAATATTTCCAAGTTTGATTAAAATCAATTACAAATTTCTTCCTGAATGGTAACAAGCTCAGCCAATCAGATTCAATAAAACTGCGTCTGTATGCATGTATCTCACCCATGATGAAACACATCAAGACCATGAGTCCATATTTAAGTTTGTTCAAAATCAGATAACAAATATGCCTCACTGAGCCAAACAACACACTAATATAATAAGCAACAAGATTTAGTTGATATAAGACTTATAATATTCCAAATGTGATAAGAATCAGATTGTAAATCTGGCTGCCTCCAGGATGGTAAAAAGATCAGCCAATCAGATGCAAGATTACCTTGCTAATATGCATGGATCTCACTCATCAATTAACCCACCAAGGAACTTGATGGTATAAGTTTATATTTCAAGTTTGCATGGATCTTGCTAATTACCAAACTAATTCGAGATCTTAATAACATAAATGAATTTTCCAAGTCTGATCAAAATCAGATGAGAAATACAGCCTTTTGATTGGTAACAAAGCCAGCCAATCAGATGCAAGATCACCCAAGTAATACAAATTTATTCTACTCCTTATTGAATTCAACCGAGATCTTAATAATAAAAGCATATATTCAAACCCTGATTAGAAAATATGCATCCAGTGTGGTAACAAGGTTAGATAATTAAATATATGGTCAGCTCATTAATATGCACAATATTTTATGGAAGGTGTCCAAGACCTTGATGACATAAACTCAATTTACTTTCTAAAGACTACTTTCAGTACTGTGACAAGGGCGATATGCAGAATGTACATTGCTGAAAAGACTGTTTGAATTCAGATGAGATACAAGTTGGGTTAGAACAACTTTTTCTAAGCTCTTTTATATGAACGGGAGTTTAGAAACTGCATGGTAGTTCTTTAAATAGTTATGGTTGGGTGTTGGTTTCTTCAGCAGAGGTTTTACAACGGCAGTTTTGAAAAATGATGTGAATTCTGCAGTTAGTGAAAGCAATATTGGATCTAAGCACTCAAGCATCAGTGATGTTGGAATAGGATCAAGTTCACATGACTTTGGTGCACTCTTCATCACAATTGTCCGTACTAAATCAATAGAAACAGGTTCAAATGCTCCTAATGGTTGTCACTGAATTTCTGTATTGTAACTGTATGGTGATGAGTAAATTGAAATTGTGTTGTCAAGCGTATGTGTACTTTATCACAGAAGAAATCTGCAAATATGTCCAGAAGGTGCTTTGGAGAAAAGGTAGTTGGAAGTGGTGTACATTTATTCCTTGACAATAGTTTGTTAGTTATCTCAAAGTCTACAGCTCTTTGCAGCTGTAACTCTCCGTGATCTTAGTACTGTAGTGGGATAATTTGGCTAAATAAGACTATGTTTGTAACATTCTTCTTAGCGGCTTCATAGATTTGTTTATAAAAAGTGAGTCTGGTCGGAAAGAAAAAGCCTCTCTGCTTTGCGGCAGTCTTTATTAGCAGTATGAAGCTGGTTCCTAACAGTGCTATACTACTGAGAAGCCTTCTGAATTGATACTCTGCACTTGGTGGCTGGGACATGTTTTTCAAACAATAATTGCAGGCAGTTATAGAGTTGTTCTGCTGTAGGAGGTAAGCAAGTTTTAGGTTTGCTTGGATGTGTTTGCTTGGATGTCATGCATTAGTTTAGTTCAATTTATCATAACTCTAAATAGCAAAAAATGGTGGAGGGTTAGAAACTGAAACTTCCAGATGGCTTATAATGCAGAGGTGATCTGATGCAACTTTGTGGGATACAAGGGTAGATCGCAGAATATTATCATCAGGTCTATGAAGAATCCAGTCTAAAATGTGACCATGTTTATCGACGGGTTGGTTAACTGACTGTTATTGGTTGAAAACTTGAATGGAATCTAGGAGTTTTGATGTGAATGGGTTTCCAGGACAGTCAATGTAAAAGTTGAAATATCCAAGAATAATCAGATTGCCACCTATCGAATTTCCATTCTCCAGGAGATTCAGAAACTGCTCCAAAAAAAGAGATTCAGTCAGCTTGTTTTTTTTTCTACTAGGAGGAGGGCAGTAGAGACAGAAAAAAATAGACTGACCTTTATTCCAGTGTGAGTGTTATTTGTACTCGTTTCCAAAACAAGGAGATGAAGAAACACGCATGAACTGAACAGCCAATGAATGATGAAACACAATAATGTAGACAAAGATAGACAACAAGCACATATATCATGATAAGCAGCACAAAACAGAAGTGCTGCATCAAGCTCGTTAACGATAGCGAACATCTTTTCTTTAAAAAGTTTTAATTCAAGAAAAATACATCTAAGTTCCCAATGTGTGTGAGATTAATTGGATCTCAACAGCAATCACTACATACAGATCACTGGTCAGTTCTTAGGTGTAGCAGACAGGTGGGTGGAGTGGTAAAAACGTATTTATTGGCCTAAAAGTCGATACTTTTTTACTTGAAAGTCAGGTCTTCATGTTATACTCTGAATTGACTTATACATGGATTATGTCATTGAAATTACATAGGACTTATATATGGATTACGGTACCCGGTATGCCATTAAAATTGCTTTATAATCGGCATAATCCAAAACGGGTCACAGAGAAGTACAAATTCTTGTTAAATCACTATGTTAACGTACGTGTTGTAATAAACTAATATGACTGCGATTATATTTATAAGTTTTGTCATTATGTAATTTGCATTCTAGGTGTATTTTCTTATTTCTCAAACATGAAATAAAACAATTATCTGTAAAAGAAAATCATTGGGCCACATAGCACACTTTCTGTTTATACTTTATAGTGTACTATACTAATTTGTTTATACTCTATAGTGTACTATACTAATTTATACTCTATAGTGTACTATACTAATTTATACTCTATAGTGTACTATACTAATTTGTTTGTTCTTAAAAGAAAGATCTGAAATAACTTTGTTTTATTCATTCTTTATAACCATACCTCATTCTCCATGGTCACATTATTAGTAACTGGTGAAGTGATATTTAGATTTTCCAGTATACTGTTGGACATATGCAAGCAATTACCAGCATAACTTTTCATTGATCTAATTGATCCTACAAAGGGATGTAATCCATATTAACTCGAACATTCTGTGATTATTTACAAATTACCGTAGATTATGCTTTCCACTGAATACCAAAATCATAATTTTACAATTGTATTTGACAAAGTTTCTCAAATAATTATGGTTTAAACTAAACTAAAATCAGAAATTTAGATGGATGACTCATAGATCATCAATGATCCATTTATTGTTTCACATTTCAGTTTAAAGCAAATTACAATGTTAACAGATCACCTATAATCATTCTTAAGCAGCTGTCTTTTCGGTTTCTCTTTGATTATACTGGTAGTTGATAAATTGGTATTTGGTTTCCAACAATCAAAGCAAATTGCCGCAATTGTTTAAACTCTGATATCGGCTTTGGCCACCGATACTAGTTACTGTATTGCCAGTACCCCATTGTTCTTTACCATTAATCCACATCTATTACAATTCTACCAGTTTTTAATATAAAGTGGATTAAGAACCACCGGATATGATGCCCACTCCCTTCTCTGTAGGTAAAAAAATGAATTTAGCTGTTGGCATTGTTTTCATTGCATTAGCACTGGCACATTTTAATGAGTTGATTATGTTTTGATCAATCTTTTCAATCATGATCATTCATATAAATATCCCCATACAAATCATACAACTTATCTCGCAATGCCTCTGGTCAAATCATGTGCTTACAGTGGCTTGAAAGCTTGAAGTTGTAAGGTTCGCAGAATAGAAAGGTGGAAATATGGCTGCTCACAGGAAATCAGCTGTCATTTTGGTCTCTCTCTTTGATTATACCAGTCTGGTAGTTGATAAATCGGTCTTTGATTTCCAACAACAATCAAAGCCAGTTCCTCGGATTGTCTGTATGCAAATAATGAATTTTGCCGTTGGCATTGTTTTCATTGCAATAGCACTGGCACATTTTAATGAGTTGGGCATATTTTGATCAATCTTTTCACTCATTATCATTCATATAAATATACCCATACAAATCATACAACTTATCTCACAATATCTCCCGTCAAATCATTTAAGTCTTACAAAGCAACTTTACAACTGGAAGTTGTGAAGTTTGCGGAAGAGAAAGGTGGGAATATGGCTGCTTACAGAAAATATGGTGTCAGTGAAAAATGTGTCCGTAATTGGTGTAAAGCAAAGGTTGCATTATGAGCTACAAAAAAAACCTCAAAGAAATCAAATTGTGGCTGCAAAGTAAAATGGATTAATATTGGGGATAAACTGGAAGAATATGTTTAGACACAACGCGCCACATGTCGTGGAATGAAATGGAGACAGACGATAATGTGAACATTTCCAATAATCTGAGCCCTGAGATAGCCACCATTTTTTATTCTGATATGGAAGATGAGGACTTTGAGGGATTTTCAGATACTGGAGATGATTAAGTGATCTCTTAATCCTTATTTTCCTAATTAGAACATGGAACAGTTCTACTACAGGTAATAAAATCAATTTACAACATCAATGTCTTTCAATTACAATTGCCATGTTAAATAATATGTATAATAAAACTGTTGATTTGTGTAAATTTGATATTGCATTTCACAAATATGTTAGAAGTATAAAAAATAGTATGAATTTTTTATTTCTTTTGAATTTGTAACTTTTCTGTTTTCTGTCTTTTTTTTTTTTCTTCAATTTTCTGATTTCCATATGGATAGCCCCATTTTTCTATTGTTATCCTCACTGAGTTTATCTCGTCTGTTGAATCTTGCACTCAACCCTGGTTTTAACTGGAATAATCAGGTTAAAGCTTTAGAACTTTAATTAACATCTACATAGCATGCACAACCATGTGGCTCTTGTTGCAATGGATATCATAATTAAAGGAAGCATGGACTCTTTAGTCTGCTGTGTCAATTGATAACAGAATATAACAGTGACTTGTACTGGAGTAAAATCACAAACACATTAGCGTCAGTGATGCAATTTCACTATTGCTGGTAATATGGAATATCAAACAGTGATACGATTAATATTCATGAAATCAAAAGTTACTATTTCAAAATAAGAAGCCAAATTATTCACCTGGTCTTATCTTATCTGAATTGACTTATATAGTCTGAATTGACTTATATACTCTGCATTGACTTATATATGGACAAAAGATAGAAAATGTACAAGATTAGTGAATTCGACTTAAACTCCACACTGACTTGGTAAAATCAAATCTACTTTCTGTATTTTCGTTATAAAAACATTCAAGTCAATCTGAATCTGTGATGATGTGAGAAGATGACGTTGGAAAATACAAGGAAAGTGGTAGAAACCATTAAAGTATAACTCCATAAACTTTAGGATTAACATTTTCATTTGGAGTGGGGATTAAAATTGGGTGAAGGGAGAAGAAAAGATAATTCCACTATCAAAAGAAAACTAGCAACAACCATGAAATGAACAATGGTTATTATCAGCCTGACAAATATTATTCAACAAAGTCTCTATCAAATTATCCAGAAATGCTTACTCTGCAATAAATTAAAATAAATTAAAAACTGAATTGTTGATTAAAGACTTAAGAAAGGGTTAGGGATATAATATAAATATAACCCTCTTAACTGGATTGTAAATAGGATTTAACTGGATTGTAAATAGAATTTAACTGGATTGTAAATAGGATTTAACTGGATTGTAAATAGAATTTAACTGGATTGTAAATAGAATTTAACTGGATTGTAAATAGGATTTAACTGGATTGTAAATAGAATTTAACTGGATTGTAAATAGAATTTAACTGGATTGTAAATAGGATTTAACTGGATTGTAAATAGGATTTAACTGGATTGTAAATAGGATTTAACTGGATTGTAAATAGGATTTAACTGGATTGTAAATAGAATTTAACTGGATTGTAAATAGGATTTAACTGGATTGTAAATAGGATTTAACTGGATTGTAAATAGGATTTAACTGGATTGTAAATAGGATTTTACTCAATTATGTTCTGGATAAGGATGAAGAAAGGGGGTGGGAGGAATCTGAAAATGCTGAATTGTAAAATCATGAGATAATATACAATAGTAAATAATGTTGGAATGTAGAATACTTACAGAATTTACTGTTTGCTCTTCTTCCTCGACTCCCACCCTGAAATGTAAACATTCATATAAAAACTATCAATCAGCTTTTCCAATTTTTACTTTCATAAAATCATTCTAATAATACTGAAACAATTAACTACTCTTAACAAATAGTTGTGTGTTTGGGATTTTTTAACGTAGGTTTAGTAATTTTTCAGTCATATCGCTATGATGTCTGCAGTGTTGCAGTTAATAGTGATGTCTAACACTGGGGCATCATGACACAGATATGCAGCATCATGTTCCACCCAGTCACATTATCCTGACACCAGGTCGACCGGTCCTAACACTAACCTCTTAATGCTGAGCGCCAAGTATGGCAGCTGTTATTACCATTTTTGCAAGTCTTTGGTATGACTTAGTTTTGAGTCGAACCCACAACCTTCTGCATCCAAAGAAGACACTCTAACCACAAGTTTTCAAACAGTTGCTGTAAAAACTGAAAATAGAAAAAGCACTGATTGAGTCAGGACTTTCGTGAAGTTTGCTAGTGTTTGTCCAGTTTACATCATGCTATATGCTAATCTGATTTTTAAAAAATTCTTTGTAAAAATGGATTAGCTACCCAAAAAAATAAGACAAGACTTATCGAAAAAAACTCCTACTCAGGGTATACATATTGAGTCAAAAGAGTCAAGTACAGTCAATGTTCTATTACATGAGTCAATCACGTTTAACGGAGACATGAAAAAATCAGCCTAAGAGACAGACAGTAAGTTGAACAATGGATTATCTAACTAAGTAACTTTTACAAGTCCAAGAAGTATCTAACGAAAACTGATCACTGCTGTTTAATAAATGAAAATGTTTCCCATAATATTTCAAGAGTTGCAAATGGATGGGATGTGAAATCAGCTTAGGTAGCTATCCAGACTTCAATTCAGTTTCTAATTTGTTCATAATTTTGCCAACAAATATGATTACATATTTTACATGTTCTTATTTGTCATTAAATGCTCATGTTTCAAAGTATTCAGTCATATATAATACTATTTCTTAATCAAATTCAGAAATCTAACCTCCCTCTAGAATTCACCTTGAATGATGTAATGGAATTTGTCAGCCAAAGCATCATTGTAACATTTGATACATTTTTATTTTGTCCACTGAAAATTTTTTAATGGGTATTTTAAATATTCTTCTAATTGGAGACCCATTTTATATATATTAAACATTTGTAATTTGGAGGATTTTTCTACAGCAGATAACCAATCTTGCTTGTGTTAATCTCAGAGGACTGTTTTAATACAATTCTTATGGTAGCATATATCATATTATCATACCTTTTGCAGAATTGTCTTTATATGTGATAACAATATGATTCCTTTATCTACTTGCAGCTATTGTTGATTTTGCACAGACCCTGGAAGTGATTGTTAATGCTGAAGAGCTTCCCTCACACGGGAAATAAGTTATAGAGATGGGTACACCATTAAGTGACCCACTCCCTATTACAATTAAAGCTATCAGAGATGGATGCATCACAAAGTGCCCCATTCACTAAGACAACTACAGCTATTAGAGATGGATGAATCACAAAGTGCCCCATTCACTAAGACAACAACAGCTATTAGAGACGGGTGAATCACAAAGTGCCCCATTCACTAAGACAACTACAGCTATTAGAGATGGGTGAATCACAAAGTGCCCCATTCACTAAGACAACTACAGTTATTAGAGATGGATGAATCACAAAGTGCCCCATTCACTAAGACAACTACAGCTATTAGAGATAAGATGCATCACAAAGTGCCCCATTCACTAAGACAACTACAGCTATTAGAGATAAGATGCATCACAAAGTGCCCCATTCACTAAGACAACTACAGCTATTAGAGATAAGTGAATCACAAAGTGCCCCATTCACTAAGACAACTACAGTTATTAGAGATGGGTGAATCACAAAGTTCCCCATTCACTAAGACAACTACAGCTATTACAGATAAGATGCATCACAAAGTGCCCCATTCACTAAGACAACTACAGCTATTAGAGACGGGTGAATCACAAAGTGCCCCATTCACTAAGACAACTACAGCTATTAGAGATGGGTGAATCACAAAGTGCCCCATTCACTAAGACAATTACAGCTATTAGAGATAAGATGCATCACAAAGTGCCCCATTCACTAAGACAACTACAGACTACAGTTATTAGAGATGGATGAATCACAAAGTGCCCCATTCACTAAGACAACTACAGTTATTAGAGGTAAGATGCATTACAAAGTGCCCCATTCACTAAGACAACTACAATTATTAGAGATAAGATGCATCACAAAGTGCCCCATTCACTAAGACAACTACAGCTATTAGAGACGGGTGAATCACAAAGTGCCCCATTCACTAAGACAACTACAGCTATTAGAGATGGGTGAATCACAAAGTGCCCCATTCACTAAGACAATTACAGCTATTAGAGATAAGATGCATCACAAAGTGCCCCATTCACTAAGACAACTACAGACTACAGTTATTAGAGATGGATGAATCACAAAGTGCCCCATTCACTAAGACAACTACAGCTATTAGGGATAAGATGCATTACAAAGTGCCCCATTCACTAAGACAACTACAATTATTAGAGATGGGTGAATCACAAAGTGCCCCATTCACTAAGACAACTACAATTATTAGAGATGGGTGAATCACAAAGTTCCCCATTCACTAAGACAACTACAACTATTAGAGATAAGATGCATCACAAAGTGCCCCATTCACTAAGACAACTACAGCTATTAGAGATAAGATGCATCACAAAGTGCCCCATTCACTAAAACAACTACAGTTATTAGAGATGGGTGAATCACAAAGTGCCCCCATTCACTAAGACAACTACAGCTATTAGAGATGGGTGAATCACAAAGGGGCCCACTCGCAACAATTTGCATGTGAGGACCTAACACAAAGAAATGTTTGGGAAACCAAAGTTTGGGGACATAACCTCCTAATTGATGACATAACTCAATCTAATTCAATCAAGCTTTCATCAATATAAAGGTTCATGCCAAATCTGGTTGAAATCCAAAAATCCTTGGTAAAGAAATTCCATGGCAACCAAAGCAAAGAAGGCAGGCAATCATGGGGCATAACTACTGTAATAATAAATAATAATAATAATAATGACTTTATTTAAAGAGGATGACACAATTAGCTGCATGGAACTAATCCTCCTTGTGGCCCTCTATTATATGCATATTTACATACAGAGTACATGTGTATAATTACATAATAATAATAATAATAATAATAATAATAATAATAATAATAATAAAGCATGTATAATAAGCTACATGTATATATATATATGAACATAATAAACAGAAAATTTGTAAAAGATGATCAAGCTAGGTACATTGTGTATATACAGTATAAAAATTGTGAGACGACAAAATGAAAGGTTTGAGAATATTATGCTTTAAGTTGTAATGTATTTGTCAAATCAAACAGGTTCCACATTTCATCCATTGAATTAGATGATAATTAAATGTATTTATATTTGTACTTTCTCTAATTTCCTTTGGGATTCGATTCCAAATTAGTGACCCCGAATATTTAAAACTTTTCTTAAAGAGTTCTTTATTTGGTTTTGGGATGCTGAAATTGATCTTAAATTGGGAGTGTTGCCTTGTTGTTTTCTAGCATGAAATAGTTCTTTGAGATATGATGGGAAAATATTGTTTGAAACTTTGTGCATAAGTCTAGCCTTTCTCAAAAATATTTGTTCACTTACTGTTAACATTTTAATATTATTCATTGCATTTGGGATGTTTTCAGCATTATCTAGGATGAGTTTGCAAGCTCTTTTTTTTGCAAGCGGAATAATTTGCAAATATTCTTGTCGGAAGTGTTTCCCCAGATAACATTACAGTAGTCTAGGTGTGGTTGTATATAGCTTTTGTAATATATTAACCTATGTTTAGTTGATAGATATGGCCTAATCTTGCTTAATAACCAAAGACATGAATTGACTTTATGACATATGACTTGAATATGTTCATTCCATTGCAAATTGTTTTCAACCATTACCCCAAGGATTTTGTCATGGGTTACCATCTGTAGACCAATTTCATTTAACTTGAGATTCAAATTGTTATTTTCCAATTTCGCTCTTTTTTGTTGGGTAGTAATCATTAATACTTTAGTCTTGTCCGTGTTTACTTTCATGCCATTTTCCTTACACCAGGAATCTATTCTAAGTAAGGCTGTCTGAAGGGAGACCTCTAGGTCTGATTTTAGTTGTTTGAAATCTGAAAGAGTGGTGTCATCTGCATACAAGTCGGTAGATGAAATACAGTTGCCTATTTTCAGTGGTAGATCATTTATGAAAATGAGAAAGTGGAGTGGGCCAAGGATTGATCCTTGTGGTAGTCCATATGTAATTGGTTCTTCTTTAGAAAATCTGCTATTTATTTTGACACACTGTTTTCTCGTTGTTAGATATGATATGATGTAAACCAATCAATTGTTGAATTGTCACATTGATAAATGCTTAATTTATTGATAAGAATATCCTGATCAACAAGGTCAAAAGCCTTTCTAAGATCAACCAGTACGGATCCAACTAATTTTCCCTGATCCAAGGCAGTAATTCATCTATCTATCATGGAGACCAAAGCTGTCTCACAGGAGTGGTTTTCTCAGAACACTGATTGGTTTTGATGAATTAAATTATAGTTTGATAGATACAGGGAAAGATTGTCATGGGCATGCTTTTCAAGTAGTTTTGCAGCAGCCCTCAGGAGACGTGGTCCAATATTATCTAGGCCTGTTGATTTCGTTGTTTCAATAGTTTGCAAAAATTAAAAACTTTTTCATTTGGTATTGCAGAGATAAAAAAGTTTATGTCAGGTGGAATTTTTTCTGAACCAAAATTTCTTAATTCATCATGATTAGAGTTTACAATGGGTTCCTTAATTCTGGAAGCTATGCTGACAAAAAATTCATTGAATGTATTTGCTATTTCAACATCCTCGTCAATAATCCGGCTTTCCTGGCTAAGTTGTTGGGTTTTGGATGACCTTGTGGACCTTTAACCTGCACCTAATTTGTTAAAAACTTTCCACATATAATTTGAATTGCAATTATTTTCCATAGCTGACTGATAGTAATACTTCTTTGCCCCATTGATCATTTTGGTTACTTTATTTCTCCATGTCCTGTAATGTGCTTGTTGACCTACAGATCTGAAATAATCTCGAGTTTGCATGGCGTCTAGAATGTCAGGAGTTAACCAATCAGGTTGGAAGTCCAGTTTTACTCTATGTTTTCATCGGTACATGTTTATCTATTACTTGTGTAAAAAGTTTAGTCCATACATCAACAGCATCATCCACATCATCAAACATAGATACAATACTCCAAGGAACAATACTGAGATCATCCAGAAATTTGTCTTCATCATAATGCTTAAATGATCTGTATGTTATGGTTTTATGAGTTTTGGATTTTACACCTGTTTTTAAGCCGGATTTTCTGGTTAGAAAAATAGGGAAGTGATCACTAAGACCTATCCTAGGAATATGTATTTTTGTCACATTTTCTTCCATGTTTGTATAGATATGATCTATTAGAGTTTTTGAGTGATCAGTTTCTCGTGTTGGTTGGTCCACTAATTGGGTTAGACCAAAAGTTTCTGTGAAATTTAACCAATTTCTTTCAATCTGATTATTCATAAGATCCCTGTTGAAGTCACCTAATATGTATATTTCGTTTTGGTTATCAATCACTTTATCTAGCTGCTTTTCAAAATGCTCATTCCATCCGACCTTCGCAGAAGGGGACCTATAAATAAAGTCCACTAGGAATGGCTTTGTATTTGATTGATTTACCTGGATCCATATTGCTTCAATTTTGTCTGATTCTAGATCATTTCTCCTTTCAACTGATAAACCATTTCTTACATAAACAACAACACCTCCACCCCCTGAACCTCTATCCCGTCTGATTGGTGTGCCACAACCATCAATCAGCAACAAGTCATTTGCATGATTGTCATTTAGCTTTGTTTCTGTTAAAGCCAGAATATGGACGTTATTGGCCTTAGATGATAATAATAAATTCAGTTGGTCTAACTTGTTATTCAGACCTTGTATATTTATATGCCCAATTTGTAGACCTTTAATTCCTAAATCTAATATGTCCTTAAAGTAAATATTCCTAAATCTAATATGTCCTTAAAGTAAATATTCCTAGATCTAATATGTCCTTAAAGTAAATATTCCTAGATCTAATATGTCCTTAAAGTAAATATTCCTAGATCTAATATGTCCTTAAAGTAAATATTCCTAAATCTAATATGTCCTTAAAGTAAATATTCCTAGATCTAATATGTCCTTAAAGTAAATATTCCTAAATCTAATATGTCCTTAAAGTAAATATTCCTAGATCTAATATGTCCTTAAAGTAAATATTCCTAGATCTAATATGTCCTTAAAGTAAATATTCCTAGATCTAATATGTCCTTAAAGTAAATATTCCTTGGAGGGTCAGACAAGGAGTTTAGTTCCACACCGACATTTCTGGCATTTTTTTGTAGTCTTTGTTAGGACATTCACAAACACATAATGTACTTCCACATTCAAAACAACCATCACAGTTGTCAGTTTGAGAGTTAAAATGTTCAACTGAGGTCCCAAACGAAACGTGTGCATCATCATCCAGTTGAGTCTTGAAGCAGCAGAGAGATTATGTATTGTAAACAGGGCACTATCTTCATAGCCATAAACCTAGCTCCTGTTGCTACGGAAAAACATTTCACAGTGTTTGGCCTTATGTCCATATTCCAAACAGTCATGGCATTGAATTTTTACAGCATGTCTGAATGCATCAAAGCTATGCCCTGGTTCACAGCAATTATAGAACCTCCCTAGCTTGTCTGGTTTGTTGAAAGTATTATCTTGGTCCCTGTCATATCTTTGATTAATGTATTTGTCTTTGAGTATTGGAACATGTTCATTTATTGCATGAAGAAAGTGTGAAAGACTCTTTTTGTTTAAATGGTTTCTGTCCTTAGCCAAAAGGTGTTCCAGCACCAAGCCAGACTTTGTAACAAATGCATTTTCAATGTCAATCAGTTTGTGGTCCCATTCAGTGCATACGTGTCCTATTAAGGCATTCAAGTTTCGAACATCATTGTCAATTCTTGGAGAAACTGCAAATGAATACCTTACAAGCTGGGTTATCCAAGTAGATGTTATTAAAAATTGTCTTCAATTTGTTCAATCTCAATGTTGTTGTTAACATCATTTCCTCCAACACTGATGATAATGTTATCAATCGAGAAAGGTCTGTTTCTCTGATAACATCCTTGTAAATGGTAACATGGAATCAAACTCAATTCCTCATCCCCTTATAAAAATGCAATCCTAAATCAAGCTTGCGCGAGCTTGTGATAGAAAACAACTTTAGTGAACTGAAAAAGTTCTGCAGCAGCAAAATCTCTAAGGAAGTATGTTTCTCTATACCACCAGTATCAAAAAACTTTGTTAAAAAATGTCTCAGTGAACTTGATACCAAGAAAGCTACAGGACTTGATCAGATTGGTCCAAGACTCATTAAATCTTCTGCCTCTGCTATTTTAGATAGCATAACATTCATAATCAATTTAAGTATTGCAACCTCATCTGTCCCCAAAATATGGAAAACTGCAAAAGTAACTCCTATTTACAAATCTGGATCTAAGAATGATGCTGATAACTACCGACCAATCTCAATACTACCAACCTTGTCAAAATTGATTGAAAACATGTCCATGACTCATTCATGTCATATTTAACCAAACACTTGCTGTTACACCCTAATCAATCAGGCTTTAGACAAACATTCATGTGAGACTGCCTTGATCTCCCTAACTGATAAATGGCTTCAAGCACTTGACCAAGGTAAAATAATAGGATCTGTATTTGTAGATTTCAGGAAAGCGTTTGACATGGTGGATCATGAAATCCTTTTGAAGAAACTAAAAATCTACCAATGCGATGAAAAAACAGTTAGATGGTTTACTTCATACTTAAGTGAGAGAACACAACATGTTTATATAAATAACGTTCTGTCCGAACCTGAAACAGTTAGATATGGAGTGCCACAAGGCTCAATTCTAGGTCCATTACTATTTATTTTATTTATTAACGACCTACCACTTTTACTAAGAGACTCGATATCATCTACAGATCTCTTTGCAGATGACACAACATTATCAGACATCCAAAACACAAAGCATGAACTCGAAATCTCTTTACAGAATGCATTAAACAAGCTGGAAAACTGGTGCACATGCAATGGCATGGTAGTAAATACTGGTAAAACTAAAATATTACTTATCTCAACAAGGAAAAAAAGGAAAAATCTTGATAGCAATGAACTATGTCTAACATGGAAGGATAAAAATTTGTAAATGGTCTGTCATGACAGACTACTTGGTGTTTTGGTAGATAATAATCTATCATGGACTGATCATATCAAACATATCAGTAAAAAGGTCAATTCAAGTTTATGGCTTCTCAGTAGGATAAGACATTTTCTCCCTGAAAGGCACAGAAAATTATTTTATAACAGTTACATACAACCGTATTTTGACTACTGTAATACAGTATGGGGTAATTCAAATGATAAAAACATATCCAAGTTGGAAAAAATTCAGAAAAGAGCATTAAGGCTAATATCAAACCAGAAAGAAAGCAAGGAAAATTTAGCTGGTAAGTTAAAAATATTACCTATTAAAGACCGAATATGTTTAAGAAAAGCCAAATTAATGTACAGGATATCCAATAATAGTGCTCCTGAATATTTACAATCCCTATTCCAGTATAGACTACCTGGTAATACACCCAACCTGCGATCAATATCTACAAAACAGTATAAAATTCCCAAACCAATTAAGGAATTATTTAAGAAAAGTTTCCAATACTCTGGAACTTTGCTCTGGAATAGTATTCCAGTTGAGATTAGAAATGCCCACTCTATTTCCATCTTCCAAACCCAATATAACCAATGGCTTCTGAGATGCTGTTGAATTAAATAAATTCCTTGTATGAGGGCCTCAAGGTAGATTAGTTCTTAGCTAATTGTGTTACCCTCTTTAAATAAAGTCATTATTATTATTATTATTATTATTATTATTATTATTATTATTATTATTTTTCTTACGATCTTAACTGTAGCTCGCAGACTACATGGGAGCTTGCACTGAGTTCGTAGAAGTAATTTGGTACATTCAAGTAAAGTTGCTTGTATGATCTTGCTAGTAAACCCTGCAGATAAATTAATTATCTATAAAATGGATATGGTGAAAAATTGAATTACTAGAAAATGTAACATTTTGTGTATAAAATTATTAATTTGCATATCAAAACAATAATCTTGACTTGTTTTGAAAAAGGTATTGAAATTCCACTTCTAATAGTTATTTGCTAGGTCGTCTAGTTGGCCACCCCTGGTAAAATAATAATAATAATGACTTTATTAAAAGACTCTCATTTGGTCAGGCCTTCCCTCTACATTTACATTTGTACATGTATTGATATATATATATATATATATATATATATATATATATATATATATATATATATATATATATATATATATATATATATATATATATATATATATATATGATACACAGATTTTTACAAGATGAGGTGTCTTTAGACAACAAATGCTATTAAAACTAGATAATTGATCTATTGCACAATAAAATATGTACAAAGCTTTAAGGATAAGTACATACAGGATTCATACAAAGAGAAGTAGTGAAAATGTGTAAAATATTATATATATATAATTTATGACTTCTATTTTGATGTATATGTCTGCATGGTCCAGACTTACTACATGAATGTATATTTATCAATCATATTCAACAGAATTGGGGGGGGGGGAAGGGGCACACAAGCAAAAGCAGTGTTCTTGCCATCATTTAACTGGATATACACACACAAGTCTTTGACATTTGTAATTGGAACTATTTTGTACTGCACATACTTAGATTTCAAAGGGACTATATTAACAGGATTTTCATCAATCACGCCATTTTCAATTGAAACTTCAGTATTATTTCTCAGTTCCTTTATGGCTGCATAATATTGTGCTTGACACAAACAATCAATGGTACAATTTCTGTGACACTGTGTGTATAAACTTCAATATATTTCTCAACATGGCCAAATTTTCTTGATTCATCATTTTCATAGAAAATAACAGTGTACGAGTTTCGTTCTGAAACTGCAGAATACTGTAAAGATTGAAACAAAATTCCATCTTTATACATCATGAAGAAACAAGGCACTTTTTTAGGTTCATTAATGCCAAGGACTGAAGTTAAAAGGTTGAGCTGTTCATCTGAAAGTCTGTGTATTACTCGACTGCCTATAACATCAATACCGTATTTTTTTCTCCATATTTTGGACCCGATTACGAATGTATGTTTATTTGTGCAAAAATTGATTTTTTAATTTAAAAATAATTTAAAAAAATTCATTGCAATATTCAGTTTAGTATGGGCACTCTGTTCCATTATGATGGCAATGTATTGCATGTTTACAGTTCTTCAATATGATTGGTTCATTTGAAATGAGGCTACCAAGCCTGTATTTACCCGCCATATTGGATTTTGCAAACATTTACCGCTGTCACTGTATCTCAACTTTGTAATATGCAACTTCTAATCATGTTGAATAGGAAAGAAGAATAATTCAGAATTTTCTCCATTAAAGACAAGAAAACAGTTGGAATGACAACTGTGCCGTCCTGTTTAGATTTGCAAAACAATCTGGTCAAGGAGAAAACTCTACATTTTGCAAACTGTGTAATGTGATTTCGCTACTGGGCATGCAATACAAGTGCACGAAAAACCTAATAAACATCAGCTTGCTGCTTCATCTGGTGTTTTTCAACAGATTACATCAAGGAGCACTGTGAAGAGAGTGAGGCATCAGAAACTTTGAAGGAGTTCAAAAGTATAATCAACAGCAAGTGTGGCACAGCTAGACATTACCTAAATGAAATGTGCTGATTTCAAAGACATTTTACTTCAAAACAGCTTACGAGTTGGATTTATTAAGATATTTAAAAAGTCATGTGATCTTAAGGTTGTAGTCCATTCGTTTATTTTAATTGAATTAGATTCAAAAAACTAATTTTGTTGTTTTTAACACAATCATAAAGCATGGAAGTTTCCTTTTCTATTTATGACAATTACTTTTAGAGAGGTTGGTTGCACGTACGAGCTCATGCTAAACTTGCAAAGATAATACAAGCTCGTTAAGTGCTATCAACCAGCTAGTACAAGCTGGTTCACAGCCCGTAAGCTTGTATGCTCACTGTGAGCTCGTGCGTGCTAGGTGGTTGATAGTGCCTCACGAACTTGCATGCTTATTGCTAGCTGACATGAGCAAAATTTCACCGCGCTTGCTATATGAACGCGTTGAGTGCGTTTAATGCTTGTATGAGCCTGCCACGACTTCGTAATCATTTCAAATCCGACCTCTACGTGCAATACAGCGAAGTTGTGGGCTCGCACATGCGAAGTTGCAGCGAGCTCATATACTGTCTTGAAATAAGCTCGAGATTTTTATGTACAGCTTTCCTTGCTGTGAAAATGGAAGTTGGCAAATGGGAGATATAACTCCTGTAACTGAAGACATAAATGGCAACAGATAAGAATAGTTCAAGATCTCATCAATGTAAAATTGTACATTAAATTTGATTAAAATCCAACAATTCCAATTGTAGTTATCTTACATAACCAAAATTCTTGTGGGGCTGTTGGATGGACACAAATCGAGACAAGGTCTACACTGGGATGCTAATCAACAGATTATATTCACCTCATTGTCTATCATTTCACTCAGAAAAAGAATTAAAGTTTGACCATACAAAGATTTCTAATTCTGTATACATGTATAAGATACACTCTTGTGTTTTTTCTGTTTTAATGAGCAGTGTCAAGCAATTTAAACAAAGTTTCAATCATGCATTTATAAATTTTTCTGGCATGATTATTTATACCTGTACATACATTCCAAATCTATGATTTTCCCATCAATCCTTCACTCAAGAGCTCGCTGGAAATCAAATTTATGTAACATTAGCTTAATTACAAATGAGTTATTACTCTGTGCATGTGTATAGACTGACTAATAGTACAAGTACATTTGGTTTCATAGTTCACCCTGTACAAGTAGGAAGAGAAGGCCTATACCTCAAAAACTGTCACCCTGAACAAGTAGAAATAGAAGGCCTATCACTCTGTAAGTAGGAAAAGAAGGCCTATACCTCAAAACCTGTCGCCCTAGTACAAATAGGAAAAGAAGGCCTATACCTCAAAACCTGTCACCCTAGTGCAAGTAGGAAGAGAAGGCCTATACCTCAAAACCTGTCACCCTAGTGCAAGTAGGAAGAGAAGGCCAATATCTCAAAATCTGTCACCCTGTACAAGTAGGAAAAGAAGGCCTATACCTCAAAACTTGTCACCCTGTACAAGTAGGAATAGAAGGCCAATACCTCAAAATCTGTCACCATATACAAGTAGGGAAAGAAGGCCTATACTTCAATACCTATCACACTAGTACAAGTAGGAAGTGAAGGCCTATACCTCAAAATCTGTCACCATATACAAGTAGGATAAGAAGGCCTATACCTCAAACCTTGTCACCCTAGTACAAGTAAGAAGAAAAGGCCTTTACTCCAAAATCTGTCACCATGTACAAGTAGGAACAGAGGGCCTATACCTCAAAACCTGTCACCATGTACAAGTAGGAACAGTGTTCCTATGCCTCAAAACATGTCACCCTCTACAAATAGAAGGAGAAGGGGTATAACTCAAAACATATCACTCTTTACAAGTAGGATGAGAAGGGGTATAACTCAAAACCTGTCAACCTCTACAAGTAGGAAGATCTACCCAGGGCCAGCTTTAGGCCAATTGGACCAATTGCACCCAATTGGGCCCCGTGCCTGGGGGGGCCCCACACCTTGTTTGGGGGGGGGGGGGTCAGTTCACAAAGTAGTCTAGACAATTCAGTGCATTGTGATGCCACCGTGGTCAAGGGACACAATCTTTTGCCAGTGTTAAGTGTACAGGCCACATGATAACTGTAGCAAGTGCCAAGTGAAGAAGTACCAGCTATACAGTTATATTAACATTTAAAACCTGCAAGTCTGTCAGGCTACTGCCAAGAATCCTAGTGAAGCGAGTGATGCCATTTGTGTGAGTATAGACAGTGACAATGAAATTTTTTTTATTATATATAATTAAAAGTAGACTTTACCATTACTGTCTTATATTGACCTACAATACACAATCATGTGGTTCTGCTTTCAATAATTTGTTGAACATTTGAAAGCCACTAGTTGAAGTTAAAAGTCAGTATAACAAGAAAAATGCAGCACTAAAGTGCTACTTTGGTCGCACGCTTTACAATGCTCTAGCATCAAAAGTATTATAGCTGTGCAGCTGATTTTTTTTTCTGCACCCCAAAAGTATATTAACTGTATTCTGTGTAAATCTCATGAAATAATATGGTGCTGTTTTTCCTATCCAGGTGGCAGACTGAAATACACACGGTTTTGGCCATGGCGGGTCCATAAATTGTCTTATTATTACGAGATTTATAATGTAAATACTCCTATGCACCATTGTCCTGTAGTGCAAATTTGGTATTGATATCTTAAAAGTTGACGAAATGCAAGCATTTCAAATGCCGCGTAGAATAAATAGATAGGCGAGGACTAAAGCAGAATGCATAAATGCTTAGGTTATGGCATGGTGGAAAAATATCATAGTAAGTTCATGGCCTGAAATGGCGTGGGTTTCCAGATTTTTGCCAGACAAACATTTTTTGCCTACCCCCGGTGCTTATCACTGCATAGGTCGAACGCGAAGTGTGCAACCAATTATCTTTTGTTAGGGGTGGACCAGTGCTCATGCTGCTTGAAGTGCTCTTCCTTCCGAGTTGAATTGTGTCTTCATGACATTTGCTCCAATATGTCGGATGTCTAACAAAATTCATGATGTCACAATTTCGTTGGCTTTGGATTGCTCCAAGCAGCATGTGAACCATAAGAATTTATATTGTTATTTAATTAATTGCTTAAGATTAAACCACACACAGAAAAAAATGTAGATAACAGTGGTGTGATTTAGCTAACATGACAATAATCAAAATTTATCCTGGCATTCATTGTCACTTCTTTGGGCAGGTTTGCACATATGAGGTGTTGTAAAGCTGATTTTGACTGGTTTTCATTTGGGCAACAGGCTTTCGATGGAGTATGGGTACACATCCTCCCTGCTTTGTGCCAAGTAGATTCTTCTGTAGCCCTTTATAACTAGTCATTATGTGTTCACTGTATTTTGTTATAGAGACACGAGATTCCTGACCTTCAAATATGAGTAAAAGACCGAGAGATATAGGCAGAAAGTACCAGAGTGGCAGTAAGAAAAGGACAATAAGAAAGGCTAAGAAAGCCCAAGATGAAAGAGAAAGAGGAGCCATAGACAGATTTGTTTACAGAAATACATCAGATAAATCTGATGAAACAAATGTGCAAAACTCAGTTGAAAATGATCTGAAATTCAGTGATAATGATAGTGGTGCTGAAGAAATTTTACAAGATGAACACAGCTTTAAGGGTGCTTCTGCTGTTACGAACTCTTCGAAAGATCCTTTCACTTCAAATGTCACCAATGATGATGAGCAAGATCCTTCCACTTCAAATGTCACAATTGATGATGAGCAAGATCCTTCCACTTCAAATGTCACCATTGATGATGAGCAAGATCCTTCCACTTCAAATGTCACAATTGATGATGAGCAAGATCCTTCCACTTCAAATGTCACAATTGATGATGAGCAAGATCCTTCCACTTCAAATGTCACCATTGATGATGAGCAAGATCCTTCCACTTCAAATGTCAAGATTGATGATGAACATTCACAATTAACTGATGATCCTGCAACCTGGCCAGAAGTAATAAGTCATGGTGTGAGAGACTATTTGGTGAAAAAAGGACCACCAAAAGTTCTAAAAGAAGATTTCCCTAAAAATGATAAAGGAACACACTTTTCAAAATTCCACTGCAAACGAATGCTCCCAAATGGTGAATTTATATAGCGACCTTGGCTGTTATACTCAGTCTCAAGTGACAAGATCTTTTGTTACTACTGTAAACTTTTTGACCCGAATGCTACAGCCTCACTTGCAACTTCTGGTTTCAATAATTGGCCAAACATCCATACAAGGCTGGCTGAGCATGAGAATTCAAACAGGCATTTGCAAGCAATGCTCCGCTGCTGTGAACTACAGGAGAGGTTGGCTGTTGAAAAGACCATTGATGAAGTACATGAAAAACATATTAGAAAGGAAGCAAACCACTGGTATAAAGTATCTGAGCGACTTACAGATGTTAGCAGAAAGAAATTTACCATTCCGTGGTTCTGATGAACACATTGGCACACCACATAATGGCATCTTTCTAGGTGTCATTGAGTTACTTGGGAAGTGCAAGAACATATACGGAAAGTTCAAAACAAGGAAATACTTGATCATTATTTGGGAAAAAACATCCAAAATGAGCTCATCAACATTATGGCAAATGCTGTTCAGACAGCAATTATTTCTAGAATTAAGGCTGCCAAGTACTATGCCATAATTCTTGACTGCACCCCTGACATCAGTCACCAAGAGAAAATGTCATAGGTTATTAGATATGTAGCTGATGGTACAAAACCAAAAATCCCAGCTGGAGTGTATGAACACTTCATTAAGTTTTTAGTGGTGCAAAGCAGCACTGGAGAAAACTTGTTAAACTCCATTCTGAAGGAACTTGAGGTATTAGGACATGATGTTGCAGATATCCGTGGGCAAGGTTATGATAATGGGGCCAACATGAAGGGACACAATTCAGGTGTACAACACGACTCCTGCAAAGAAATTCTCGAGCATTTTTTACCCAATGCGCGTGCCATAGTTATAATCTTATTTTAGGTGATATGGCAAAAACATGCCCCGAGGCCATGACTTTCTTCGGTACATTGCAACGTATTTACACAATTTTTGCCTCATCCACAAAAAGGTGGACAATCTTCAGAAGTCATGTTACTGGCCTGTCCTTGAAACCTTTGTCAGAAACAAGGCGGGAATGCAGAATGGATAGTGTGAAGGCCATCAGATACCAAGCTTCTCAAGTCTGTGATGCTCTCGAAGAATTGGCAGACACTACTGAAGATGCCAATACCAAAAGTGATGCTCAGTCCTTGATGAACCAAATGAGAAATTACAAGTTCCTTGTGTCTCTAGTGTTTTGGCACTCATTGCTCTTTTAGGTAAATTTCGTAAGCAAGGAGCTTCAAGGTGAAACCATGGATGTAACAACTTGTCTGAAAGCATTTGAAAAACTGTTCAACTGGTTAAATACATTCAGAGAAAAGGGCTTTGAGGAATCACTGGTCGATGCCAAAAAACTTGCTGAAGACCTTGAAGTGGAAGCAGTTTTCAAAAGTGAAAAGAGGCGTGTGCGCAGGAAGAGGCAAATGTTTGACTACAAATCAACTGATGAACCTCTGTCAGACCCCCAAAAGGCATTTCAAATTCAATGCTTTTTAATCAAGTGGTGAATAAAGCCGTGCAAACCCTTCAGCCCCGATTTGAACAGCTGACAAAGCACTATAAGTTGTTTGGATTCTTGTGCAATTTTAAGGATATGCCCAAGGAAGACGTAAGGAAATGTGCTGCAGATTTGGAAATCGCCTTAACTGATTCCAAATTAGTTCATGCTGACAATGCAGCAGATGGAGTTACAACAACGAAGATGGCTGATATTGATGGTTTCATGCTTTGTGAGGAGATAGAAGCAATAAAGCCAATTCTCCCTTTAGAGCTGTTACAAAATCCTGCAAAAATGCTCGAGTTTCTAGCTTGCAATAACAGGTATACAGCCTTTCCAAATCTTTTTGTGTCACTTAGAATTTACCTTACCATCCCAGTTACAGTTGCATTTGGCGAAAAATCCTTTTCTAAGCTCAAACTTATTAAAACTTACCTAAGGTCTACAATAAGTCAAGAACGCCTAAATAGTTTGAGTATTATGTCAACAGAGTGTGATGTGGCCAGAGAATTGAGCTTTGAGGAAATCCTGAAAGACTTTGCAATGAAAAAAGCAAGAAAAATTAGCTTTTGAAAGCTTAATGTATTAAGGATACTAGTTGCTGTGCTTTTCTTAAGTGATAAGTTCCATATTTCCATATATTGAGTTGAATATAAATGTATAAGGTTCCCAGTGACTAGAACATATTAATTAATAAATCAAATAAAGACAATATAGTATCTTTGTATTTGTTTAGACAGTTTAATTTAGGTTCATAATTTGAAGATTGACATGCTGTCTCCTAGACTGGGCATGGTGAATCACCTGTCTTGCACTTCTGCTTGCCAAGTGTAGTGGGTTGCAAAAGTGTTGGCCCCCTCAACATTTTTTCAATGATTCCTATAGAAAACAGCTCTCACTGTATCAAGTGTAACTTCATCACAATCTGTTTAGCCATATAAATTGTAGTGCTGTTTAATGATTCAAGACTTCGGTGGTCAGTATATTATATCAGGAATAACTGAAAAATACCACTATACTATATTTTGCATTTGGATCACAAATTGCAAAAGTGTTCATCCCCCAGCTATTATTGGAATAGCAATAGAAGGGTGGGGATGAATAACAGATAACAGACCTTTATTCTTCACTTGAAATACTCAGTGAAATTTGTTTTACTGCCATTGAATAAAGTGTAAATAACAAATAACTTTTGCAACTTTATGACCCCTATGCAAAATGAAGCAGAGTCGTGCATTTAATCATACCTAAAATAATATAAAATAAACTTATTAAATAGAACCACAATTTATAAGAACAAATGGGATGAGTTGAAGTTAATTACGCTTGGTGGAGTGAGAGCTGGATTCTATTGGAGTCAATGGAAAAATATTGAGGAGGCAAATACTTTTTCAACCCACTGTATATCTATACTGCTATTATCTATAATATTTTTATCATAACTTCATAAATGGGGGGCCCTGCCATCATGTTTCCAATGGGGCCCCACACTTCCTAGAGCCGGCCCTGGATCTACCTCAAAACCTGTCACACTGTACAAACAAGATGAGAAGGGCTATATGTTGAAGATCCAGTAAACCTGGACAAGTAGGAACTGAGTGTCTATGCCTCAAAACCTGTCACCCTATACAAGTAGGAAGAGAAGGGCTACACCTCAAAACCTGTCACCGTGAACAAGAAGGACGAGAAGGGCTTTAACTCAAAACCTGTTACCCTGAACAAGTAGGAACAGAGGGCCTATACCTCAAAACCTGTCACCTATTTTCAATACTAACCAATTCTGGAGGTTACCATTTCTTGGAACAATAAAGTTGTGCAACAATTTCACTAAATCAAGCAGATGCATATCCCTGATAAAACCAATGCAAATCCCTGATGAACAGGTGCAAACAGCTGATGAAACTGATTCAAATCCATGATGAAACGGATGCAAATCTGATGCAAATCCCTCAAAAACAGATGCAAATCCCAACTGAAACTATTGCAAATTCATAAAGAAACAGATGCAAATCTCTAATGAAACAGATGCAAATCTCTAATGACACTGATACAAATCTCTGATGAAACAGATGCAAATCTCTGATGAAACTAATGCATATCCCTGATGAAACTAATGCAAATCCCTGATGAAACAGATGCAAATCTCTGATGAAACTAATGCATATCCCTGATGAAACTAATGCAAATCTCTGATAAAACTAATGTAAATTCCTGATGAAACTAATGAAAATCTCTAATGACACTGATGCAAATCCCTGATGAAACTAATGCAAATCTCTGATGAAACTAATGTAAATTCCTGATGAAACTAATGAAAATCTCTAATGACACTGATGCAAATCTCTGATGAAACTAATGCAAATCTCTGATGAAACTAATGTAAATCTCTGATGAAACTAATGTAAATCTCTGATAAAACTAATGTAAATTCCTGATGAAACTAATGAAAATCTCTAATGACACTGATGCAAATCTCTGATGAAACTAATGTAAATCCCTGATGAAACTAATGTAAATCTCTGATGAAACTAATGCATATCCCTGATGAAACTAATGAAAATCTCTAATGACACTGATGCAAATCTCTGATGAAACTAATGCAAATCTCTGATGAAACTAATGTAAATCCCTGATGAAACTAATGTAAATCTCTGATGAAACTAATGCATATCCCTGATGAAACTAATGTCAATCTCTGATGAAACTAATGTAAATCTCTGATAAAACTAATGTAAATTCCTGATGAAACTAATGAAAATCTCTAATGACACTGATGCAAATCCCTGATGAAACTAATGTAAATCCCTGATGAAACTAATGTAAATCTCTGATGAAACTAATGTAAATCTCTGATGAAACTAATGTAAATCCCTGATGAAACTAATGTAAATCTCTGATGAAACTAATGTAAATCCCTGATGAAACTAATGCATATCCCTGATGAAACTAATGCAAATCCCTGATGAAGCAGATGCAAATCCCTGATGAAGCAGATGCAAATCCTTGATGAAACAGATGCATATCGCTGATGAAACTGATGAAAATCTCTAATGACACTGATGCAAATCTCTGATGAAACTAATGTAAATCCCTGATGAAACTTATGTAAATCTCCAAATGACACAGATGCAAATTTCTGATGCAACTGATGCAAATCTACTTACCGAATTTGTAGCCATTGTAACATGGGGGTGGTAAGGCCTCCACACAGTATCACAGTTACCAGCACTATCATCATGGTGGCAACCACCATCAGTTGGTGGGCTTCTGATTCTACATCCCTTATCGACAACGCAAAGGCTAAGGCACCTCTAAGGCCTGGAATATTGAATACAAATAGTAATTACATTATGTCCTGTGATGGGCTTAAAGTTATCACTTAGACCTAGAATATGGAATACAAATATCAATAACATTCTGTCCTGTGATGGACATTATCTTGTCACTTAGGCCTAGGATACAGAATTCAAATATTAGTTACATTATGTCGTATGTTGGTCATTATGTTGTCACATTGGCCTAGACTATTGAAAAAAAAATTAATTACATTATGTCGTATGATGGGCATTATGTTGTCACATTGGCGTAGACTATTGAAAAAAAAATATTAATTAAATTATGTTGTATGATGGGCATTATGTTGTCAGTTAAACCCAGAATACTGAATGCAAATATTAATTACATTATGTCCTGTGATGGGCATTATGTTGTCACATAGGCCTAGACTATTGAAAAAAATATTAAATTTTAAAAAAAATATTAAATATTAACTCATAAAAATATTATGAGCAAACTCAGCACAAAATATGTAGTACATAACAAGTTAAAAAAATTTATATGTACTGATTCCAAAGTAGTAGTAGTAGTAGATGCTGATGTGGGTTTATGTAAAGAGTAATGGTCTACTCTGGTGAAGACCATTAATCACATGTGTGTATAGACTTTTCCCAAATCACCTGCTTATATACAGACTTACACCCCCCATCCACTACCTCTGTAAATAGCCCCTATCCATGACCCACTACCTCTATAAATGCCCCCTATCCATGACCCAAACCACTACCTCTATAAATACCCCCTATCCATGACCCAAACCACTACCTCAATAAATACCCCCTATCCATGACCCAAACCACTACCTCTATAAATACCCCCTATCCACGACCCAAACCGCTACCTCTGTAAATAGCCCCTATCCATGACCCAAGCCGCTACCTCTGTAAATACCCCCTATCTATGACCCAAACCACTACCTCTATAAATACCCCCTATCCATGACCCAAACCGCTACCGCTGCAAATAGCCCCTATCCATGACCCAAGCCGCTACCTCTGTAAATACCCCCTATCCATGACCCAAACCACTACCTCTATAAATACCCCCTATCCATGACCCAAACCACTACCTCTATAAATAGCCCCTATTGATGACCCAAACCACTACCTCTATAAATACCCTCTATCCATGACCCAAACCACTACCTCTATAAATACCCCCTATCCATGACCCAAACCACTACCTCTATAAATACCCCCTATCCATGACCCAAGCCGCTACCTCTGTAAATACCCCCTATCCATGACCCAAACCACTACCTCAATAAATACCCCCTATCCATGACCCAAGCCACTACCTCTGTAAATACCCCCTATCCATGACCCAAACCACTACCTCTGTAAATACCCCTTATCCATGACCCAAACCACTACCTCTATAAATACCCCCTATCCATGACCCAAACCACTACCTCTATAAATACCCCCTATCCACGACCCATACCACTACCTCTATAAATACCCCCTATTGATGACCCAAACCACTACCTCTATAAATAGCCCCTATTGATGACCCAAACCACTACCTCTGTAAATACCCGCAATCCAATGTCTACATAAAGACAACAACTAAACTGACTGCCTATGTAAAGACAACCCTTAAATTGACTGCCTGTGTAAAGACAACCCTTAAATTGACTGCCTGTGTAAAGACAACCCTAAAATTGACTGCCTGTGTAAAGACAACCCTTAAATTGACTGCCTGTGTAAAGACAACCCTTAAATTGACTGCCTGTGTAAAGACAATCCTAAAATTGACTGCCTGTGTAAAGACAACCCTTAAATTGACTGCCTGTGTAAAGACAAACCTTAAATTGACTGCCTGTGTAAAGACAACCCTTAAATTGACTGCCTGTGTAAAGACAACCCTTAAATTGACTGCCTGTGTAAAGACAACCCTTAAATTGACTACCTATGTAAAGACAACCCTTAAATTGACTGCCTGTGTAAAGAAAACCCTTAAATTGACTGCCTGTGTAAAGACAACCCTAAAATTGACTGCCTGTGTAAAGACAACCCTTAAATTGACTGCCTATGTAAAGACAACCCTTAAATTGACTGCCTGTGTAAAGACAACCCTTAAATTGACTGCCTGTGTAAAGACAACCCTTAAATTGACTGCCTATGTAAAGACAACCCTTAAATTGACTGCCTGTGTAAAGACAACCCTTAAATTGACTGCCTGTGTAAAGACAACCCTTAAATTGACTGCCTATGTAAAGACAACATATCCCTGATTATGTAAAACCTAACAATACCTTATGTTCAAGCATTGTCAACATTGTTAAGAACTTGGGGCTTAAACTTTGTCACTGGAAAGAGTAACATCCAAAAACATTTGTACAACTGAGAATATAAATTTATTTTACTAAAATAAGTGAAGCAATTTTTAAAATACAACTTACAGTCGGCTGAAACACGGTATTAGTGCTGATAAAGGAATTTTCATGTTATATGCATGAAATAGAAAAATTAAACAAGATATGAACCAATTTTAAAGATTGGTAAGCCTGGCATATACCTCTCTTACTTTCCTGAAAATTTCAAGAGGTTAGTGTAACCCATTGTTGAGATATGCATGGAAACAAGCTCTAAAAATGGCCATTTTTGAGCGTTATGTAGTCTCACTCGAAAAAAGCTTGAATATAAAATAGAGAATTCTCTAAATATCATACTGAAATTATGCATTTATTGGTCTGGTTTTATGCGGAATTCTATCCTGCAAATATTGCTTCTTGAATTAAAGAAATCGGTAAAATATTATGGATTTTATAAGCAAAATACCGTCAGTAGAAGTTTTGTTTCAACACTGAAATTCAAACACTAATCTGTTGTTATATGCCAACATTTTGTACAAAATAACATTCATTATAACTTTTATTGACATCTAGAACTCGACTTTATATTATAATAAGTAGTAAAACCATTTAAATCACATGGCTAGCCAAGATATTCGAATGAGAGCTTGTTCTTTGTCAAACTTTCCAGTTCTAAATTTTGTAGTGTCTGTAACCTTTACAAGTTTATATGGCAATAATTTTGTTGTTTCATTATGGAAAAGTATAAATCCTACAAAGGCTCATGTGTATCCATGTGATGTCCAAGTTGGCCAAAATTGGTGGTGCTGTATAGTACCATTAAAAAACAGCAACTCAATAAAAAAAGTTACAGACACTACACAAACAGGTATAAAAATGAAAGATAAAAGTATTGTTCTACTTGTCATTAAAACATTGCTTTTCTCAATAGAAAGTTCCATCTTATGTGATGTAATGTTGCATCATCTATTTACCTCTGCAGCCAAGAGCAAAAAAGTGATGCAATAACTCTCTTGATTGAATATTGCATCATTCTTGCAGCACTGTCTGTTTGAGTAATTTACTACAAGACAATGTAACCTGAATTTCTTATCCTAGAAGAAGCTGCCTAATTACTTTTTCTGTTCTTTACCATGGTACATCCCTAAGACATGGGAAGACGACAAAAGCAAACCTCTGGGAAAAACTCTGGTAAGTTTGTATTGAATTGGTAAACCACACTCTTAAATTGTAGTGTCTGTAACCAATATCCCCTTTTTATACTGTCTATGACTTTATCCGTGTTTTTTTTTAAAAAATGAAGCCAAATTATGTTTCCTATTACAGTATTGTTATTATATGCCAACATTTTGTACAAAATAACATTCATTATAACTTTTATTGACATCTAGAACTCGACTTTATATTATAATAAGTAGTAAAACCATTTAAATCACATGGCTAGCCAAGATATTCGAATGAGAGCTTGTTCTTTGTCAAACTTTCCAGTTCTAAATTTTGTAGTGTCTGTAACCTTTACAAGTTTATATGGCAATAATTTTGTTGTTTCATTATGGAAAAGTATAAATCCTACAAAGGCTCATGTGTATCCATGTGATGTCCAAGTTGGCCAAAATTGGTGGTGCTGTATTGTACCATTAAAAAACAGCAACTCAATAAAAAAAAGTTACAGACACTACACAAACAGGTATAAAAATGAAAGATAAAAGTATTGTTCTACTTGTCATTAAAACATTGTTTTTCTCAATAGAAAGTTCCATCTTATGTGATGTAATGTTGCATCATCTATTTACCTCTGCAGCCAAGGGCAAAAAAGTGATGCAATAACTCTCTTGATTGAATATTGCATCATTCTTGCAGCACTGTCTGTTTGAGTAATTTACTACAAGACAATGTAACCTGAATTTCTTATCCTAGAAGAAGCTGCCTAATTACTTTTTCTGTTCTTTACCATGGTACATCCCTAAGACATGGGAAGACAACAAAAGCAAACCTCTGGGAAAAACTCTGGTAAGTTTGTATTGAATTGGTAAACCACACTCTTAAATTGTAGTGTCTGTAACCAATATCCCCTTTTTATACTGTCTATGACTTTATCCCTGTTTTTTTTTTAAAAAATGAAGCCAAATTATGTTTCCTATTACAGTATTGATGTGTAAGGCTAAATTTTGACATATTGTCTGTCTGCAATTTGTAATATTTTGGTATATTTATAGTTTCTTTCATCTAGATTTCTGATAACAGGCAACATTTTCAGTGATTTCTTATAATATGCAATTGAAACTGAGTATTTTTGCATTCCATATCATTAGACTAGTAAATTCAAACAGAAATATTATGAGAATTCAATGAGCTCAGACTTAGTATTGGATACATTGCTGATATTGTCAAATGGTTACAGACACTACTAGACATGTGAATTGACCCGACTGTTGTTTACATTATTAACGAAAGTGTGCAATCATTGTAAATGCTAGAACATTGAATAATCATCAGGTTTTATGCTATTTCTTTTTCAATCAGATACTTTTCTTTAAGAATCTACAGGTTATTCCAGTTTGCTTATGTATGAAAGCATATTGCGTACTCATTACAAGTATGTTTTGTAAAGTCTAAATTTCATCCGTATACATAGAGGAACAAAAATGAGAATGAAGTTGTTTGTTTTTAGGAAGCAAAGATAAGCCAGAAGAAGATGAACAGAAGATTAAAGCTAGAAGGGAGAAGACGAGGCTAAAGGTACAAGCCTGGAGAAAAAAACAGAGGGAAAATAAGGCGAGACATGAGGAGCTAAAAAGGGTTGATAGAGAAAAAAGAAAAGATGCAAGACTACTAAAAAAACAGCAATCACTTTCCGATTCAAATCTTCAACAAGAATTAAGAAGGAAAAAACGTGAAGAAATGAAAAGGTATCGCCAGAAAAAGAAAGAAAAAGCAGCCCTGGCATTATCGGTTAATAAGAGTGTTGATTTAAGAAGTCCGAAAACTGCTGAATTAAGTAGAAAGAAGAAAGAAGCTGTGAAAAGAACCCAAGCATGGAGAATGCGTATCAAACTGAATGAAAGAATACAGCAAGAGTGTATTCAGACTGATTGTGAAATAGGAAATACTGGGTCAGCCAGAGATTCACCAATGAATAAAGGTTTAATGTGTAGTGTCTGTAACCTTAAGATCAATCACATATGGGTCTGTGTTTGAGTCAGCACCTTGGGTTGAACAATACTTTAGTGACTATGATTTATTGAACATTCATTATACTTCAATATTTTACTCTTACAAACACTATTTAGTAATAAACTTTCAAGTGCTATTTACCAGTTCATAATTTTAACACAAGTAATGGACATATACCTGTTACAATGTGGTTTTATCATTTTATTAACTAATCAACATTCATTTAATGAATAATTCTAGTCAATGTGTTCATGTTGAATTATTTTTGAAGTGAATTTTATGGAGATATGTATGGTTCTGCAGCTGTATTGAAATGCTATAGTTTTGTAGTGTCTGTAACCAATTTTATGGACAATGTACTTCTGACTCTTATGGAAGTTTGCAATACTTTTGGCCAGTATTAATGATTTTGTTTGTTTAAATATTCTTCTTGGTGTTAGATAAATGCCTAAATAAGATTATTCTATGTCTTTTATGTTTGTTATGCAAAAGTTTCATGGTTAGGTTTTTTTCTAAGTGATACCTTTGTCATAGATGTTTTGATTTTGTTATTAAGTTGTTCACCACTTCCAGTTATGTTGTTTATTTTAAATGTTGATATCCTTTTACTGATGTTACTGTGAAAAAAAATAAAGTTTTAAAGTTTTCATGCTGTTTTTCTTGCATGTTATACACAAAGTGTAGTGTCTGTAACTGTTGTTATACCACAGAATTGAAATAATGGTTAAACAAAATCGCATGCATGTTCAAGCTAAATCTAACTTGATCTGACTAGGGAACACCCTAGGGTATATAATGAGCTTCATTGAAATGTTCTATCAAACATTTCAATTTTTTAAGTGAGTGAGACTACTCTCAGCACCAATACCGTGTTTTAGCCGAGTGGCAAATGAATTCCTCAATTTATAAAGTTTTTATCATTTCCAAGTAATTAAAATACATTCCAAAGGTATTCCAAATGAAATCCACGATGTACTAACACTACAAAAAATTACTATTCAGTTAAAATCCAAATGTCCTTTTTCATGGTAAATCCTTGTGTCTTTGCATAAATATTATAGCATTGTAACTGCAACAAACTATATTAAATTAAATAAATGAATCAATCCTCTCAACATATCTCTTCCAAGAACAGCAATGCTTTTAAGAATGAGAAATTCAGCACAAAATTCCCTTTATAAGTTAATACATAGTTCACATAAATGTAATAATGGGGATTTGAAATGAATCAATTATTCTGAAATACTGACTTCAGTCAACAAAATCAGCTGTTCCAATCTAGCTAATCAGGAACTAAATATGTCTGACTTTTTAACAGTACCAACGTCTGCATTGGATCACATATGTGTACTTGAACTGTTCCTGATCTTGGAATTTATTAATGAAATAGTACTACTCATCTTGGAATTTATTAATGAAGAATTTATTAATGAAAAATAGTACTACTCATCTCGGAATTTATTAATGAAATAGTACAACTCATCTTGGAATTTATTAATGAAATAGTACTACTCATCTCGGAATTCATTAATGAAATAGTACTACTCATCTTGGAATTTATTCATGAAATAATACTACTAATCATCTCAGAATTTATAAATGAAATAGTACTACTCATCTTGGAATTTATTAATGAAATAGTACAACTCATCTTGGAATTTATTAATGAAATAGTACTACTCATCTTGGAATTTATTCATGAAATAATACTACTAATCATCTCGGAATTTATAAATGAAATAGTACTACTCATCTCGGAATTCATTAATGAAATAGTACTACTCATCTTGGAATTTATTCATGAAATAATACTACTAATCATCTCGGAATTTATTAATGAAATAGTACAACTCATCTTGGAATTTATTAATGAAATAGTACTACTCATCTCGGAATTCATTAATGAAATAGTACTACTCATCTTGGAATTTATTCATGAAATAATACTACTAATCATCTCGGAATTTATAAATGAAATAGTACTACTCATCTTGGAATTTATTCATGAAATAATACTACTAATCATCTCGGAATTTATAAATGAAATAGTACTACTCATCTCGGAATTTATTAATGAAACAGTACAACTCATTATTCATGACTCATCTTTACAGTACAACCCATTCATAAGACAATAGCATTAAAAATGTCAAGGACTCAATGACCCTGAATAAACTCTGAAATTAAATATTGATATGTGTATCAATACGCACTGATTATCCTGCTACCATATGCTCAAGCAATTAACAATTTTTGCAGTACTTGTGCTAGTACTCTATGGTCCACATCTCTAAAATTTTATATTACTTGTGCTTGTACCCTATCTGCATGTGCTAATAACCTATGGTCCAGTACCCTCGATTTGTATAGTATTTATGCTAATGTTATGTATATTTAATTTGAATTATTCATTGACTTTTCATAATAATAATAATAATAATAATAATAATAATAATAATACTACTACTACTACTACTACTAATAATAATAATAATAATAATAATAATGATGATAATAATAATGATAATAATAATAATAATAATAATAATAATAATAATAATAATAATAATAACAATGAGGACTTTGTATAGCGCCTAATCTTTCGAAGCTCTAAGCGCTTTACACCATCAATAATGATATGACTACACTACAGAAAAACAAATGACAAAAACAATGAAATTGGAAAACATAAAAACATGCTGAAAACATAAGATACAAAACACGATTAGGTCTCTAAGTTTGTCCCTGCAGTCAAAACAGATGACTTCTAAGAGCACTCTTAAAAGGGACCACTGTATCTTTGTGTCTAATTTCAATGGGCAATTTGTTCCACGTCGCCGGGCCCTGGTATGCAAACGAACGTTGTCCATATGACTTTGTTTTCACCGTGGGAACAATAAGTATACGATTATCAGAAGAAAGGCGTAAGTATCTAACTGGTGTATACACATAGGTGAGGCTGGATAGGTATGTTGGACTGGAGTCTGTCATTGAAACATAGCACAGAGAACAAATTCTGTGTTTGATTCTGTATCGAATCGATAGCCAGTGTAGGGTACAGAGCAGTGGTGAGGTGTGCTCTGATCGAGGTACTCTAAAGATGATCCGTGCAGTTGTGTTTTGAACTTTTTGAAGTTTCTGGAGTAAATATTTTGACAAACCAGACAGAATTGAATTACAATAGTCCAATATTGAAAGTACTAATAAACACACAAATGTTTTAGTGGCATCAACTGAAAGATATTTACGAATGGAACTGATGCGTCTCAATTCAAGATATGCAGCCTTGCATATGTTCATGACATGTTGGTGCAATGTGAGAGTACTGTCTAGAGTAACGCCTAGGTTTCATACTGACTGTGAGAATTTAATGTTGGTGTTGCTGATATTTATTGCCTGAGGTAAAGGATGTGAATGAGAAAGTCTTTGTGTTGTGATCAGAATAGCCTCAGTTTTATCATCATTCATCTGCAGCTTGTTACATGTCATCCATGATTTCACATCAGAAATGCACCTCTCTACTCCATGGATGGTAGCATCAACTTCAGTTGGGTGGCTAGACTTGTATATTTGGCTGTCATCAGCGTACAATTGGTGCAACACTGGGTGATGATCTATGACACTTGAGAGCGGATGAGTGTACATAATGAAGAGAACAGGTCTAAGAACAGATCTCTGTGGAACACAACAACATACGTCAACTGGGCTGGAGTGTATTCCATTTGCAGATGTAATTTTTACTCTTGTACACATTGTACTCTTGTACACATAATAATTATATGTTATGTATATCTGTAATTTGTACTTGACCTTGTCCAAAATCAAGTTCATGGTGTACCTGACCAGTGATATTTATTTTGCAAACAACAAAATACATAGCCTATTATTTCTCTATCATTGTGAAATAAACATTCAGATCATTATTAATTCAATTTGAGAGTCTCAATTCTGACCTTAGAAACTTCTAGACTGGGAATTTGTTCCTATTATGTTCACATAGTATTTTCAGGAAATGGTAATTGTGACCTAAGTCAAGTTGAGAGTATATAATATTGCTTACTTAAGAATTATTCATTCTTGCCTTAACATCTGAAGCAGAGTCAGCCTTATTGATGTGTTCAGTTTTTCATTTTGGTCAATTTATTTATTTAAACTATTATTCACTTGAATTACAAAGTTGTAATAAATTTCTTGGACAGAAATATAAATTGGAGGCAAAATGAATTCAGACTAGGATATTTTGAATAATATTTTTGTGATACACTAAAAGACAGTTAACACATTGATACAATTCAAGCCAATGGGACATCAGTATGTTAAAGACTATGGGCACATCAACACATTCAATATTTAACTTATTTGGAACACAAATGGAATTTAATGGGAACCTCATACATTTGTACTAGTGATAGAAATTTTAGGACTATTAGGTATTTAATTCACAATTCTGAAAGTTCATTTTAAAGTTTAAATTAGTATTCTATGAAAAAATGATTTGTTGAAGTTAACAAAACTTGTAGGGTTTTGGTCTTTTATGTTATTTTAGGACCATACAGTCTTAACACTAGTACCTATGTACAAAGTACTCTCAGTCTGTTAGTGCTTATACTAGTACATTATGGACCACCCCTGTCAATTAATACAAGTTAATATTAGTACCTTACAGAGTGCTACTCTAAATTTGTACAGTACTTAGGCAAGTACTATATGGTCCAATATAAACAATTTATATGCTACCTAATGTTAGTACTATGTGGTCCACTATACTCAATTTATATGCTACCTAATGTTAGTACTATGTGGTCCACTATACTCAATTTATATGCTACCTAATGTTAGTACTATAAGGTCCACTATACTCAATTTATATGCTACCTAATGTTAGTACTACAAGGTCCAATATACTCAATTTATATGCTACCTAATGTTAGTACTATAAGGTCCACTATACTCAATTTATATGCTACCTAATGTTAGTACTATAAGGTCCACTATACTCAATTTATATGCTACCTAATGTTAGTACTATCTGGTCCACTATACTCAATTTATATGCTACCTAATGTAAGTACTATGTGGTCCACTATACTCAATTTATATGCTGCCTAATGTTAGTACTATAAGGTCCACTATACTCAATTTATATGCTACCTAATGTTAGTACTATAAGGTCAACTATACTCAATTTATATGCTACCTAATGTTAGTACTATGTGGTCCACTATACTCAATTTATATGCTACCTAATGTTAGTACTATAAGGTCCAGTATACTCAATTTATATGCTACCTAATGTTAGTACTATAAGGTCAACTATACTCAATTTATATGCTACCTAATGTTAGTACTATAAGGTCCACTATACTCAATTTATATGCTACCTAATGTTAGTACTATGTGGTCCACTATACTCAATTTATATGCTACCTAATGTCAGTACTATAAAGTCCAGTATACTCAATTTATATGCTACCTAATGTTAGTACTATAAGGTCCACTATACTCAATTTATATGCTACCTAATGTTAGTACTATAAGGTCCACTATACTCAATTTATATGCTACCTAATGTTAGTACTATGTGGTCCACTATACTCAATTTATATGCTACCTAATGTTAGTACTATACAGTCCAGTATACTCAATTTATATGCTACCTAATGTTAGTACTATAAGGTCCACTATACTCAATTTATATGCTACCTAATGTTAGTACTATAAGGTCCACTATACTTAATTTATATGCCACCTAATGTTAGTACTATAAGGTCCACTATACTCAATTTATATGCTACCTAATGTTAGTACCATAAGGTCCAGTATACTCAATTTATATGCTACCTAATGTTAGTACTATGTGGTCCACTATACTTAATTTATATGCTACCTAATGTTAGTACTATGTAGTCCACTATACTCAATTTATATGCTACCTAATGTTAGTCCTATAAGGTCCACTATATTCAATTTATATGCTACCTAATGTTAGTACTATGTGGTCCACTATACTCAATTTATATGCTACCTAATGTTAGTACTATGTGGTCCACTATACTCAATTTATATGCTATCTAATGATAGTACTATAAGGTCCACTATACTCAATTTATATGCTACCTAATCTTAGTACTATAAGGTCCAGTATACTCAATTTATATGCTACCTAATGTTAGTACTATGTGGTCCACTATACTCAATTCATATGCTACCTAATGTTAGTACTATAAGGTCCACAATACTCAATTTATATGCAACCTAATGTTAGTACTATAAGGACCACTATACTCAATTTATATGCTACCTAATTTTAGTACTATAAGGTCCACTATACTCAATTTATATGCTACCTAATGTTAGTACTATAAGGTCCACTATACTCAATTTATATGCTACCTAATTAGTACTATAAGGTCCAGTATACTCAATTTATATGCTACCTAATGTTAGTACTATAAGGTCCAGTATACTCAATTTATATGCTACCTAATGTTAGTACTATAAGGTCCACTATACTTAATTTATATGCTACCTAATGTTAGTACTATAAGGTCCAGTATACTCAATTTGTATGCTACCTAATGTTAGTACTATAAGGTCCACTATACTCAATTTATATGCTACCTAATTTTAGTACTATAAGGTCCAGTATACTTAATTTAAATACTACCTTATGTTAGTACTATAAGGTCCACTATACTCAATTTATATGCTACCTAATGTTAGTACTATAAGGTCCACTATACTCAATTTATATGCTACCTAATGTTAGTACTATGTGGTCCACTACTCTCAGTTTAATATTATGTATCAAACAATACATTACTGTAACTTGCTTGAAATGTAAACCAAATGTTTAGATGAATTACCTTGAAAAGTTAGGGTTTACTCCAGAAATAAAATATTTGTAGGCAGGCATATGGATAATCAAAACAATAACAGACATGGTCACAACTATTTCCCAATTCACTCCCAATATATTCAGCTGAGAACAAAACTTTCGGAATAAACGATAACTTGCCAGTAATACACTGTGGTATCAAATTAACAATAATACAATGTAGTATCAAATTAACAATAATACACTGTGGTATCAAATTAACAGTAATACACTGTGGTATGAAATTAACAGCAATACACTGTGGTTTCAAATTAACAGTAATACACTGTAGTATCAAATTAACAATAATACAATGTAGTATCAAATTAACAATAATACACTGTGGTATCAAATTAACAGTAATACACTGTGGTATCAAATTAACAGTAATACACTGTGGTATGAAATTAACAGTAATACACTGTGGTATCAAATTAACAGTAATACACTGTGGTATGAAATTAACAGTAATACACTGTGGTATCAAATTAACAGTAATAAACTGTAGTATCAAATTAACAATAATACACTGTGGTATCAAATTAACAGTAATACACTGTGGTATCAAATTAACAGTAATACACTGTGGTATCAAATTAACAGTAATACACTGTGGTATCAAATTAACAATAATACACTGTGGTATGAAATTTACAGTAATACACTGTGGTATCAACTTAACAGTAATACACTGTGGTATGAAATTAACAGTAATACACTGTGGAATCAAATTAACAGTAATACATTGTGGTATGAAATTAACAGTAATACACTGTGGTATCAAATTAACAGTAATACACTGTGGTATCAAATTAACAGTAATACACTGCAGTATCAAATTAACAATAATACACTGTGGTATCAAATTAACAATAATACACTGTGGTATCAAATTAACAGTAATACACTGTGTATCAAATTAACAGTAATACACTGTGGTATGAAATTAACAGTAATACACTGTGGTATCAAATTAACAGTAATACACTGTAGTATCAAATTAACAATAATACAATGTAGTATCAAATTAACAATAATACACTGTGGTATCAAATTAACAGTAATACACTGTGGTATGAAATTAACAGTAATACACTGTGGTATCAAATTAACAGTAATACACTGTGGTATCAAATTAACAGTAATACACTGTGGTATCAAATTAACAGTAATACACTGTAATATCAAATTAACAGTAATACACTGAAGTATCAAATTAACAATAATACACTGTGGTATCAAATTAACAGTAATACACTGTGGTATCAAATTAACAGTAATACACTGTGGTATCAAAATAACAGTAATACACTGTAGTATCAAATTAACAATAATACACTGTGGTATGAAATTAACAGTAAAACACTGTGGTATCAAATTAACAGTAATACACTGTGGTATGAAAATAACAGTAATACACTGTGGTATCAAATTAACAGTAATACACTGTGGTATGAAATTAACAGTAATACACTGAGGTATCAAATTAACAGTAATACACTGTGGTATCAAATTAACAGTAATAAACTGTAGTATCAAATTAACAATAATACACTGTGGTATCAAATTAACAATAATACACTGGTATCAAATTAACAGTAATACACTGTGGTATCAAATTAACAGTAATACACTGTGGTATGGAATTAACAGTAATACACTGTGGTATCAAATTAACAGTAATACACTGTGTTATGAAATTAACAGTAATACACTGTGGTATCAAATTAACAGTAATACACTGTAGTATCAAATTAACAGTAATACACTGTGGTATCAAATTAACAGTAATACACTGTGGTATGAAATTAACAGTAATACACTGTGGTATCAAATTAACAGTAATACACTGTAGGATCAAATTAACAATAATACAATGTAGTATCAAATTAACAATAATACACTGTGGTATCAAATTAACAGTAATACACTGTGGTATCAAATTAACAGTAATACACTTTGGTATGAAATTAACAGTAATACACTGGTATCAAATTAACAGTAATACACTGTGGTATCAAATTAACAATAATACATTGTGGTATCAAATTAACAGAAATACACTTTGGTGTGAAATTAACAGTAATACACTGGTATCAAATTAACAGGTATACACTGTGGTATCAAATTAACAGTAATACACTGTGTTATCAAATTAACAGTAATACGCTGTGGTATCAAATTAACAGTAATGCACTGTGGTATCAAATTAACAGTAATACATTGTGGTATCAAATTAACAGTAATACACTGTGGTATCAAATGAACAATAATACACTGTGGTATCAAATTAACAGTAATACACTGTGGTATCAAATTTACAGTAATACACTGTAGTATCAAATTAACAGTAATACACTGTAGTATCAAATTAACAATAATACACTGTGGTATTAAATTAACAGTAATACACTGTGGTATCAAATTAACAGTAATACATGGTAGTATCAAATTAACAGTAATACACTGTAGTATCAAATTAACAATAATACATTGTGGTATCAAATTAACAGTAAAACACTGTGGTATCAAATTAACAGTAATACAGTGTGGTATCAAATTAACAGTAATACATTGTGGTATCAAATTAACAGTAATACACTGTGGTATCAAATTAACAGTAATACACTGTGGTATCAAATTAACAATAATACATTGTGGTATCAAATTAACAGTAATACATTGTGGTATCAAATTAACAGTAAAACACTGTGGTATCAAATTAACAGTAACACACTTTGGTATGGAATTAACAGTAATACACTGGTATCAAATTAACAGTAATACACTGTGGTATCAAATTAACAATAATACACTGTGGTATCAAATTAACAGTAATACACTGTGGTATCAAATTAACAGTTATACACTGCAGTATCAAATTAACAATAATACACTGTGGTATCAAATTAACAATAATACACTGTGGTATCAAATTAACAGTAATACACTGTGGTATCAAATTAACAGTAATACACTGTGGTATGAAATTAACAGTAATACACTGTGGTATCAAATTAACAGTAATACACTGTAGTATCAAATTAACAATAATACATTGTAGTATCATATTAACAATAATACACTGTGGTATCAAATTAACAGTAATACACTGTGGTATGAAATTAACAGTAATACACAGTGGTATCAAATTAACAGTAATACACTGTGGTATCAAATTAACAGTTATACACTGTGGTATGCAATTAACAGTAATACACTGTGGTATCAAATTAACAGTAATACACTGTAGTATCAAATTAACAGTAATACACTGTAGTATCAAATTAACAATAATACACTGTGGTATCAAATTAACAGTAATACACTGTGGTATCAAATTAGCAGTAATACACTGTGGTATCAAAATAACAGTAATACACTGTAGTATCAAATTAACAATAATACACTGTGGTATGAAATTAACAGTAAAACACTGTGGTATCAAATTAACAGTAATACACTGTGGTATGAAATTAACAGTAATACACTGTGGTATCAAATTAACAGGAATACACTGTGGTATGAAATTAACAGTAATACACTGTGGTATCAAATTAACAGTAATACACTGTGGTATCAAATTAACAGTAATATACTGTAGTATCAAATTAACAATAATACACTGTGGTATCAAATTAACAGTAATACACTGTGGTATGAAATTAACAGTAATACACTGTGGTATCAAATTAACAGTAATACACTGTAGTATCAAATTAACAATAATACACTGTGGTATCAAATTAACAGTAATACACTGTGGTATCAAATTAACAGTAATACACTGTGGTATGAAATTAACAGTAATACACTGTGGTATCAAATTAACAGTAATACACTGTGGTATGAAATTAACAGTAATACACTGTGGTATCAAATTAACAGTAATACACTATAGTATCAAATTAACAATAATACACTGTGGTATCAAATTAACAGTAATACACTGTGGTATCAAATTAATAGTAATACACTGTGGTATCAAATTAACAGTAATACACTGTGGTATTAAATTAACAGTAATACACTGTGGTATCAAATTAACAGTAATACACTGTGGTATCAAATTAACAGTAATACACTGTAGTATCAAATTAACAATAATACACTGTGGTATCAAATTAACAGTAATACACTGTGGTATCAAATTAACAGTAATACACTGTGGTATCAAATTAACAGTAATACACTGTGGTATCAAATTAACAATAATACACTGTGGTATCAAATTAACAGTAATACACTGTGGTATTAAATTAACAATAATACACTGTGGTATCAAATTAACAGTAATACACTGTGGTATCAAATCAACAGTAATACACTGTGGTATGAAATTAACAGTAATACACTGTGGTATGAAATTAACAGTAATACACTGTGGTATGAAATTAACAGAAAAACACTGTGGTATTAAATTAACAGTAATACACTGTGGTATGAAATTAACAGTAATACACTGTAGTATCAAATTAACAATAATACACTGTGGTATCAAATTAACAATAATACACTGTGGTATCAAATTAACAGTAATACACTGTGGTAACAAATTAACAGTAATACACTGTGGTATGAAATTAACAGTAATACACTGTGGTATCAAATTAACAGTAATACACTGTAGTATCAAATTAACAATAATACAATGTAGTATCAAATTAACAATAATACACCGTGGTATCAAATTAACAGTAATACACTGTGGTATGAAATTAACAGTAATACACTGTGGTATCAAATTAACAGTAATACACTATGGTATGAAATTAACAGTAATACACTATAGTATCAAATTAACAATTATACACTGTGGTATCAAATTAACAGTAATACACTGTGGTATCAAATTAACAGTAATACACTGTGGTATCAAATTAACAGTAATACACTGTAGTATCAAATTAACAATTATACACTGTGGTATGAAATTAACAGTAAAACACTATGGTATCAAATTAACAGTAATACACTGTGGTATCAAATTAACAGTAATACACTGTGGTATCAAATTCACAGTAATACACTGTGGTATCAAATTAACAGTAATACACTGTAGTATCAAATTAACAATAATACACTGTGGTATCAAATTAACAATAATACACTGGTATCAAATTAACAGTAATACACTGTGGTATCAAATTGACAGTAATACACTGTGGTATCAAATTAACAGCAATACACTGTAGTATCAAATTAACAATAATACACTGTGGTATGAAATTAACAGTAATGCACTGTGGTATGAAATTAACAGTAATACACTGTGGTATAAGATTAACAGTAATACACTGTGGTATGAAATTAACAGTAATACACTGTGGTATGAAATTAACAGTAATACACTGTGGTATCAAATTAACAGTAATACACTGTGGTATCAAATTAACAGTAATACACTGTGGAATCAAATTAACAGTAATACACTGTGGCATCAAATTAACAGTAATACATTGTGGTATCAAATTAACAGTAATACACTGTGGTATCAAATTAACAGTAATACAATGTGGTATCAAATTAACAGTAACACACTGTGGTATCAAATTAACAGTAATACACTGTGATATCAAATTTACAGTAATACAGTGTGGTATCAAATTAACAGTAATACATTGTGGTATCAAATTAACAGTAATACACTGTGGTATCAAATTAACAGTAATACACTGTGGTATCAAATTAACAATAATACATTGTGGTATCAAATTAACAGTAATACATTCTGGTATCAAATTAACAGTAAAACACTGTGGTATCAAAAAAACAGTAATACACTTTGGTATGAAATTAACAGTAATACACTGGTATCAAATTAACAGTAATACACTGTGGTATCAAATTAACAGTAATACACTGTGGTATCAAATTAACAGTAACACATTGTGGTATCAAATTAACAGTAATACACTGTGGTATCAAATTAACAGTAATACACTGAGGTATCAAATTAACAGTAATACATTGTGGTATCAAATTAACAGTAATACATTGTGGTATCAAATTAACAGTAATACACTGTGGCATCAAATTAACAATAATACACTGTGGTATCAAATTAACAGTAATACACTGTGGTATCAAATTAACAGTAATACACTGTGGTATCAAATTAACAGTAATACACTGTAGTATCAAATTAACAGTAATACACTGTAGTATCAAATTAACAATAATACACTGTGGTATCAAATTAACAGTAATACACTGTAGTATCAAATTAACAATAATACACTGTGGCATGAAATTAACAGTAATACACTGTGGTATCAAGTTAACAGTAATACATTGTGGTATCAAATTAACAGTAATACACTGTGGTATCAACTTTACAGTAATACATTGTGGTATCAAATTAACAGTAATACACTGTGGTATCAAATTAACAGTAATACACTGTGGTATCAAATTAACAGTAATACATTGTGGTATTAAATTAACAGTAATACATTGTGGTATCAAATTAACAGTAATACACTGTGGTATCAAATTAACAGTAATACACTGTGGTATCAAATTAACAGTAATACACTGTGGTATCAAATTAACAATAATACATTGTGGTATCAAATTAGCAGCAATACATTGTGGTATCAAATTAACAGCAAAACACTGTGGTATCAAATTAACAGTAATACACTTTGGTATCAAATTAACAGTAATACACTTTGGTATGAAATTAACAGTAATACACTGGTATCAAATTAACAGTAATACACTGTGGTATCAAATTAACAATAATACATTGTGGTATCAAATTAACAGTAATACACTTTGGTATGAAATTAACAGTAATACACTGGTATCAAATTAACAGGTATACACTGTGGTATCAAATTAACAGTAATACACTGTGTTATCAAATTAACAGTAATACGCTGTGGTATCAAATTAACAGTAATACACTGTGGTATCAAATTAACAGTAATACATTGTGGTATCAAATTAACAGTAATACACTGTGGTATCAAATGAACAATAATATACTGTGGTATCAAATTAACAGTAATACACTGTGGTATCAAATTAACAGTAATACACTGTAGTATCAAATTAACAGTAATACACTGTAGTATCAAATTAACAATAATACAATGTGGTATTAAATTAACAGTAATACACTGTGGTATCAAATTAACAGTAATACACGGTAGTATCAAATTAACAGTAATACACTGTAGTATCAAATTAACAATAATACACTGTGGTATCAAATTAACAGTAAAACACTGTGGTATCAAATTAACAGTAATACACTTTGGTATGAAATTAACAGTAATACACTGTGGTATCAAATTAACAGTAATACACTGTGGTATCAAATTAACAGTAATACAGTGTGGTATCAAATTAACAGTAATACACTGTGGTATCAAATTAACAGTAATATACTGTGGTATCAAATTAACAGCAATACAGTGTGGTATCAAATTAACAGTAATACATTGTGGTATCAAATTAACAGTAATACACTGTGGTATCAAATTAACAGTAATACACTGTGGTATCAAATTAACAGTAATACACTGTGGTATCAAATTAACAATAATACATTGTGGTATGAAATTAACAGTAATACATTGTGGTATCAAATTAACAGTAAAACACTGTGGTATGAAATTAACAGTAATACACTTTGGTATGAAATTAACAGTAATACACTGGTATCAAATTAACAGTAATACACTGTGGTATCAAATTAACAATAATACATTGTGGTATCAAATTAACAGTAATACACTGTGGTATCAAATTAACAGTAATACACTGTGGTATCAAATTAACAGTAATACAGTGTGGTATCAAATTAACAGTAATACACTGTGGTATCAAATTAACAGTAATATACTGTGGTATCAAATTAACAGTAATACAGTGTGGTATCAAATTAACAGTAATACATTGTGGTATCAAATTAACAGTAATACACTGTGGTATCAAATTAACAGTAATATACTGTGGTATCAAATTAACAGTAATACAGTGTGGTATCAAATTAACAGTAATACATTGTAGTATCAAATTAACAGTAATACACTGTGGTATCAAATTAACAGTAATACATTGTGGTATCAAATTAACAGTAATACACTGTGGTATCAAATTAACAATAATACATTGTGGTATGAAATTAACAGTAATACATTGTGGTATCAAATAAACAGTAAAACACTGTGGTATGAAATTAACAGTAATACACTTTGGTAGGAAATTAACAGTAATACACCGGTATCAAATTAACAGTAATACACTATGGTATCAAATTAACAATAATACATTGTGGTATAAAATTAACAATAATACACTGTGGTATCAAATTAACAGTAATACATTGTGGTATCAAATTAACAGTAATACATTGTGGTATTAAATTAACAGTAATACATTGTGGTATCAAATTAACAGTAATACACTGTGGTATCAAATTAACAGTAATACACTGTGGTATCAAATTAACAGTAATACACTGTGGTATCAAATTAACAATAATACATTGTGGTATCAAATTAACAGCAATACATTGTGGTATCAAATTAACAGCAAAACACTGTGGTATCAAATTAACAGTAATACACTCTGGTATCAAATTAACAGTAATACACTTTGGTATGAAATTAACAGTAATACACTGGTATCAAATTAACAGTAATACACTGTGGTATCAAATTAACAATAATACATTGTGGTATCAAATTAACAGTAATACACTTTGGTATGAAATTAACAGTAATACACTGGTATCAAATTAACAGGTATACACTGTGGTATCAAATTAACAGTAATACACTGTGTTATCAAATTAACAGTAATACGCTGTGGTATCAAATTAACAGTAATACACTGTGGTATCAAATTAACAGTAATACATTGTGGTATCAAATTAACAGTAATACACTGTGGTATCAAATGAACAATAATACACTGTGGTATCAAATTAACAGTAATACACTGTGGTATCAAATTAACAGTAATACACTGTAGTATCAAATTAACAGTAATACACTGTAGTATCAAATTAACAATAATACAATGTGGTATTAAATTAACAGTAATACACTGTGGTATCAAATTAACAGTAATACACGGTAGTATCAAATTAACAGTAATACACTGTAGTATCAAATTAACAATAATACACTGTGGTATCAAATTAACAGTAAAACACTGTGGTATCAAATTAACAGTAATACACTTTGGTATGAAATTAACAGTAATACACTGTGGTATCAAATTAACAGTAATACACTGCGGTATCAAATTAACAGTAATACAGTGTGGTATCAAATTAACAGTAATACACTGTGGTATCAAATTAACAGTAATATACTGTGGTATCAAATTAACAGCAATACAGTGTGGTATCAAATTAACAGTAATACATTGTGGTATCAAATTAACAGTAATACACTGTGGTATCAAATTAACAGTAATACACTGTGGTATCAAATTAACAGTAATACACTGTGGTATCAAATTAACAATAATACATTGTGGTATGAAATTAACAGTAATACATTGTGGTATCAAATTAACAGTAAAACACTGTGGTATGAAATTAACAGTAATACACTTTGGTATGAAATTAACAGTAATACACTGGTATCAAATTAACAGTAATACACTTTGGTATCAAATTAACAATAATACATTGTGGTATCAAATTAACAGTAATACACTGTGGTATCAAATTAACAGTAATACACTGTGGTATCAAATTAACAGTAATACATTGTGGTATCAAATTAACAGTAATACATTGTGGTATCAAATTAACAGTAATACACTTTGGTATGAAATTAACAGTAATACACTGGTATCAAATTAACAGTAATACACGGTAGTATCAAATTAACAGTAATACACTGTAGTATCAAATTAACAATAATACACTGTGGTATCAAATTAACAGTAAAACACTGTGGTATCAAATTAACAGTAATACACTTTGGTATCAAATTAACAGTAATACACTGTGGTATCAAATTAACAGTAATACACTGTGGTATCAAATTAATAGTAATACAGTGTGGTATCAAATTAACAGTAATACACTGTGGTATCAAATTAACAGTAATATACTGTGGTATCAAATTAACAGTAATACAGTGTGGTATCAAATTAACAGTAATACATTGTGGTATCAAATTAACAGTAATACATTGTGGTATCAAATTAACAGTAATACACTGTGGTATCAAATTAACAATAATACATTGTGGTATGAAATTAACAGTAATACATTGTGGTATCAAATAAACAGTAAAACACTGTGGTATGAAATTAACAGTAATACACTTTGGTAGGAAATTAACAGTAATACACTGGTATCAAATTAACAGTAATACACTGTGGTATCAAATTAACAATAATACATTGTGGTATAAAATTAACAATAATACACTGTGGTATCAAATTAACAGTAATACATTGTGGTATCAAATTAACAGTAATACATTGTGGTATTAAATTAACAGTAATACATTGTGGTATCAAATTAACAGTAATACACTGTGGTATCAAATTAACGGTAATACACTGTGGTATCAAATTAACAGTAATACACTGTGGTATCAAATTAACAATAATACATTGTGGTATCAAATTAACAGCAATACATTGTGGTATCAAATTAACAGCAAAACACTGTGGTATCAAATTAACAGTAATACACTCTGGTATCAAATTAACAGTAATACACTTTGGTATGAAATTAACAGTAATACACTGGTATCAAATTAACAGTAATACACTGTGGTATCAAATTAACAATAATACATTGTGGTATCAAATTAACAGTAATACACTTTGGTATGAAATTAACAGTAAAACACTGGTATCAAATTAACAGGTATACACTGTGGTATCAAATTAACAGTAATACACTGTGTTATCAAATTAACAGTAATACGCTGTGGTATCAAATTAACAGTAATACACTGTGGTATCAAATTAACAGTAATACATTGTGGTATCAAATTAACAGTAATACACTGTGGTATCAAATGAACAATAATACACTGTGGTATCAAATTAACAGTAAAACACTGTGGTATCAAATTAACAGTAATACACTGTAGTATCAAATTAACAGTAATACACTGTAGTATCAAATTAACAATAATACAATGTGGTATTAAATTAACAGTAATACACTGTGGTATCAAATTAACAGTAATACACGGTAGTATCAAATTAACAGTAATACACTGTAGTATCAAATTAACAATAATACACTGTGGTATCAAATTAACAGTAAAACACTGTGGTATCAAATTAACAGTAATACACTTTGGTATGAAATTAACAGTAATACACTGTGGTATCAAATTAACAGTAATACACTGCGGTATCAAATTAACAGTAATACAGTGTGGTATCAAATTAACAGTAATACACTGTGGTATCAAATTAACAGTAATATACTGTGGTATCAAATTAACAGCAATACAGTGTGGTATCAAATTAACAGTAATACATTGTGGTATCAAATTAACAGTAATACACTGTGGTATCAAATTAACAGTAATACACTGTGGTATCAAATTAACAGTAATACACTGTGGTATCAAATTAACAATAATACATTGTGGTATGAAATTAACAGTAATACATTGTGGTATCAAATTAACAGTAAAACACTGTGGTATGAAATTAACAGTAATACACTTTGGTATGAAATTAACAGTAATACACTGGTATCAAATTAACAGTAATACACTGTGGTATCAAATTAACAATAATACATTGTGGTATCAAATTAACAGTAATACACTGTGGTATCAAATTAACAGTAATACACTGTGGTATCAAATTAACAGTAATACATTGTGGTATCAAATTAACAGTAATACATTGTGGTATCAAATTAACAGTAATACACTTTGGTATGAAATTAACAGTAATGCACTGGTATCAAATTAACAGTAATACACGGTAGTATCAAATTAACAGTAATACACTGTAGTATCAAATTAACAATAATACACTGTGGTATCAAATTAACAGTAAAACACTGTGGTATCAAATTAACAGTAATACACTTTGGTATCAAATTAACAGTAATACACTGTGGTATCAAATTAACAGTAATACACTGTGGTATCAAATTAATAGTAATACAGTGTGGTATCAAATTAACAGTAATACACTGTGGTATCAAATTAACAGTAATATACTGTGGTATCAAATTAACAGTAATACAGTGTGGTATCAAATTAACAGTAATACATTGTGGTATCAAATTAACAGTAACACACTGTGGTATCAAATTAACAGTAATACACTGTGGTATCAAATTAACAGTAATACACTGTGGTATCAAATTAACAATAATACATTGTGGTACCAAATTAACAGTAAAACACTGTGGTATGAAATTAACAGTAATACACTTTGGTATGAAATTAACAGTAATACACTGGTATCAAATTAACAATAATACATTGTGGTATCAAATTAACAGTAATACACTGTGGTATCAAATTAACAGTAATACACTGTGGTATCAAATTAACAGTAATACATTGTGGTATCAAATTAACAGTAATACATTGTGGTATCAAATTAACAGTAATACACTGTGGTATCAAATTAACAATAATACACTGCGGTATCAAATTAACAGCAATACACTGTGGTATCAAGTTAACAGTAATACACTGTGGTATCAAATTAACAGTAAAACACTGTGGTATCAAATTAACAGTAAAACACTGTGGTATCAAATTAACAGTAATACACTTTGGTATGAAATTAACAGTAATACACTGGTATCAAATTAACAGTAATACACTGTGGTATCAAATTAACAGTAATACACTGTGGTATCAAATTAACAGTAATACACTGTGGTATCAAATTAACAGTAATACATTGTGGTATCAAAATAACAGTAATACATTGTGGTATCAAATTAACAGTAATACACTGTGATATCAAATTAACAATAATACACTGTGGTATCAAATTAACAGTAATACACTGTGGTATCAAATTAACAGTAATACACTGTGGTATCAAATTAACAGTAAAACACTGGTATCAAATTAACAGTAATACACTGTGGTATCAAATTAACAGTAATACACTGGTATCAAATTAACAGTAATACACTGTGGTATCAAATTAATAGTAATACATTGTGGTATCAAATTAACAATAATACATTGTGGTATCAAATTAACAGAAATACACTGTGGTATCAAATTAACAGTAATACAGTGTGGTATCAAATTAACAGTAATACATTGTGGTATCAAATTAACAGTAATATATTGTGGTATCAAATTAACAGTAATACACTGTGGTATCAAATTAACAGTAATACACTGTGGTATCAAATTAACAGTAATACACTGTAGTATCAAATTAACAATAATACACTGTGGTATGAAATTAACAGTAATACACTGTGGTATGAAATTAACAGTAATACACTGTGGTATGAAATTAACAGTAATACACTGTGGTATGAAATGAACAGTAATACACTGTGGTATGAAATTAACAGTAATACACTGTGGTATGAAATTAACAGTAATACACTGTGGTATCAAATTAACAGTAATACACTGTGGTATCAAATTAACAGTAATACAGTGTGGTATCAAATTAACAGTAATACATTGTGGTATCAAATTAACAGTAATACACTGGTATCAAATTGACAGTAATACACTGTGGTATCAAATTAACAGTAATACACTGTGGTATCAAATTAACAATAATACATTGTGGTATCCAATTAACAGTAATACATTGTGGTATCAAATTAACAGTAAAACACTGTGGTATTAAATTAACAGTAATACACTTTGGTATGAAATTAACAGTAATACACTGGTATCAAATTAACAGTAATACACTGTGGTATCAAATTAACAGTAATACATTGTGGTATCAAATTAACAGTAATACACTGTGGTATCAAATTAACAGTAATACACTGAGGTATCAAATTAACAGTAATACATTGTGGTATCAAATTAACAGTAATACATTGTGGTATCAAATTAACAGTAATACACTGTGGTATCAAATTAACAATAATACACTGTGGTATCAAATTAACAGTAATACACTGTGGTATCAAATTAACAGTAATACACTGTAGTATCAAATTAACAGTAATACACTGTAGTATCAAATTAACAGTAATACACTGTAGTATCAAATTAACAATAATACACTGTGGTATCAAATTAACAGTAATACACTGTAGTATCAAATTAACAATAATACACTGTGGCATGAAATTAACAGTAATACACTGTGGTATCAAATTAACAGTAATACACTGTGGTATCAAATTAACAGTAATACATTGTGGTATCAAATCAACAGTAATACACTGTGGTATGAAATTAACAGTAATACACTGTGGTATCAAATTAACAGTAATACAGTGTGGTATTAAATTAACAGTAATACATTGTGGTATCAAATTAACAGTAATACACTGTGGTATCAAATTAACAATAATACATTGTGGTATCAAATTAACAGAAATAACTTTGGTATCAAATTAACAGTAATACACTGTGTTATCAAATTAACAGTAATACACTGTGGTATCAAATTAACAGTAATACATTGTGGTATCAAATTAACAGTAATACATTGTGGTATCAAATTAACAGTAATACACTCTGGTATCAAATTAACAATAATACACTGTGGTATCAAATTAACAGTAATACACTGTGGTATCAAATTAACAGTAATACACCATAGTATCAAATTAACAGTAATACACTGTAGTATCAAATTAACAATAATACACTGTGGTATTAAATTAACAGTAATACACTGTTGTATCAAATTAACAATAATACACTGTGGTATCAAATTAACAGTAAAACACTGTGGTATCAAATTAACAGTAATACACTTTGGTATGAAGTTAACAGTAATACACTGTGGTATCAAATTAACAGTAATACACTGTGGTATCAAATTAACAGTAATACAGTGTGGTATCAAATTAACAGTAATACACTGTGGTATCAAATTAACAGTAATATACTGTGGTATCAAATTAACAGTAATACAGTGTGGTATCAAATTAACAGTAATACATTGTGGTATCAAATTAACAGTAATACACTGTGGTATCAAATTAACAGTAATATACTGTGGTATCAAATTAACAGTAATACAGTGTGGTATCAAATTAACAGTAATACTTTGTGGTATCAAATTAACAGTAATACACTGTGGTATCAAATTAACAGTAATACATTGTGGTATCAAATTAACAGTAATACACTGTGGTATCAAATTAACAGTAATACAGTGTGGTATCAAATTAACAGTAATACACTGTGGTATCAAATTAACAGTAATATACTGTGGTATCAAATTAACAGAAATACAGTGTGGTATCAAATTAACAGTAATACATTGTGGTATCAAATTAACAGTAATACACTGTGGTATCAAATTAACAATAATACACTGTGGTATCAAATTAACAGTAATACACTGTGGTATCAAATTAACAGTAATACACCGTAGTATCAAATTAACAGTAATACACTGTAGTATCAAATTAACAATAATACACTGTGGTATTAAATTAACAGTAATACACTGTGGAATCAAATTAACAGTAATACACTGTAGTATCAAATTAACAGTAATACACTGTAGTATCAAATTAACAAAAATACACTGTGGTATCAAATTAACAGTAAAACACTGTGGTATCAAATTAACAGTAATACACTTTGGTATGAAGTTAACAGTAATACACTGTGGTATCAAATTAACAGTAATACACTGTGGTATCAAATTAACAGTAATACAGTGTGGTATCAAATTAACAGTAATACACTGTGGTATCAAATTAACAGTAATATACTGTGGTATGAAATTAACAGTAATACAGTGTGGTATCAAATTAACAGTAATACACTTTGGTATAAAATTAACAGTAATACACTGGTATCAAATTAACAGTAATACACTGTGGTATCAAATTAACAATAATACATTGTGGTATCAAATTAACAGTAATACACTGTGGTATCAAATTAACAGTAATACACTGTGGTATCAAATTAACATTAATACATTGTGGTATCAAATTAACAGTAATACATTGTGGTATCAAATTAACAGTAATACATTGTGGTATCAAATTCACAGTATTACACTGTGGTATCAAATTAACAATAATACACTGTGGTATCAAATTAACAGCAATACACTGTGGTATCAAGTTAACAGTAATACACTGTGGTATCAAATTAACAGTAAAACACTGTGGTATCAAATTAACAGTAATACACTTTGGTATGAAATTAACAGTAATACACTGGTATCAAATTAACAGTAATACACTGTGGTATCAAATTAACAGCAATACACTGTGGTATCAAATTAACAGTAATACACTGTGGTATCAAATTAACAGTAATACATTGTGGTATCAAATTAACAGTAATACATTGTGGTATCAAATTAACAGTAATACACTGTGGTATCAAATTAACAATAATACACTGTGGTATCAAATTAACAGTAATACACTGTGGTATCAAATTAACAGTAATACACTGTGGTATCAAATTAACAGTAAAACACTGGTATCAAATTAACAGTAATACACTTTGGTATGAAATTAACAGTAATACACTGGTATGAAATTAACAGTAATACACTGTGGTATCAAATTAACAGTAATACATTGTGGTATCAAATTAACAATAATACATTGTGGTATCAAATTAACAGTAATACAATGTGGTATCAAATTAACAGTAATACACTGTGGTATCAAATTAACAGTAATACATTGTGGTATCAAATTAACAGTAATACCTTGTGGTATCAAATTAACAGTAATACACTGTGGTATCAAATTAACAGTAATACACTGTGGTATCAAATTAACAGTAATACACTGTAGTATCAAATTAACAATAATACACTGTGGTATGAAATTAACAGTAATACACTGTGGTATGAAATTAACAGTAATACAATGTGGTATGAAATTAACAGTAATACACTGTGGTATGAAATTAACAGTAATACACTGTGGTATCAAATTAACAATAATACACTGTGGTATCAAATTAACAGTAATACACTGTGGTATCAAATTAACAGTAATACACTGTGGTATCAAATTAACAGTAACACACTGTGGTATCAAATTAACAGTAATACATTGTGGTATCAAATTAACAGTAATACACTGTGGTATCAAATTAACAGTAAAACAGTAATACAGTGTGGTATCAAATTAACAGTAACACACTGTGGTATGAAATTAACAGTAATACACTGTGGTATCAAATTAACAGTAATACAGTGTGGTATCAAATTAACAGTAATACATTGTGGTATCAAATTAACAGTAATACACTGTGGTATCAAATTAACAGTAATACACTGTGGTATCAAATTAACAGTAATACACTGTGGTATCAAATTAAGAATAATACACTGTGGTATCAAATTAACAGTAATACATTGTGGTATCAAATTAACAGTAAAACACTGTGGTATCAAATTAACAGTAATACACTTTGGTATGAAATTAACAGTAATACACTGGTATCAAATTAACAGTAATACACTGTGGTATCAAATTAACAGTAATACACTGTGGTATCAAATTAACAGTAATACATTGTGGTATCAAATTAACAGTAATACACTGTGGTATCAAATTAACAGTAATACACTGAGGTATCAAATTAACAGTAATACATTGTGGTATCAAATTAACAGTAATACATAGTGGTATTAAATTAACAGTAATACACTGTGATATCAAATTAACAATAATACACTGTGGTATCAAATTAACAGTAATACACTGTAGTATCAAATTAACAGTAATACACTGTGGTATCAAATTAACAGTAATACACTGTAGTATCAAATTAACAGTAATACACAGTAGTATCAAATTAACAATAATACACTGTGGTATCAAATTAACAGTAATACACTGTAGTATCAAATTAACAATAATACACTGTGGCATGAAATTAACAGTAATACACTGTGGTATCAAAATAACAGTAATACACTGTGGTATCAAATTAACAGTAATACAGTGTGGTATCAAATTAACAGTAATACATTGTGGTATCAAATTAACAGTAATACACTTTGGTATGAAATTAACAGTAATACACTGGTATCAAATTAACAGTAATACATGGCAGTATCAAATTAACAGTAATACACTGTAGTATCAAATTAACAATAATACACTGTGGTATCAAATTAACAGTAAAACACTGTGGTATCAAATTAACAGTAATACACTTTGGTATGAAATTAACAGTAATACACTGTGGTATCAAATTAACAGTAATACACTGTGGTATCAAATTAACAGTAATACAGTGTGGTATCAAATTAACAGTAATACATTGTGGTTTCAAATTAACAGTAATACATTGTGGTATCAAATTAACAGTAAAACACTGTGGTATGAAATTAACAGTAATACACTTTGGTATGAAATTAACAGTAATACACTGTGGTATCAAATGAACAATAATACATTGTGGTATCAAATTAACAGTAATACACTGTGGTATCAAATTAACAGTAATACACTGTGGTATCAAATTAACAGTAATACATTGTGGTATCAAATTAACAGTAATACATTGTGGTATCAAATTAACAGTAATACACTGTGGTATCAAATTAACAATAATACACTGTGGTATCAAATTAACAGCAATACACTGTGGTATCAAGTTAACAGTAATACACTGTGGTATCAAATTAACAGTAAAACACTGTGGTATCAAATTAACAGTAATACACTTTGGTATGAAATTAACAGTAATACACTGGTATCAAATTAACAGTAATACACTGTGGTATCAAATTAACAGTAATACACTGTGGTATCAAATTAACAGTAATACATTGTGGTATCAAATTAACAGTAATACATTGTGGTATCAAATTAACAGTAATACACTGTGGTATCAAATTAACAGTAATACATTGTGGTATCAAAGTAACAGTAATACACTGTGGTATCAAATTAACAGTAATACACTGTGGTATCAAATTAAAAGTAAAACACTGTGGTATCAAATTAACAGTAATACACTTTGGTATGAAATTAACAGTAATACACTGGTATCAAATTAACAGTAATACACTGTGGTATCAAATTAACAGTAATACACTGTGGTATCAAATTAACAATAATACATTGTGGTATCAAATTAACAATAATACACTGTGGGGTCAAATTAACAGTAATACACTGTGGTATCAAATTAACAGTAATACATTGTGGTATCAAATTAACAGTAATACATTGTGGTATCAAATTAACAGTAATACACTGTGGTATCAAATTAACAATAATACACTGTGGTATCAAATTAACAGTAATACACTGTGGTATCAAATTAACAGTAATACACTGTAGTATCAAATTAACAGTAATACACTGTGGTATCAAATTACCAATAATATACTGTGGTATCAAATTAACAGTAATACATTGTGGTATCAAATTAACAGTAATAAACTTTGGTATGAAATTAACAGTATTACATTGGTATCAAATTAACAGTAATACACGGTAGTATCAAATTAACAGTAATACACTGTAGTATCAAATTAACAATAATACACTGTGGTATCAAATTAACAGTAAAACACAGTGGTATCAAATTAACAGTAATACACTTTGGTATGAAATTAACAGTAATACACTGTGGTATCAAATTAACAGTAATACACTGTGGTATCAAATTAATAGTAATACAGTGTGGTATCAAATTAACAGTAATACACTGTGGTATCAAATTAACAGTAATATACTGTGGTATCAAATTAACAGTAATACAGTGTGGTATCAAATTAACAGTAATACACTGTGGTATCAAATTAACAGTAATACACTGTGGTATCAAATTAACAGTAATACACTGTGGTATCAAATTAACAATAATACATTGTGGTATCAAATTAACAGTAAAACACTGTGGTATGAAATTAACAGTAATACACTTTGGTATGAAATTAACAGTAATACACTGGTATCAAATTAACAGTAATACACTGTGGTATCAAATTAACAATAAAACATTGTGGTATCAAATTAACAGTAATACACTGTGGTATCAAATTAACAGTAATACACTGTGGTATCAAATTAACAGTAATACATTGTGGTATCAAATTAACAGTAATACATTGTGGTATCAAATTAACAGTAATACATTGTGGTATCAAATTCACAGTATTACACTGTGGTATCAAATTAACAATAATACACTGTGGTATCAAATTAACAACAATACACTGTGGTATCAAGTTAACAGTAATACACTGTGGTATCAAATTAACAGTGAAACACTGTGGTATCAAATTAACAGTAATACACTTTGGTATGAAATTAACAGTAATACACTGGTATCAAATTAACAGTAATACACTGTGGTATCAAATTAACAGTAATACACTGTGGTATCAAATTAACAGTAATACATTGTGGTATCAAATTAACAGTAATACATTGTGGTATCAAATTAACAGTAATACACTGTGGTATCAAATTAACAATAATACACTGTGGTATCAAATTAACAGTAATACACTGTGGTATCAAATTAACAGTAATACACTGTGGTATCAAATTAACAGTAAAACACTGGTATCAAATTAACAGTAATACAATTTGGTATGAAATTAACAGTAATACACTGGTATCAAATTAACAGTAATACACTGTGGTATCAAATTAACAGTAATACATTGTGGTATCAAATTAACAATAATACATTGTGGTATCAAATTAACAGTAATACACTGTGGTATCAAATTAACAGTAATACACTGTGGTATCAAATTAACAGTAATACATTGTGGTATCAAATTAACAGTAATACCTTGTGGTATCAAATTAACAGTAATACACTGTGGTATCAAATTAACAGTAATACACTGTGGTATCAAATTAACAGTAATACACTGTAGTATCAAATTAACAATAATACACTGTGGTATGAAATTAACAGTAATACACTGTGGTATGAAATTAACAGTAATACAATGTGGTATAAAATTAACAGTAATACACTGTGGTATGAAATTAAAACTAATACACTGTGGTATGAAATTAACAGTAATACACTGTGGTATCAAATTAACAATAATACACTGTGGTATCAAATTAACAGTAATACACTGTGGTATCAAATTAACAGTAATACACTGTGGTATCAAATTAACAGTAACACACTGTGGTATCAAATTAACAGTAATACATTGTGGTATCAAATTAACAGTAATACACTGTGGTATCAAATTAACAGTAAAACAGTAATACATTGTGGTATCAAATTAACAGTAACACACTGTGGTATGAAATTAACAGTAATACACTGTGGTATCAAATTAACAGTAATAAAGTGTGGTATCAAATTAACAGTAATACATTGTGGTATCAAATTAACAGTAATACACTGTGGTATCAAATTAACAGTAATACACTGTGGTATCAAATTAACAGTAATACACTGTGGTATCAAATTAAGAATAATACACTGTGGTATCAAATTAACAGTAATACATTGTGGTATGAAATTAACAGTAAAACACTGTGGTATCAAATTAACAGTAATACACTTTGGTATGAAATTAAAAGTAATACACTGTGGTATGAAATTAACAGTAATACACTGTGGTATCAAATTAACAATAATACACTGTGGTATCAAATTAACAGTAATACACTGTGGTATCAAATTAACAGTAATACACTGTGGTATCAAATTAACAGTAACACACTGTGGTATCAAATTAACAGTAATACATTGTGGTATCAAATTAACAGTAATACACTGAGGTATCAAATTAACAGTAAAACAGTAATACATTGTGGTATCAAATTAACAGTAACACACTGTGGTATGAAATTAACAGTAATACACTGTGGTATCAAATTAACAGTAATAAAGTGTGGTATCAAATTAACAGTAATACATTGTGGTATCAAATTAACAGTAATACACTGTGGTATCAAATTAACAGTAATACACTGTGGTATCAAATTAACAGTAATACACTGTGGTATCAAATTAAGAATAATACACTGTGGTATCAAATTAACAGTAATACATTGTGGTATCAAATTAACAGTAAAACACTGTGGTATCAAATTAACAGTAATACACTTTGGTATGAAATTAACAGTAATACACTGGTATGAAATTAACAGTAATACACTGTGGTATCAAATTAACAGTAATACACTGGTATCAAATTAACAGTAATACATTGTGGTATCAAATTAACAGTAATACACTGTGGTATCAAATTTACAGTAATACACTGAGGTATCAAATTAACAGTAATACATTGTGGAATCAAATTAACAGTAATACATAGTGGTATCAAATTAACAGTAATACATTGTGGTATCAAATTAACAATAATACACTGTGGTATCAAATTAACAGTAATACACTGTAGTATCAAATTAACAGTAATACACTGTGGTATCAAATTAACAGTAATACACTGTAGTATCAAATTAACAGTAATACACTGTAGTATCAAATTAACAATAATACACTGTGGTATCAAATTAACAGTAATACACTGTAGTATCAAATTAACAATAATACACTGTGGCATGAAATTAACAGTAATACACTGTGGTATCAAATTAACAGTAATACACTGTGGTATCAAATTAACAGTAATACACTGTGGTATCAAATTAACAGTAATACATTGTGGTATCAAATTAACAGTAATACACTGTGGTATCAAATTAACAGTAATACACTGTGGTATCAAATTAACAGTAATACAGTGTGGTATTAAATTAACAGTAATACATTGTGGTATCAAATTAACAGTAATACACTGTGGTATCAAATTAACAGTAATACACTGTGGTATCAAATTAACAGTAATACACTGTGGTATCAAATTAACAATAATACATTGTGGTATCAAATTAACAGTAATACATTGTGGTATCAAATTAACAGCAAAACACTGTGGTATCAAATTAACAGTAATACACTTTGGTATGAAATTAACAGTAATACACTGGTATCAAATTAACAGTAATACACTGTGGTATCAAATTAACAATAATACATTGTGGTATCAAATTAACAGTAATACACTTTGGTATGAAATTAACAGTAATACACTGGTATTAAATTAACAGGTATACACTGTGGTATCAAATTAACAGTAATACACTGTGTTATCAAATTAACAGTAATACACTGTGGTATCAAATTAACAGTAATACATTGTGGTATCAAAGTAAAAGTAATACATTGTGGTATCAAATTAACAGTAATACACTGTGGTATCAAATTAACAGTAATACACTGTGGTATCAAATTAACAGTAATACACTGTGGTATCAAATTAACAGTAATACACTGTAGTATCAAATTAACAGTAATACACTGTGGTATCAAATTAACAATAATACACTGTGGTATTAAATTAACAGTAATACACTGTGGTATCAAATTAACAGTAATACACGGTAGTATCAAATTAACAGTAATACACTGTAGTATCAAATTAACAATAATACACTGTGGTATCAAATTAACAGTAAAACACTGTGGTATCAAATTCACAGTAAGACACTTTGGTATGAAGTTAACAGTAATACACTGTGGTATCAAATTAACAGTAATACACTGTGGTATCAAATTAACAGTAATACAGTGTGGTATCAAATTAACAGTAATACATTGTGGTATCAAATTCACAGTAATACACTTTGGTATGAAGTTAACAGTAATACACTGTGGTATGAAATTAACAGTAATACACTGTGGTATCAAATTAACAGTAATACAGTGTGGTATCAAATTAACAGTAATACATTGTGGTATCAAATTAACAGTAATACACTGTGGTATCAAATTAACAGTAATACACTGTGGTATCAAATTAACAGTAATACACTGTGGTATCAAATTAACATTAATACATTGTGGTATCAAATTAACAGTAATACACTTTGGTATGAAATTAACAGTAATACACTGGTATCAAATTAACAGTAATACACGGTAGTATCAAATTAACAGTAATACACTGTAGTATCAAATTAACAATAATCCACTGTGGTATCAAATTAACAGTAAAACACTGTGGTATTAAATTAACAGTAATACACTTTGGTATGAAATTAACAATAATACACTGTGGTATCAAATTAACAGTAATACACTGTGGTATCAAATTAACAGTAATACAGTGTGGTATCAAATTAACAGTAATACACTGTGGTATCAAATTAACAGTAATATACTGTGGTATCAAATTAACAGTAATACATTGTGGTATCAAATTAACAGTAATACATTGTGGTATCAAATTCACAGTAATACACTTTGGTATGAAGTTAACAGTAATACACTGTGGTATGAAATTAACAGTAATACACTGTGGTATCAAATTAACAGTAATACAGTGTGGTATCAAATTAACAGTAATACATTGTGGTATCAAATTAACAGTAATACACTGTGGTATCAAATTAACAGTAATACACTGTGGTATCAAATTAACAGTAATACAGTGTGGTATCAAATTAACAGTAATACATTGTGGTATCAAATTCACAGTAATACACTTTGGTATGAAGTTAACAGTAATACACTGTGGTATGAAATTAACAGTAATACACTGTGGTATCAAATTAACAGTAATACAGTGTGGTATCAAATTAACAGTAATACATTGTGGTATCAAATTAACAGTAATACACTGTGGTATCAAATTAACAGTAATACACTGTGGTATCAAATTAACATTAATACATTGTGGTATCAAATTAACAGTAATACACTTTGGTATGAAATTAACAGTAATACACTGGTATCAAATTAACAGTAATACACGGTAGTATCAAATTAACAGTAATACACTGTAGTATCAAATTAACAATAATCCACTGTGGTATCAAATTAACAGTAAAACACTGTGGTATCAAATTAACAGTAATACACTTTGGTATGAAATTAACAATAATACACTGTGGTATCAAATTAACAGTAATACACTGTGGTATCAAATTAACAGTAATACAGTGTGGTATCAAATTAACAGTAATACACTGTGGTATCAAATTAACAGTAATATACTGTGGTATCAAATTAACAGTAATACATTGTGGTATCAAATTAACAGTAATACATTGTGGTATCAAATTCACAGTAATACACTTTGGTATGAAGTTAACAGTAATACACTGTGGTATGAAATTAACAGTAATACACTGTGGTATCAAATTAACAGTAATACAGTGTGGTATCAAATTAACAGTAATACATTGTGGTATCAAATTAACAGTAATACACTGTGGTATCAAATTAACAGTAATACACTGTGGTATCAAATTAACATTAATACATTGTGCTATCAAATTAACAGTAATACACTTTGGTATGAAATTAACAGTAATACACTGGTATCAAATTAACAGTAATACACGGTAGTATCAAATTAACAGTAATACACTGTAGTATCAAATTAACAATAATACACTGTGGTATCAAATTAACAGTAAAACACTGTGGTATCAAATTAACAGTAATACACTTTGGTATGAAATTAACAATAATACACTGTGGTATCAAATTAACAGTAATACACTGTGGTATCAAATTAACAGTAATACAGTGTGGTATCAAATTAACAGTAATACACTGTGGTATCAAATTAACAGTAATATACTGTGGTATCAAATTAACAGTAATACAGTGTGGTATCAAATTAACAGTAATACATTGTGGTATCAAATTAACAGTAATACACTGTGGTATCAAATTAACAGTAATACACTGTGGTATCAAATTAACAGTAATACATTGTGGTATCAAATTAACAGTAATACATTGTGGTATCAAATTAACAGTAATACATTGTGGTATCAAATTCACAGTATTACACTGTGGTATCAAATTAACAATAATACACTGTGGTATCAAATTAACAGCAATACACTGTGGTATCAAGTTAACAGTAATACACTGTGGTATCAAATTAACAGTGAAACACTGTGGTATCAAATTAACAGTAATACACTTTGGTATGAAATTAACAGTAATACACTGGTATCAAATTAACAGTAATACACTGTGGTATCAAATTAACAGTAATACACTGTGGTATCAAATTAACAGTAATACACTGTGGTATCAAATTAACAGTAATACATTGTGGTATCAAATTAACAGTAATACATTGTGGTATCAAATTAACAGTAATACACTGTGGTATCAAATTAACAATAATACACTGTGGTATCAAATTAACAGTAATACACTGTGGTATCAAATTAACAGTAATACACTGTGGTATCAAATTAACAGTAAAACACTGGTATCAAATTAACAGTAACACAATTTGGTATGAAATTAACAGTAATACACTGGTATCAAATTAACAGTAATACACTGTGGTATCAAATTAACAGTAATACATTGTGGTATCAAATTAACAATAATACATTGTGGTATCAAATTAACAGTAATACACTGTGGTATCAAATTAACAGTAATACACTGTGGTATCAAATTAACAGTAATACATTGTGGTATCAAATTAACAGTAATACCTTGTGGTATCAAATTAACAGTAATACACTGTGGTATCAAATTAACAGTAACACACTGTGGTATCAAATTAACAGTAATACACTGTAGTATCAAATTAACAATAATACACTGTGGTATGAAATTAACAGTAATACACTGTGGTATGAAATTAACAGTAATACAATGTGGTATAAAATTAACAGTAATACACTGTGGTATGAAATTAAAAGTAATACACTGTGGTATGAAATTAACAGTAATACACTGTGGTATCAAATTAACAATAATACACTGTGGTATCAAATTAACAGTAATACACTGTGGTATCAAATTAACAGTAATACACTGTGGTATCAAATTAACAGTAACACACTGTGGTATCAAATTAACAGTAATACATTGTGGTATCAAATTAACAGTAATACACTGTGGTATCAAATTAACAGTAAAACAGTAATACATTGTGGTATCAAATTAACAGTAACACACTGTGGTATGAAATTAACAGTAATACACTGTGGTATCAAATTAACAGTAATACAGTGTGGTAGCAAATTAACAGTAATACATTGTGGTATCAAATTAACAGTAATACACTGTGGTATCAAATTAACAGTAATACACTGTGGTATCAAATTAACAGTAATACACTGTGGTATCAAATTAAGAATAATACACTGTGGTATCAAATTAACAGTAATACATTGTGGTATCAAATTAACAGTAAAACACTGTGGTATCAAATTAACAGTAATACACTTTGGTATGAAATTAACAGTAATACACTGGTATGAAATTAACAGTAATACACTGTGGTATCAAATTAACAGTAATACACTGTGGTATCAAATTAACAGTAATACATTGTGGTATCAAATTAACAGTAATACACTGTGGTATCAAATTAACAGTAATACACTGAGGTATCAAATTAACAGTAATACATTGTGGAATCAAATTAACAGTAATACATAGTGGTATCAAATTAACAGTAATACATTGTGGTCTCAAATTAACAATAATACACTGTGGTATCAAATTAACAGTAATACACTGTAGTATCAAATTAACAGTAATACACTGTGGTATCAAATTAACAGTAATACACTGTAGTATCAAATTAACAGTAATACACTGTAGTATCAAATTAACAATAATACACTGTGGTATCAAATTAACAGTAATACACTGTAGTATCAAATTAACAATAATACACTGTGGCATGAAATTAACAGTAATACACTGTGGTATCAAATTAACAGTAATACACTGTGGTATCAAATTAACAGTAATACACTGTGGTATCAAATTAACAGTAATACATTGTGGTATCAAATTAACAGTAATACACTGTGGTATCAAATTAACAGTAATACACTGTGGTATCAAATTAACAGTAATACAGTGTGGTATTAAATTAACAGTAATACATTGTGGTATCAAATTAACAGTAATACACTGTGGTATCAAATTAACAGTAATACACTGTGGTATCAAATTAACAGTAATACACTGTGGTATCAAATTAACAATAATACATTGTGGTATCAAATTAACAGTAATACATTGTGGTATCAAATTAACAGCAAAACACTGTGGTATCAAATTAACAGTAATACACTTTGGTATGAAATTAACAGTAATACACTGGTATCAAATTAACAGTAATACACTGTGGTATCAAATTAACAATAATACATTGTGGTATCAAATTAACAGTAATACACTTTGGTATGAAATTAACAGTAATACACTGGTATTAAATTAACAGGTATACACTGTGGTATCAAATTAACAGTAATACACTGTGTTATCAAATTAACAGTAATACACTGTGGTATCAAATTAACAGTAATACATTGTGGTATCAAAGTAAAAGTAATACATTGTGGTATCAAATTAACAGTAATACACTGTGGTATCAAATTAACAGTAATACACTGTGGTATCAAATTAACAGTAATACACTGTGGTATCAAATTAACAGTAATACACTGTAGTATCAAATTAACAGTAATACACTGTGGTATCAAATTAACAATAATACACTGTGGTATTAAATTAACAGTAATACACTGTGGTATCAAATTAACAGTAATACACGGTAGTATCAAATTAACAGTAATACACTGTAGTATCAAATTAACAATAATACACTGTGGTATCAAATTAACAGTAAAACACTGTGGTATCAAATTCACAGTAATACACTTTGGTATGAAGTTAACAGTAATACACTGTGGTATCAAATTAACAGTAATACACTGTGGTATCAAATTAACAGTAATACAGTGTGGTATCAAATTAACAGTAATACATTGTGGTATCAAATTCACAGTAATACACTTTGGTATGAAGTTAACAGTAATACACTGTGGTATGAAATTAACAGTAATACACTGTGGTATCAAATTAACAGTAATACAGTGTGGTATCAAATTAACAGTAATACATTGTGGTATCAAATTAACAGTAATACACTGTGGTATCAAATTAACAGTAATACACTGTGGTATCAAATTAACATTAATACATTGTGGTATCAAATTAACAGTAATACACTTTGGTATGAAATTAACAGTAATACACTGGTATCAAATTAACAGTAATACACGGTAGTATCAAATTAACAGTAATACATTGTAGTATCAAATTAACAATAATCCACTGTGGTATCAAATTAACAGTAAAACACTGTGGTATCAAAGTAACAGTAATACACTTTGGTATGAAATTAACAATAATACACTGTGGTATCAAATTAACAGTAATACACTGTGGTATCAAATTAACAGTAATACAGTGTGGTATCAAATTAACAGTAATACACTGTGGTATCAAATTAACAGTAATATACTGTGGTATCAAATTAACAGTAATACATTGTGGTATCAAATTAACAGTAATACATTGTGGTATCAAATTCACAGTAATACACTTTGGTATGAAGTTAACAGTAATACACTGTGGTATGAAATTAACAGTAATACACTGTGGTATCAAATTAACAGTAATACAGTGTGGTAGCAAATTAACAGTAATACATTGTGGTATCAAATTAACAGTAATACACTGTGGTATCAAATTAACAGTAATACACTGTGGTATCAAATTAACATTAATACATTGTGCTATCAAATTAACAGTAATACACTTTGGTATGAAATTAACAGTAATACACTGGTATCAAATTAACAGTAATACACGGTAGTATCAAATTAACAGTAATACACTGTAGTATCAAATTAACAATAATACACTGTGGTATCAAATTAACAGTAAAACACTGTGGTATCAAATTAACAGTAATACACTTTGGTATGAAATTAACAGTAATACACTGGTATCAAATTAGCAGTAATATACGGTAGTATCAAATTAACAGTAATACACTGAGTATCAAATTAACAGTAATACACTGTGGTATCAAATTAACAATAATACACTGTGGTATCAAATTAACAGTAATACACTTTGGTATGAAATTAACAGTAATACACTGTGGTATCAAATTAACAGTAATACACTGTGGTATAAAATTAACAGTAATACAGTGTGGTATCAAATTAACAGTAATACACTGTGGTATCAAATTAACAGTAATATACTGTGGTATCAAATTAACAGTAATACACTGTGGTATCAAATTAACAGTAATACACTGTGGTATCAAATTAACAGTAAAACACTGTGGTATGAAATTAACAGTAATACACTTTGGTATGAAATTAACAGTAATACACTGGTATCAAATTAACAGTAATACACTGTGGTATGAAATTAACAGTATTACACTGTGGTATCAAATTAACAATAATACATTGTGGTATCAAATTAACAGTAATACACTGTGGTATCAAATTAACAGTAATACATTGTGGTATGAAATTAACAGTAATACATTGTGGTATCAAATTAACAGTAATACACTGTGGTATCAAATTAACAATAATACATTGTGGTATCAAATTAACAGTAATACACTGTGGTATCAAATTAACAGTAATACACTGTGGTATCAAATTAACAGTAATACACTGTGGTATCAAATTAACAGTAATACACTGTAGTATCAAATTAACAGTAATACACTGTGGTATCAAATTAACAATAATATACTGTGGTATCAAATTAACAGTAATACACTGTGGTATCAAATTAACAGTAATACATGGTAGTATCAAATTAACAGTAATACACTGTGGTATCAAATTAACAGTAATACACTGTGGTATAAAATTAACAGTAATACATTGTGTTATCAAATTAACAGTAATACATTGTGGTATCAAATTAACAGTAATACACTGTGGTATCAAATTAACAATAATACACTGTGGTATCAAATTAACAGTAATACACTGTGGTATCAAATTAACAGTAATACACTGTAGTATCAAATTAACAGTAATACACTTTGGTATGAAATTAACAGTAGTACACTGTGGTATGAAATTAACATTAATACACTGTGGTATCAAATTAACAGTAATACACTGTGGTATCAAATTAACAGTAATACACTGTGGTATCAAATTAACAGTAATACACTGTGGTATCAAATTAACAGTAATACACTGTGGTATCAAATTAACAGTAATACATTGTGGTATCAAATTAACAGTAATACACTGTGTTATCAAATTAACAATACCCTAGTGTGAAAAATGACACTATCTTGTGAATATTTACACCTGGTTTGGTCTGTTTTCAGTCTAGAAGTATACTGACATTACATTGGTTTGACACAGAAAATATGGTGGTACAACAACAGCAATGCCATGCACTTTTGTAAGTGTGTAAACAACATAATCTATTCTCGAATGCAACTCTTGCACTGGCAATGGCATTCAATTTGTAAGTGTGTAAACAACATAATCTATTCTCAAATGCAACTCTTACACTGGCAATGGCATTAAATTTTGCAAGGGTTGACACATCAAATGTACTCTTATATGAAAATCTTACCTTCAAACCTCAAACATATTCTTGAATGTAAATCTTACCTGCAAACATCAAAGGTATTTTATCTTACCTGCATACAGCAAAAGTATTCTTGAATGCAAATCTTACCATCATTCATCAAAGGTAATCAATCTTACATGCAAATCTTACCTAAACACATCAAAGGCAATCTTACCTGCAAACATCAAAGGCAGTCTTTCCTGCAAACATCAAAGGTGTTCTTGAATGCAAATCTTACCTGCAAACATCAAAGGTAATCTTACCTGCAAACATCAAAGGCAATCTTGCCTGCAAACTTCAAAGGAATTTTTGAATGCAAATCTTACCTGCAAACATCATCATATGCTGCATCTTAAAATTGATCTTCTTTTTCCTTGCAGCATTCAGAAGTAGGCTCAAGGGGTAAATGTTAATTATCCTGGCTACAATAATAGCAAACTAATTGTTATTAAGGAAAATTCTGAAAAGATGCATGGTAGTAACAAACAGAAAATACCTTCTATTATAAAACCCATTTCATCCCAAATGTTTTACATGATCCATGAGTGCTGACACCTATTTCAAGTCATTATTTCATGATCAAAATTTTTGTCTTCTCGTAGACGATTAGCAACCAACTGTAATAAAGATCCCCATCTACTGTAACATAATGCACATGCAGACTGCGGTCTATGCCATTCACATTAATTTGTAAGCAGAATGAAAGTGAAGACTTTGATTTGCTGACACATTACATAACACACGATCTGGCTGCTCCATAAAAAACTGTCTTATATCACGGGGCTTAATGTGAAATCTATGACTATATCTTTGTTATATAGCAAGGACTTCTTATATTGAGGTGTTTATTTATTGTATTAAGCTGATTTATTGTGATCTGTGATCTATGACTATCAAGTTATTTAGCAATTACTGTCTTATATCAAGGTGCCTTATTGTGAAATCTATGACTGTACCTAAGTTATTTAGCAAGGAGAGTCTTGTATCAAGGGGCTCTATTGTAAAATCTATAAATATACCTGTCTTATATATAGCAGGGATTGTCTTATAGCAAGGTGATTTATTGTGAAATCTGACTATCCAAGTTATTTAGCAATTACTGTCTTATATCAAAGTGCTTTATTGTGAAATCTATGACTGTACCTGTTATTTAGCAATTACTGTCTTATATCAAAGTGCTTTACTGTGAAATCTATGACCGTACCAATGTTATTTAGCATTACTGTCTTATATCAAAGTGCTTTATTGTGAAATCTATGACTGTTCCTATATTATACAGCATGAACTGTCTTATATCAAAGTGCTTTATTGTGAAATCTATGACTGTACCTATGTTATACAGCATGAACTGTTTTATATCAAGGTGATTTATTGCGAGATCCATGACTGTACCTAAGTTATTTAGCAAGGAATGTCTTATATCAAGGGTCTTTTATTGAAGTGCTTTAAAGCTACTGCACTATAGCAATGAAAATAATTTGTTTTTCAAAACCACAATTTATTAAATGCATTCACAGCACATGTACTAATTATAATGATTCTTCTTTCAAACGTGTCTGTGTCCATTATATAGTAAATATCTTTTTAAAATAAACTTTCTAAGTTGTATCAAGCAGTTAATGTTTAAAATCTCCATAATTTTATATGAAAATTATTTTTTTTTAAAAAAAGTTAAAACTAAGTTTCTTTATCTTTTGTCTTCAAGATATTAAAGTGTTGATTGTTTATTGTATAACTGGAATTTACTGGATATACTGTTATTGGCATTCAATTTTATTTGTTGATTAAAAAAAGGTAATTTTTTTATATTTGTGTGAATACTTGTGTGAATAATGGGAATATCATTAGAACGAAATAATTAGCAATTACTAGGAAGAAATGTCACACAGTAAAATGTTAGTGAGTTTCCATGATGCCATGATTGACAAGTTGTTGTTATTGTTGTTATAGGGTTTAATGCCATTTTTCTGCACAAGATAGGCTATACATGGCGGCCAGTATTAATGGTGGCGGAAAAACCCGGGGAAAAACACTGACCCACAAGAAGCTACCGGCAAGCTTTCTCACATACCCAGATTGGCTGAATCCGAGACTCGAATTCATGCAGACAGATTGGATGGCAATGATCCGTAACGAAGAGTGCTTTAGACCACTCGGCCACTTGGGGCCCCTTTTGACTAGTTGTGAAGTCAGGCCAAAACCGAATGAATAACATAGTCCATATTAAAATCTAGTGGTGTGACTGCAGTGGCAGCATTTACGGTAGAAAACCGGTAAATTACTCAAAGGAATAAATAAGAAGGGATTTGGCAGATACCGTTTATGTCGCCAGGGTGGCAAATGTAGTGCAGTTATATTGGCGAAATGTGCCTGGAAAGCATACATTGACTGGCCTAAGGGGGGGGGGGGCGGAGTTAAAATAGTTCCCTGTTTAGGGGAGTTATATAGTTTCTTTGGCGTGAACTGCTGGTGGTATGGAAACCTGATGAAGAGAAACCATACAGATGTGTGATTTATAGATATTTGGCAAGCTAGAGATCTGTGGTCTTGCATAGAGTAAAATTTATGTATAGAACGGACACGTCGGGCTTTCTTATTAACAACTTAAGTTGCATGGAAGTCTTTGGATATTTGGCGTAAACTTGTGACTTCTAGTGGGAATCACGCCAGGGTTTGACAACTGTTCGGTCAGGTAAAGACCCCTGGCTTGTAACATTAGGAAACTAACTTAAAACACTGATAAATTATTATGACTCCAATTAGCATCTATTCAAGTACAGAAGCACTTTAGGTCTTTCCATACACAGTAATGGTTATCTGATACCAAACGTACTCATTTAAAAGGTCAGATCCAAGTGAAAACTGCAAAGACGCATATATGCCATGGCATAATGCATCAGCAGATCCGAGTCTATGCACTTTATTAGGATTAGTCAGCAGATTTGGGTCTATGCACTTTATTAGGATTAGTTAGCAGATTTGGGTCTATCCATTTTATTAGGATTAGTCAGCAGATCTGGGTCTATGCACTTTATTAGGATTAGTCAGCAGATTTGGGTCTATGCATTTTTTTTAGGATTAGTCAGCAGATTTGGGTCTATGCACATTTTTAGGATTAGTCAGCAGATCTGGGTCTATGCACTTTATTAGGATTAGTCAGCAGATTTGGGTCTATGCATTTTATTAGAATTAGTCAGCAGATCTGGCTCTATGCACTTTTTTAGGATTAGTCAGCAGATCTGGGTCATTGCATTTTATTAGGATTAGTCAGCAGATCTGGGTCTATGCATTTTATTAGGATTAGTCAGCAGATCTGGCTCTATGCACTTTTTTAGGATTAGTCAGCAGATCTGGGTCTATGCATTTTAGTAGGATTAGTCAGCAGATTTGGGTCTATGCACTTTATTAGGATTAGTCAGCAGATCTGGGTCTATGCATTTTATTAGGATTAGTCAGCAGATTTGGGTCTATGCACTTTATTAGAATTAGTCAGCAGATCTGGGTCTATGCATTTTATTAGGATTAGTCAGCAGATCTGGCTCTATGCACTTTATTAGGATTAGTCTGCAGATTTGGGTCTATGCATTTTATTAGGATTAGTCAGCAGATCTGGCTCTATGCACTTTTTTAGGATTAGTCAGCAGATCTGGGTCTATGCATTTTATTAGGATTAGTCAGCAGATCTGGGTCTATGCACTTTATTAGGATTAGTCAGCAGATCTGGGTCTATGCATTTTATTAGGATTAGTCAGCAGATCTGGCTCTATGCACTTTATTAGGATTACTCTGCAGATTTGGGTCTATGCATTTTATTAGAATTAGTCAGCAGATTTGGGTCTATGCACTTTATTAGGATTAGTCAGCAGATCTGGGTCTATGCACTTTATTAGGATTAGTCAGCAGATCTGGGTCTATGCATTTTATTAGGATTAGTCAGCAGATTTGCGTCTATGCATTTTATTAGGATTTGTCAGCAGATTTGGGTCTATGCACTTTATTAGGATTAGTCAGCAGATTTGGGTCTATGCACTTTATTAGGATTAGTCAGCAGATTTGGGTCTATGCATTTTATTAGGATTAGTCAGCAGATCTGGGTCTATGCATTTTATTAGGATTAGTCAGCAGATCTGGCTCTATGCACTTTATTAGAATTAGTCAGCAGATTTGGGTCTATGCACTTTATTAGGATTAGTCAGCAGATTTGGGTCTATGCATTTTATTAGGATTAGTCAGCAGATCTGGGTCTATGCACTTTATTAGGATTAGTCAGCAGATTTGGGTCTATCCATTTTATTAGGATTAGTCAGCAGATTTGGATCTATGCACTTTTTTAGGATTAGTCAGCAGATCTGGGTCTATGCATTTTATTAGGATTAGTCAGCAGATCTGGGTCTATGCCCTTTATTGGGATTAGTCAGCAGATCTGGGTCTATGCACTTTATTAGGATTAGTCAGCAGATTTGGGTCTATCCATTTTATTAGGATTAGTCAGCAGATCTGGGTCTATGCACTTTATTAGGATTAGTCAGCAGATCTGGGTCTATGCATTTTATTAGGATTAGTCAGCAGATCAGGGTCTATGCATTTTATTAGGATTAGTCAGCAGATCTGGGTCTATGCATTTTATTAGGATTAGTCAGCAGATCTGGCTCTATGCACTTTTTTAGGATTAGTCAGCAGATTTGGGTCTATGCACTTTATTAGGATTAGTCAGCAGATTTGGGTCTATCCATTTTATTAGGATTAGTCAGCAGATTTGGGTCTATGCACTTTATTAGAATTAGTCAGCAGATTTGGGTCTATGCACTTTATTAGGATTAGTCAGCAGATCTGGGTCTATGCACTTTATCAGGATTAGTCAGCAGATTTGGGTCTATGCATTTTATTAGGATTAGTCAGCAGCAAGACAGACCCTGATCTGCTGGCACATTTTGTGATGGTATGACAGGAACTATGCTGATTGCAATTGGACTTACTTGCCCATGAAAATATATATGACACTAATTTTATTTATGAAGACCAAAGGATACAAATGCTGCAAATATGAAGCCAGGATCCCACTTTGTCTTCTGTAGAGTAAATACTGAGACACCAATATACAGGAATACAAAATTCTCTGCCAAGAAATTCCCAATTTCAAAAAGCTGAAAAAGAACATATATTGGTCAATAATATTTATTAAAAACATGATCTCATTCAGGCAAGTATTGCTTGGCTTAAAAGCACCAATCAATACTATGTAAAACAGAATGGATATGTTAACAATTATTGAATTAAAGGGCAATTCCTCTGTAATAGCAAGAAGAGGCCTCAAGTTCTGAGGTCATAAATACTCTAAATGATGACATGGAGTGCCTGAAAACCAATTCCTTCAAGGAATCATCTGAAATTAGGCTGTCTATGTCATGTGCAATGGTTACTGAGCTTTGGTGGTTACAAGACACTAGAATAGACACAGACGAACAGATAAGATGAATGGACAGAAATTTTACATCTTTAAAATGCTCCCCCAGAAACTAGTACAAGTTATAAGTCTATGATAGTGTTCATCCATAAACATATAGGGAACCTGAATTATAACATATAGGGACATGACATCATAAGAATATAGGGACCTCATAACCTATAGGGACCTCATATCATAACCTATAGGGACCTCATATCATAACATATAGGGACCTCATATCATAACTTATAGGGACCTCAAATCATAACCTATAGGGACCTCATATCATAACTTATAGTGACCTCATATCATAACTTATAGGGACCTCATATAACCTATAGGGACCTCATATCATAACCTATAGGGACCTCATATCATAACTTATAGGGACCTCATATCATAACCCATAGGGACCCAATATCATAACCAATAGGGACCTCATATCATAACTTATAGAGACCTCATATCATAATCTATAGGGACCTCATACCATAACCTATAGGGACCTCATATCATAACCTAAAGGGTCCCCACATCATAACCTATAGGGACCTTACATCATACGGCTGGAACAACCTATCTGCCAAACTCATTAATAACCAATTTTTTCTAGTAAAATGTTTCTTCGAATAATTACCCAATCATAATAACTTAGTACCACTACCTTGCAAATCCAGCCCTCGCATATTGTGGTCAGGAAGAGTCTTTTCCCCTTACTTATAAGATTTGGTGGCAATGAGCAAGTATAACAGTTATTACTGATGTAACTGTGGTCAGGCTGGGAGTATTTGTATTTTGATTGGGTAAGTATTTTTGAAGAAACATATTTTAGCAGGAGGGAAAAAGCATGTCAATAATAGTAGGTTATATATTTAAACACAAAATGTTTCACACTATTTACCAGAATATAAAGATTTTAGTTACATAAACTGAACAGTTGTCAATGTTTGCAACTATTTTATTAGACAAATCTTAATTTGATCAATCTTTTGATGATCAAACTTTTTATAAAAGAAGAATTTGTAAGACATTCTTGGTTTAGTTTCCTATTTAATGATACAAAGTATATTTTAATGTCAATTTTTTGTTCAATACATCATGGTCAGGACCTAGTGTATGACCAGGGATATGGAATTCTCTACAGATGGGATGCATAATAATAGTAGCCCTTTATACCAAGACAATCAAGGGCCATAACTCTCATCAAATTCATTTGAACTCCTGCTGAAATGAAGCCACATGCCAACAGTTACTCATTTATGTTCCTTTACAAACTTTAAATACATGAATATAGGAAGATTGCAGAAAATAATGCCAGGTCTTGACTTGAACTGCTGTCACCCACTACAAGTTTGGGAATTTTAAATAGATCTTTTATGTTATCTTGATTGTGCTAGGCAGTTCAGTGGTTAAAGTGATAGCCCGATTCCTTCCATCAGAACAGCCTAGTGTCCATGAGCAAGGCACTTTACACCAAATGCCCTGGCACTAAATAACCTACATGTGTTGATGTGCCATCAAAAACAAACCAAACCTGATCAAACAGTATCACATGACTTTCAATTGTTTTATCACAAAGTTTTAAAATACAATGTATACTTTCTAATAAGTCCAACTGTAAGTGCAGAGATTAAGATTGCAATTGGACTTAACTTGTATGCAAGTATATATGGTATTCAATAACAACAATGGTGGTACTCTCATTACCAGCAAAGTGATAACTACGTGTAGCTATACACTAATGAAGAAAAGACAAAATTTAAATTAATCTATCATGCACAGTGTAATCCTTTACAAAAAATCTAAAAGGATGTGGTACACTGACCTGCTTTGTTCTTTGTCTGGACTCAGCAGAAAGGTTATTGTACGTGTAATGGGCTTGGGTTATCCCACAAAACAGAACTGCCACAATGCCTGCAAAAGAAAAGGCCAAAATGTGAAAAAAATACAAAGTCCTTATATTTGACTTAGAATTTAACATGTGTTTCCTAATTACCTGACACTAAATACATTTTTAAACATATCTTCTTTTAAACAATACTTTTCTTCTGAAAAATAGAACACTTACCATAATTTAATTGGAAAATAAATCATTCATTTTAACAAAGTCTGAGGTGTTCTTATTATACCTATCTGCAATTATATAACTGGTTGGTTTTGGGTTTTTTTTTAATTATTTTTTTAAAGAGTCATTTTACTCCAAAGAAAATCAAACTGAGTTACAGTATTACAATAAAAATTGTTCTGGTAGGTATCTTTCTCTCTCAAGTTACAATCAAATGATTACCTGTTTCTGCTTGGAGTTTGGAAAATCAAATAATGACACATAAATCCAGAGCTAGGACATAATATATTCAGTTTCACTGAAATATCAAGTTTTACACAAAAAAACCCACATGAGCAATCATCCTCCTGTCAATGGCATGGTAGATAACTTAGTTAACAATCATCTCTCTGTCCATGACAGGGTAGATAACTTAGTTAACAATCATATCTCTGGTGGCAGGGTCCAGTTTCGTAAATTGGCCCCTGGCAAATTTCTTAACTTAAGGGTATGGTGTGAGTTTTTGAGCTACTATTGTGTAATAATTAAAGATATGGATAAATTTGTGAACTAGGTGTTTCAGGCTTGTGTTGTTCTTGAAAGTGATGCCAGACATGTACACTTTCCATTGTTACTCTGCAGTATGTTGATAGTGAAATACCAATAGTCGGCTAGGAAGAAGAGCTAGCCTCCCATAGCAGTAGACACGTGGGTTCAAGGCAAGTAGAATATCTCAAAAACGGCTTGGATGACAACTATTATGAATTGCATCAAGCTATTTAGTAGACAATGTTTTTCAAAATTTTCATCCAGGGAAAGGCCTTGTTTTTGCACTGTGATCACCACATGCTGTCAAAAATGGCCTTCGAATGTGAAAAATGCATGTATAAAATAGAGGTTGGGGTACATAAACATTTTATTCTAAGAACTTCAGTAGACTTGTCAGGTCAAGTGTGTGATATGATTATGTTGCACTACATAATACCTATCCAGAAATATGGACCTTTTTGACCTCACTCACGTATTATATTTTTAATGAATTTTTATATTAGGCAGGTGCATGCGACATTAAATTTGTACATAAAAACTGGACCCTGCTCCCTTAAGGGAAAAATGCTATAAAAAAATTGTGCAATGAACCACATTTTGTATTATTTTCTTGTTCTTTATTCATATGCAATTAATTCTTATACATTGGCCTCATCATAGTACCTCAATTTTTATCCTTATTTCGAATCTCTCAGCTCTATAGGAGATTCAAGGGAGGTAATTTCTTTTTGCACCTATAAATTATACCTATTGGTATCAGGACAAGTTAGCATATTTTGAGCTTAACTAAGTTGCTTTGAGAGAAAATGGGGGTTTAAAATGTGTTTACTTGATTTTCATGTAGGTAGCAAGCTCTGTACTCCTATTTTAATGAAAGTTATTTATATTTCATTGCAGACACACAAAAACATTACATGACATGACATCACACATTCTTCTAAGCAATTTCACTCCACAGTAGCAAATGCACTTTCAAGAAATCATAAGTAGACATACTGTTATAAATGGTGAATGTCATCAATGGAACGGTGTTGCAAATAGTGATGGATATGGCATATTGCGGACAATGTTTCGAGGAAAAAGAATTAAAGTTTTAGTACTTTTGTGAACAGTTCCACCATATTGGATTTAAACTTACAGTTATTGCATTGCACACAAACAGTAATGCACAAACCCTGTCTTTTGTGTACCGTAACAACTGGAAAAGCATTCTTACATTGATGTGGCAGAAATACCCTGATTAGTTCTGAAAGTTTATTGATGTTGACAACACAGTTTTCTTCTGGCATACTGGTAGCCACTATTTTTACTGAGTACAGAATGAGTAATAATGTCAGTTGTTTTCCTTTTTGCAGGTCTCAATTTGCATGAAATGATGTTAGGATCTGTTGTCTCAGTCATATTGGTAGAAGCGCTAGTTTGAAGCATGTATTCATTATGATCCAAATGCACTAAAGATTAATTATGAAAGACAGACTTGGCTTCATCATGACTTGTATTTTCTGGTAGGTCCTTATTTAAAGTAATAGAAGTTACAACATGTCCCTTTTTGTACTGAGTTTTCTTCTTGTTAATATTTTTCTTGTAGCTTTTCTTTCTATTTCCTCTCATTCTCTATATCCTTGCAATTGCTAAAGTCAGCTGTGAGTGGATAGGATTCTGAGAATATTTGGGTTAACTGTATGGACTGTATTTATTTTGTATTTTGGGCTTGAGAATGGTTCATTTCAAAGGCCTGTTGTCACTGAATTTATATGATATGTTGATGTAAGTTCAGCAAGGTTCCTCACATCAATGTCCCAACATAGAATACTATTTGTTTCTTTTACATCTGTCCCAATTAGCTAGACATTGGTGTATCCCCGCCCCCAATGCTGTTTATGTTAGCATCACTAGAACAATACCAGGTCAGGAATGTAGATGTGTGTGTCTCAAGCTATAATTATTATTAAAGTACATTATAAATGTAAATGTCTGGTAACATTTTTCTTAAGTGGCACTTTTTAAAAGAAAAATTTCAACAAATAATTGCTTGAACAATAGAGAAGTTCTATCACATATAACAAAGAGTGTATCTCATATTCAGTCACTATTTGCAACTGTAAAATCCATTCTTAGCATTCAGTCAACATCATCATGTAATTCTGGTATCTTCCTGACTATGCGATGGCAAAAAGGACAGAAAACATATTCCATTGCACACAAGTTTATTTCTTTTCAAGACAGCAACCCTAGCACAAAGTATATACAATGCAATGCATTTTGCCGCAATGTAGTCACTTTTCTAAAAGAGTAATAACATTTTTACTTTAGCATACAAAATAATTTCCTTGATACCATTTTGCTAGATAATGTCTACGTAAGTGATATGTACAAAATTTTTGACAGAAATTATTTTTTGCAAAATGCTTAAGGTGGCAGGGTCCAGTTTCGTAAATTGGCCCCTGGCAAATTTCTTAACTTAAGGGTATGGTGTCAGTTTTTGAACTACTATTGTGTAATAATTAAAGATATGGATAAATTTGTGAACTAGGTGTTTCAGGCTTGTGTTGTTCTTGAAAGTGATGCCAGACATGTACACTTTCCATTGTTTGTTTGTTTGTTTGATTAGGATTTTTAACGTAGCTTTAACAATTTTTCAGTCATATCGCTACGATGTCTGCAGTGAGGCAGTTTATAGTGATGTCTACCACTGGGGCATCATGCCGCAGACATGTAGCATGATGTCCCACCCAGTCACATTATCCTGACACCAGGCCGACCAGTCCTAACACTAACCTCTTAATGCTGAACGTCAAGCGAGGCAGCTGTTAGTACCATTTTTGTAAGTCTTTGGTATGACTCGGCCGGGGATCGAACCCACGACCTCCTGCTTCCTGGGCGGACGCTCTAACCACTAGACCACCGGAGCAGTTCCTTTCCATTGTTACTCTGCAGTATGTTGATAGTGAAATACCAATAGTCGGCTAGGAAGAAGAGCTAGCCTCCCATAGCAGTAGACACGTGGGTTCAAGGCAAGTAGAATATCTCAAAAATGGCTTGGATGACAACTATTATGAATTGCATCAAGCTATTTAGTAGACAATGTTTTTCAAAATTTTCATCCAGGGAAAGGCCTTGCGTTTGCACTGTGATCACCACATGCTGTCAAAAATGGCCTTCGGATGTGAAAAATGCATGTATAAAATAGAGGTTGGGGTACATAAACATTTTATTCTAAGAACTTCAGTAGACTTGTCAGGTCAAGTGTGTGATATGATTATGTTGCACTACAAAATACCTATCCAGAAATATGGACCTTTTTGACCTCACTCACGTATTATATTTTTAATGAATTTTTATATTAGGCAGGTGCATGCGACATTAAATTTGTACATAAAAACTGGACCCTGCCCCCTCTGTCCATGACAGGGTAGATAATTTAGTTAACAATCATCTCTTTGTCCATGACAGGGTCTATAAACCGAGTTAACAACCATCCCCCTGTCAATGATTGGGTCATAAACAACTTATATGCTTAATGTTTCATTAAATCACTGTCAATGACAGGATCCATAAATTTAGTTAACATTATTAACTTAGTGCCAACAACTTACATACCAACTTTTCAGCATCCCCTTGTCAATGACAGTGTCTATAAACTTAGATAACAATCATCTCCCTGTCAATGAGAGGGTCTGTAAACTTACTTAGCATTTATCTACCTGTCAATGACCGTAAACTTTGTTCCAATAACTTAAATTGATTGGATGCTGGCATAGAGTGCAAGACAAGTTAACTATGTACTTCTATAAACCAACTATTGTGGTAAAATGTTTCTTCAAAAATATTTCCATGACCATAACATGTTACAATATGCTGCCATTTTATTATGAATCATAACCCATATCTGGTCTTCAAAAGTATTTAATTGGCACAATTACATTCTAGATGAGGATTATCTAATCACTTCTACCTTCAAATTTCAAGCCATCAATCCTTGCTCAATCAGAGCAAACATTTGTAATTTGGAAGAAAGAAAACATCAATGGTGACTGCATTGTTAAAGAAATGCTATTATTAAAAGATGGTACAGCCTTATGAACATCACAAGGTTCATGGATGTGATGTGGATGCTCGTACAGGTAAAACAAATATTGGTACATCTACACTGTATATGGCATACAAGATACCAACTAATTTATTTAACTTTGCACACACTGTTAATGACTTTATTTTACACAATTACAAAAGTTTGCACTGATGGAATGAAGTTTGGTTTGAAATTTGTAAGGCATGAAGGGATTAAATAATCTTAAGTTAGACTATAATTGTGCCAGGTAAATACTTGCAAAGACAGATAGGATAGGATTCACAATGAACCTGTGATAAACTGCTGAAGAAAATACACTATCTTGTAAATCTAGCACTCCAAGCTAAAAAGAAGAAAAAAAATGTGTTAACCATGTTTTCTTACTTGACCAATAAATGTTCCAAAGCAATGACTGCTTGCCATGATGAAGTCTGACAAGAGTAGCTTCCCTTTGAGGGGACTGCTGCCTATCCCAATTATTTGTCTCTTATTTGTGAAGTGCATGCTGTACCAAGTACATAATTGCTAGGGAGATGGGAGTGCCAATCACAGAATCATTTATTACTCTAAAAATTTGTTTTATTTTCAAATACATTACCTACTTGGTAATAGGTGGAGTGAGTTACATCCTGTTATAAAATAGTTGGCCATGGGTCTAGTCTCCTTACATGTGTGAAGCAGTTTCAGATCTTATGTGTGATATGATCTAGGATTCATGCATGTCCCTGAATGGATCCAGCTTTAAAAACAAATTTGTTCCCATAAACTAGTCAGATGTAAATTAGTATAAATCATTATGATAAAACTGAGTTACCAGGAAAGCAAACCACTTGCTTACATATGAATAAACCAGATTCAACTTAACTCTTGGATAAGCAGGTTGCAAACTATATAAACCTAATGATTCCATGTGTTTTTCAAAAATTTACTAAAGTTTATTCATGACAGTCAAATAAAAAATCCAATGAGTCCATAATGAAAGTGAAGGACTAGAACCATCTTCCCTGAACAGTGGAACAAGTAAAATCTTGGTCTTCTTATCTACTCAGTGTGCTTCCGGTATCAATTTAATACCCTAATGGGTATCTACTCAAGTGTGCTTCAGATATCACATTAATACCCTAATGGGTATCTACTCAGTGTGCTTCAGGTATCACATGAACACCCTAATGGGTATCTACTCAGTGTGCTTCAGGTATCACTTAAATGTCATACTTGGGTATCTACTTAGTGTGTTTCATGTATCAATTCAATACCCTAATGGGTATCTACTCAAGTATGCTTCAGGTATCAATTTAATACCCTAATGGGTATCTACTCAAGTGTGCTTCAGGTATCACTTAAATGTCATACTTGGGTATCTACTTAGTGTGTTTCATGTATCAATTCAATACCCTAATGGGTATCTACTCAAGTATGCTTCAGGTATCAATTTAATACCCTAATGGGTATCTACTCAAGTGTGCTTCAGGTATCACTTAAATGTCATACTTGGGTATCTACTTAGTGTGTTTCATGTATCAATTCAATATCGTAATAGGTATCTACTCAGTGTGCTTCAGGTTATCACTTCAATACTCTAAGGGGTATCTACCCAGTGTGCTTCTGGTATCAATTCAATATTATAATGGTTATCTACTCAGTGTGCTTCGGGTATCACTTCAAGGCCTTTTATGGGTATCTACTTAGTGTCCTTTAGGTATCACTTCAATGCCCTCATGAGTATCTTCTCAGTGTGCTTCAGGTGTCTTATCAATGCCCAAATTTATATCTATTCAGTGTGCTTCAGGTATCACTTCAATGCCTGCTTGTTGTGCTTCAGGTATCACATTAATACCCTAATGGGTATCTGCTCAGTGCACTTCAGGTATCACTTTAATGCCATAATGTGAATCTACTCAGTGTGCTTCAAGTATCACTTCCATGCCCAAAATGAAGATCCCTGTGTGGAACAGTAGTTTTAATGCATTACTTACAATATCATCCAGAGAGGATGGGAGCTAAATGCTTTTCACAAGAATACATTAAGGCAGCCAAACAGGGCAGTCCTGGACAGGTACCGAACATGCAACCCTTGGATTGTGAGTCTGGCACTATACCAGCTGATATACTGCCACATTTCAGTAGGACTTGAATGTGTTAGCACCTTATTATTAAAACAAGCCCAAAGACATAGTTGACATCACTATTAGCTTAGGTTTGCTGAATTTGAGAAGCCGTGGAAGTTCTCAAAACATTTCATGATGTGATAATGTATTTGATGGAGAAAACTGAATTAGGGACTGCAGCAGTGCAAAGCTTGGCAATAATTTTAGAAACCTTAACACATGAACTGCATAACCAGTTCTCAAAACAGAACATTCAACAGCTCTGATATCAACATGTTCTAATCTGACAATCTGGAAATCAAAGACTGCAGACAAAACTAGCATTATTGAATGGGCAACTAGGAATGCAATGGATATCAAAGTTAGGATGACTGCTGCCAAATTTTTTTCTGATTTTCAAACAAAAAAATCTAGTGAGAACACCAATTCTCCTTTCTGGATATTTTCAAAAATTAAAATACAAAACATTCTTTTTTTTCCCTGTCAATCTGAATAAGAATTCTTCCTTTAGATTTAGCATATGCATAATAATAGTGAACATAAATTATAAGAATTTCCATGACAACCACAGTGGATTACATTTTTGGTCACTATCCTAATGTATAATCATGGCAAATTGATGCAACTATTGTTCATGGATCAGTGAAAGTACTAAAATGGGCTGTTGTTTTTTAATGCAGAAAACAGGAACAAGTTTAAGCCAATGAAAAGGTCAATACTGACCTAACCATTCATACAAGATGTGCAAGATAAATCATGTCAATTATAAAGCAAGTGTTATGGAAACATCAAACTACATTCTAAAACAGCACTGTATACAGACAGATACAGGATGTGCACAAAATACAGCAACAACAACCATTTGCCACAATGAAAATTGACTTGTTATACAAAATAAGTGGTAAAACGATTTTCAGTTGGCATGTTGTTGAATATTTGTGCCCCAAATAAGGCCTTGATTGAAATCTAAACCTCACCCATACATGGGGGCTCAAATACCTGTGGCAGCAATTGCATTCACTTACCTTGCCAGTGTAAAGAGGTAGAATGATGCAACTGCTACTATATACTACTTACTTAAATTAAATGATCTGATGTGCTTACCTGTGAGGCCAGCAGATTCAGCAGCTTGGAATGACATATAAGACATCAGAAAAAACATCCCCGTCTCCAGCAGTGGAAAATCTCTAACCTTGGTGAATTTTGTGAGGTAAAGTTTGGTTAAGGAAGACAGCTATATCAAGCAGTTTCAATGATCAATTTATCATTGGGCCACATGTCTAGTTCAGAGTCAAATCAGTTATTAACTAAGCCAGGGATTGTGTCGAATTTACCCTCTAAACATTGATCATTAACTCTCAAAACATTAATTAATTAATCATGAAGCCTCCTGTCGAACTTGTTTTACAACAAACTGATCAATGAACTCAAGAGGCAACATGTCTAGCTAACTCTCAAAACATTGATCAATTAACCCTGGGGCCACATGTCTAACTTAAATTCTGAATTTATAAATTAATGCAGAGGCTAGATGTCCCACTTACTCTTAAAACAATGATCAATTAACCCGAGACCATATGACTAACTTGATCTAAATAAATAAATTAACCCAGAGGCTGCATGTACCTTACTCTTAAAACAATGATCAAATAACTCAGAGGCCACATGTCTAACTTGTGCTAAAGAAATGACCAATTAAACCAGGGACACCATGTTTAAAGTACTCTCAATATTAATCAATTAACCCAGGGGCCATTAATCTAGCTTCCATTGAGAGCACTGCCATAAATCTGGATATACGAGTTCCCAAAGGGTAATGGATGTGTTGCTGAATGAACTACATTTATCATCATGCTGATTCATCCCAAGCATTATATAATAATTTAACTGGCTAAATCTAGTTTAAGCAATATAGAGTGCATCCTTCTCTGACCCCTTGCTGGGCCCCTCTTTGTCTTTCTACTATGGTTATCTGCTCAGACATGATGTCATTGCAGCCAATATATGCTAATAAGCTAATAACTAAATTTATCCAGTTGAACCAATCAGACATCAGAGTTGGAGCATGTGATCAAACATGGTGTCAGTTAGGGTGTCATTCATTTAACTGATATGTATGTGGAGATGCATTCATTTCCATGCAGATGCTGCAATTAACAGAAAGAAAATGGATTTAGATTTACTGCATTAAACTATTCCTATGTCCTGGATTTGAACTGGTCTACACTGATGTTTACAACATGGCTGACAGAAATCATTGAGATGGCCATTAAAGTAGAATCAACTCTTGCTTGTCCAGGCATGCCATCAATGGCCAAATATGACTTCATAGTACTGGAGAATGTCTCTGTCCAAGTTTAGACAAAAAACTTTCTGACCAAGCATTTTAACCAGGGATAAAGGATTAATTTTTTTTATGCCGAGGGAGGGGGGGGGGGGGCGAGGCATTGAAGTCGCAACATTTGTAGAGAACTCAGAATTCTATGAACGAATTTGTCCATGTGCAACCAAAGTACATTCAACAGAGCCTAATGGACTGACAGTTCACAGTGGTGGCATTGAAAATATACGGTTTTATGTTAGACAAAAGTATTAACTCTTTGACAGAATCTATGAATACTGGCCCGAGGGAAGCACAAATCTATCAGACATGCTATTATTTAGGCATGCAGATTCACTGCTGCCAGATGAACCTGTCTTTGAAACCAATGCAGCACTATCAAAAGACAACTTCCATCCGTTCTGTGATGGTTACAACATAATCTCAGACTGTTCTGGCATTTGAGCTCACTTCAGCAAATTTCATTATTCAATGAATATGTGGCAGAATCCTTGCCATTCATGGAGACAGTACATCTGAATCTTTGCTAACAAATTCAAGATGTTTCACAGATTCTTCCAGGATGATGTCACTTGGCTTAGTGACCTACTTTCTACAATATTGCGAGGTCGCCTGGAGTAATAGCGGTTGTTTGCACCTCAGTGGTCATAACTATGCCTTGAAAATGCCCCGATGTGAAAAAGTACCGGAGTTCCCATCCAGCCTATGCTCAGATCGATACAGACATCTAAATCATATGGGCACACCACTTCATGTGGGTTCCGTGGTGAGCACTTCATATGAGTTCAGTGAACACGTGACAATCTTACAACACATTCTTCCGCTGCTGTTCTGTGACATGGAATACAAGCATTTCTGGATATGGGTGTACAGACTGACAGAGCCTTCCATATCATATGGCACTGCACTTCATATGTGTTTTTTGAAAACAGGACTATCTTACAATCTTACTAGCATTCTATGACATGGAATACAAATGTTTCTGGATATTGTGTGCACAGTTGGGTGATCTCATGGGTGCAAAGACAGAGAGCTGCCCCCATCATAATACGGCACTGCACTTCATATCAGTTCATTGAAGAGCAATATCTATGGGTTCATTGACAATGCGACATTCTTACAACACTTCAGTCTCCCAGTAGCATTCTATGGCATAGAATACAAAGGTTTCTGGATATTATGCGCCCCTGACTTCAGAATTCATGCAATTTGGACAGAACATGTGCTTTGCTTTCTGTGTCTGATAACTCTGTCAGTATATATGACTGGCTTTAAGTGTCTATTGAATTGGCAATGTTGTTGCTCATTCGTACTCTTTATGTAAATTCTCAGATGTTTTGATTTATTTCGTCATACGCTGACACACCATGCTGCAGCTCCAATACTCCATAATTAAGCTGTACCATGCAGGAATTGGATTCAATTACCTACAGGCTGAACATAGTAACCCTTTTCAGGAGTCCAGAGTATACTTCATGGAATAAATAATAATAATAATAATAATAATAATAATAATAATAATAATAATAATGAGGACTTTGTATAGTGCCTCATCTTTAAAAGCCTAAGCGCTTTACAACATATATAATGATATGACTACAACAAACAAACAACAACAAAAAAACACCAAACATAAAAATACCAAACTAATACTGTGAAATTGGAAAACAAAAAATGCTGAAAATATTGGAGGTAGGAAACATTATTAGGTTTTTAAGTTTGTTCTTGCAGTCGAAAAAGGTGAGTTTTAAGAGCACTCTTGAAAGGGATCACTGTGTCTTTGTGTATAATTACAATGGGCAATTCATTCCACATTGCCGGACCCTGGCATTCAAAAGAACGTTGTCCACATGACTTTGTTTTCATAGTGGGAACAATGAGTATATGAATGTTGGAAGAGGAGTGCAAGTATCTTGCTGGTGTGTATACATTGGTGAGGCCAGATAGGTATGCTGAACTGGGGTCCATAAGAGAAATGTAGCACAGAGAACAAATTTTGTGTTTGATTCTGGACCAAATGGATAGCCAGTGCAAGGTACATAGCAGCAGGAAGATGTGTTCTGATCGTGGTACTCTAAAGATAATCCAAGCTGTGACTTTTTGAAGTTTCTGGAGTAGATATTGTGACGACCCAGACATGATTGATTTACAATAGTCCAGTCTTGAAAGTACTAATGAACACACAAGTGAAAAATATTTGTGAATGGAGCTGATGCGTCTCAGCTCAAGATATGCAGCCTTGCATATGTTCATAACATGTTGGTGCAATGTGTGACTACTGTCTAGAGTATCACCAAGGTTTCGTACTGACTGCGTGAATTTAATGTTGTTATTTCATACATTTTTTTGTTTGAAGGAAAGGATGTGAATTAGAAAGTCTTTGTGTTCTGATCAGAATGGCCTCAGTTTTATCATCATTCATCTGCAGCTTGTTACATGTCATCCATGAATTTGCACCTCTCTACTCCATGGATGATGGTAGCATCAAATTCAGTTGGGTGGCTAGACTTGTATATTTGGATGTCATCAGCATACAATTGGTGAGACACTGGGTGATTATCTATGACACTTGAGAGTGGATGAGTGTACAGAAAGAAGAGATCAGATCCAAGAAAATACCCCTGTGGAACAACTTAACATAGATCAACTGGACTAAAATGTATTCCATTTGCAGATACAATGTGTGTCCTGTTGATTAAGTAGCACTTGAACCACTGTAAGGCTATATTCTGAATGCCAAATACATGCTGGAGACGATGAAGTAATATATCATGGTCTATTGTGATAAATGCTGCAGACAAATCAAGGATGGTGAGGACTATAATCTTTCCACTATCGAAAGCAGGGTAAATGTCATTAAATACTTTCAAAAGAGTAGTTTCAGTACTGTGGCAAGGGTGATATGCAGACTGTACACTGCTAAAAAGACTGTTTGAATTCCAATGAGATATAAGTTATGTTAGAACAACTTTTTCTTAGATTTTTTATATGAACGGGAGATTAGAAACTGGGTGGTAGTTGTTTAAATCATTATGGTCAAGTGTTGGTTTCTTCAGCGAGGCTTTATGATGGCAGTTTTGAAAAATGATGGGAATTCTCCCGATAAGAGAAAGAGAGATTAATAACATCAGTTAGTGAAGGCAATATTGGGTCTAAGCACTCAAGCAGCAGTGATGATGGAATTGGATCAAGTTCATGACTTTGGTGCACTCCTCATCACGATTTTCCGTAATAAATCCAAAGAGAAAGGTTCCAATGCTCCGAATGGTTGTCGCTGAAATTCTATAGCATAACTGTATGGTGACGAGTCAACTGAATTGTGTTGTCACAATAATGAAATGCTGATATTGATTTTGTTAGCCTAATTCATAAATACAATAATGAAATGCTGATATTGATTTTGTAAGCCTAATTCAATACATACAATAATGAAATGCTGATATCATAGATTTTGTAAGTCTAATTTATACATACAAAACTGAACTGCTGATATCATAGATTTTGGAAGCCTAATTCATACATACAATAATGAAATGCTGATATCATTGATTTTGTAAGCCTAATTCATAAATACAATAAGGAAATGCTGATATCATAGATTTTGTAAGCCTAATTCATACATACAAAACTGAAATGCTGATATCATAGATTTTGTAGCCTTTTTCATACATATTAAACTGAAATGCTGATATCATAGATTTTGTAAGCCTTTTGCATACATACAAAACTGAAATGCTGCTATCATAGATTTTGTAAACAAAACTGAAATGCTGATATCATAGATTTTGTAAGCCTTTTTCATACATACAAAACTGAAATGCTGATATCATAAATTTTGCAAACCTTTTTCATACATACAAAACTGAAATGCTGATATCATAGATTTTGGAAGCCTAATTCATACATACAAAACTGAAATGCTGATATCATAGATTTTGGAAGCCTAATTCATACATACAATAATGAAATGCTGATATCATAGATTTTGGAAGCCTTTTTCATACATACAAAACTGAAATGCTGATCTCATTGATTTTGGAAGCCTAATTCATACATACAAAACTGAAATGCTGATATCATAGATTTTGTAAGCCTAATTCATACATACAAAACTGAAATGCTGATATCATAGATTTTGGAAGCCTAATTCATACATACAATAATGAAATGCTGATATTGGTTTTATGAATCTTGTTCATATAAATGTTGGTCAGATCTAGTTACTGTAAACTTACATTTATACCTCAAACATATCGTCATGACCAAAACAATTGTGATACTCCCAATTATTTTTATAGTCGGTAAAATGCTGACTAAAAACAGGACTGGGGTGCCAATCACTTTTTTTAAGGAACCACTCTTATCTAATTTCCACTTCTGCAAGCAGATGACTTTTGGCAATGATAAAGAACCCGAAACCTTCATCTTCTCCTCCAGGGGCTTCATTTAGAACCAGAAACCTTCACTGTCATGTACTCATCATTCTAAAAATATTATACTGTTGATGACAAAGGTGTTCAAGTCATAAAGAAAAAAGTGATGGAAAGACAGATACAAAGACTTACATAACATAAAACATCTGCAGTGCATATATAAAAAGGATATCAGAGCAGTGATGCAGCCAACAACAGACCCGATGGCAAATGATCCAAAAAAGAAGCCCAAAAAGTTCAGGACAGCCATGAAGAAAGCTTCAGCACTAAACCCTTCCCCGTTTGCAGCTTTTTTGCTGTACTCCTCAACTGACCTGCAGAGGAAATTATATTGTACAAGTAAATCATGGGATAAATGAAAAACAATAAACTTCCATCTACAAGACATGCTGCTTTATCCAATAAGGTGATATTAAACTTCAAATTTCACGTAAAATCAGGAGAGAAGAAAAGAAGAGAAATATGAAATAAAAATATTGGTGGATATTTCACACAACATATAAGTGAGATTGCATTCACAACCACACATGAAATGCACAAATTCCAAAAGAAACTGTTACTAAGGTGAAACTCTGAATGCATTAGATACAAATTCTATGATATGAAAACCAATTGACATCCAAAAGGGTAGATATATAGTAATAGAAAGAATGTACTGCATTTTTAAGAAGATTGTCTTATAACAAATTGCCTAAATCTGATGTGTAAGATTGAATTTACAAAAATCTAAAGGTAATCAGACAGTTTAGAACTGGTGCTCATACAAATATTCTATGAAAATTTGTAAAGTAGTTTCCAATCAACAATAATGTTTATCAAAAAAAGTTTCAATATTTTTTTTCAAGGTTCTGTATTTTAAGGCATTGAAAATATGCATAAATCTCACTCAAATGTTTCACTCATCCAAAATTATGGCGGCATTTACCTATTTACCAAGTTTTATCAAAATCAGATGATAAAAAAACAACATGCCAGATCATGTGCCTCATTAAAATTCATTGATCTTTCTCATAATCATACACATGAGATCTTGACAACATAAAGCTATTCACCAGAGTGTTACCAAACTTAACCAATCTCATACAATACTATCTCATAAAGATGCGTAGATCTGGCTCACAAACTCACTCAACATCAACAGAAATATTTAACACGTTATATCAAAATGCTGACATGGCCAATCAGATGCAAGATCATTTGCCTCGTTAAAACTCATGGACTATGCTCAATTACACTCATACTAGATCTTACTGACATAAGGCTAGATGGCCCCAGTTTAATAATAATTCTATCCAATAAAGACTCGAGAATTCTTAAACCTGAATCAGATGCAAGAGCAAGCTTTTAATATGCACGTGAATCGCTTATAATAAAATTCATCCAACATCTCGATAATATTATCCTACTTACCAAGTTTGATCAAAATCAGGTAGAAATAATGTGCTATGAGTGGTAAGAAATGCAGTCAACCAGAAGCCAGATAACCTCATTAATGTGTGAATTTCACAATCATTAGGTCTCTGTACAAAGTCTAATCAAATCAGATCAGAAAGTATACAGTCTGACAAGTAGGTACAAGCTTAATTATGTCTGACAAGTAGGTACAAGCTTAATCAAGTCTGACAAGTGGGTACAAGCTTAATCATGTCTGACAAGTAGGTATAAGCTTAATTGTGTCTGACAAGTGGGTATAAGCTTTATCAAGTCTGACAAGTGGGTAACAAACTTAATCATGTCTGACATGTAGGTACAAGCTTAATTATGTCTGACAAGTGGGTAACAAGCTTAATCATGCCTGACAAGTAGGTACAAGCTTAATCAAGTCTGATAAGCGGGTACTTGCTTAATCATGTCTGACAAGTGGGTACAAGCTAAATCATATCTGACAAGTAGGTACAAGCTTAATCATGTCTGACAAGTTGGTATAAGTTTTATCAAGTCTGACAAGTGGGTACAATCTTAATCAAGTCTGATAAGAAGGTACAAGCTTAATCATGTCTGACAAGTGGGTACAAGCTTAATCATATCTGACAAGTAGGTACAAGCTTAATCATGTCTGACAAGTTGGTATAAGTTTTATCAAGTCTGACAAGTGGGTACAATCTTAATCAAGTCTGACAAGTGGGTACAAGCTTAATCAAGTCTGATAAGTGGGTACAAGATTAATTATGTCTGACAAGTGGGTAACAAGCTTAATCATGTCTGACAAGTAGGTACAAGCTTAATCAAGTCTGATAAGTGGGTACAAGCTTAATCATGTCTGACAAGTTGGTATAAGCTTTATCAAGTCTGACAAGTGGGTACAAGCTTAATCAAGTCTGACAAGTGAGTACAAGCTTAATCAATGAGCTGCACTTCTCATTATTGATCTCATTTGAAAGTTTGTTCATATCAGCTGATAGTTTAAATAAAATGAGATTTAAAATATGGCCACCAGAGTGGTAACAGGCTCAATAGCTGCATGACCAACTCTTGCAAACTTATGAACTCATCCAAGCTGCATAAAGGAAAGGACAATTTACTGCACTCTACTAAAAGATGGATGCAGGTCCAAACAATAAGCTAGCATGACCTTGCTGTCATGTGGGGTAACAAACAATAAAAAAAAAAACAATGTTTGTGTAAAACAGTCTCACCAGAAAAAACTACAATTTTCCTCACAGAATTAAACCAAATTGTAAAACAAAACAAAACAAAACAAGTCATGTAGAGATGACATACACAACCCTTATAAAAAAACAGGTCATGTAGAGATGACATACACAACCCTTATAAAAAACCAGTCATGTAGAGATGACATACGCAACCCTTATAAAAAACAAGTCATGTAGAGATGACATACACAACCCTTATAAAAAAACATGTAATGTAGAGATGACATACACAACCAATATAAAAAACAAGTCACATAGAGATGACATACACAACCCTTATGAAAAATACAAGTCACATAGAGATGACATACACAACCCTTATGAAAAATACAAGTCAATGTAGAGTGATATGATTTATACCTCCTGTTCATGTAATGATTCTGACTAATTTATTACTAAATTTATATGTTATACAGCATTCTGACTAATTTATTACTAAATTTATATATTATACAGCATTCTGACTAATTTATTACTAAAGTTATATATTATACAGCATTCTGACTAATTTATTACTAAATTTATATATTATACATCATTCTGACTAATTTATTACTAAATTTATATATTATACAGCATTCTGACTAATTTATTACTAAATTAATATATTATACAGCATTTTGACTAATTTATTACTAAATTTATATATTATACAGCATTCCCAGTTAATATACTAATACTTTTTTTTAAAAGAATTTTTATTTTTTTTCTAAAGTAGCCAAATCTGATAGCAGACTGAAATGATCTGTACAAGCTCAAAGGTCCTTCCAGGCAGAACTGTTTCTGTCAAATTTTGTCAAGTGGTTTTTGAAAAGTAATTAATTTTTTATTAATGGAGAAGATAAATTATGAGATATTGATCATCATGTTAATTTTTATGATAAAACTGAATATCCCGCTACATGCATGTAATCTGAACAATCGTTGTCATTTCTTCCCTGTATTTTCTAACTTTATTAAAAAAGTAACAAAATATTTTCAAATTTCTTTTAAATCAATTACTTTAGCATTTTGTATTAATATGATTATCCAGTAAATACAGCAAAGAATCAGTCAAGCTATACCAATGTAGGTATCTGCTTCGAGATTATCCCTGCTTGTTAGGATCAGATTATAATTCATGTCTCATTGCAAAGATTGTCTAGCTTTTAAAGGCCAAAAGAAACAAAGACAGAAAGTGCCTTATTAAAAGAAAAACAAACTATTCTTAGAACAGGAAGAGTATAAGCATGCAACAGACATCGGGAGGATTTCAATCCATTCAAGTCAAAAATCTATTTTCATGCACACTAAGAATATGACAAGTGCTTTAAAAACCAACATCACATTTGGTACAAGACAGGTGCTGACTAAATATAGTATCAATGACATTAGGTACATGATAGGGGCTAATAAAATATAGTGTCAATGACATTATGTATAAGACAGGAGCTGACTAAATATAGTGTCAATGATATTTCAATGACATTAGGAATATGACAGGGGCTGATTAAATATAGTGTTAATGACATTAGGTATATGAAAGGAGCTGACTAAATAAAGTGTCAAAGACGTTGGGTATCAGGCAGGAAAGACTAAATATAGTGGCAATGACATTTGGTATATGAGAAGAGCTGACTAAATATAGTGGCAATGACGTTAGGTATAAGATGGGAGCTGACAAAATACAGTGGCAATGACATTTAGGTATATGACAGGAGCTGACTAAATATAGTGGCAATGATATTAGGTATGAGACAAGAACTGACTAAATGAATATAAAGAATTGTCAATGATTACCCAGATAGAACAATTGATACAGCATCATTTAAAACTGCCTCTCCAAACACCAGGGCATACAGGTCAACATCCACATTCAGATCATGAAAAATTGCCAGTACAGTCACTGTTAAGAGAGAAAATTATGTAATAATAATAATAATAATAATAATAATAATAAATAATAATAATAACAACAATAATTATAATGTGGACTTAGAACATCATCTATTCTTGTGAACTCTATGTGCTTTACATTGTATTAGATAATAGATAAATTTGGTATAAAACTGGGTCAGGCTTATGCTAGTGAACAAACAGCAATGAAATTTAAAGGTCTTATACGAGTCATTGATAAAACCGTCACACAAATTTTAACCTGCTGTCTCTGGACCCTGATTCTGGCATCAACATCACCAGGGTCATAGCATTAAGCACTCCAGTACTTCATACATGTTAACTTAAACAAGAGGTTCAAGTGGGTCTGAGATCACTCACCAACCTGAAATCTGCCTAACAGCCAAACCTAAGAACATTTGGCCAATAAATCTGGGTCAGTGGATTGCCTTCTGTAGAATTTTTTTTCCATTGATTATATATGTTATGAAATGAAATGTTTCTTTGAGTATTCTTTTTTCTGTCTATATATAATTGCACATCATCATCATCATCATCATCATCATCCAATATTAATTAAAACACTTTTATGAAAGAGTTGCATCTGTGTTTTTATATTTTTAGTAATGGTGACCATATCTGAAAGAGATAGACATCACATCCTTTGTATAAATGTAAAAGGCTTTCAAGCCAGGATGCTGTCAAATTTTTATCAAATTCTGTTGAATTGTTTTTAGAGAACATCATTTAAATATATTTCTATTTTTAGCAACTGTGGACATACCTTAAGACAGATCAGCATGATCTGAAAAAATATGAGAGAACCTCATCCTTTCCTTCATATTTGGTAGAACTCTTTTGTGCTTTAAAACAACTTATAAAGAATTGTGGACAAATGATGCACAATAGATAAATAATTATATCATCAGCCCACTAGTCTTTACAGCCAAGTGGGCTAACATTCTGATATCCAACCAAGATTCCAACAAATCCTATGGGATACCAACAATGCTGAAAAAAATTTATAAGGGAAACTATAGTCATACCTGGGTCTGTAGCTGAGATTATAGCGCCAAAGTAAAAGCAGTCATTTAGATGAAAGTGGTCACGCACATTAGCATTCACTCGTGTCAGTCCATACATTATACCCCTGAAACAAGTATTAAATGAGGCTTAAACAACCATGCATATCAGTCAGTCCATACATTATACCCCTGAAACAAGTATTAAATGAAGCTTAAACAACCATGCACATCAGTCAGTCCATATATTATACCCCTGAAACAAGTATTAAATGAGGTTTAAACAACCATGCATATCAGTCAGTCCATACATTATACCCCTGAAACAAATATTAAATGAGGCTTAAACAACCATGCATATCAGTCAGTCCATACATTATACCCCTGAAACAAGTATTAAATGAGGCTTAAACAACCATGCATATCAGTCAGTCCATACATTATACACCTGAAACAAGTATTAAATGAGGCTGAAACAACCATAAATATCAGTCAGTCAATACATTATACACCTGAAACAAGTATTAAATGAGGCTTAAACAACCATGCATATCAGTCAGTCCATACATTATACCCCTGAAACAAATATTAAATGAGGCTTAAACAACCATGCATATCAGTCAGTCCATACATTATACACCTGAAACAAGTATTAAATGAGGCTTAAACAACCATGCATATCAGTCAGTCCATACATTATACACCTGAAACAAGTATTAAATGAGGCTTAAACAACCATGCATATCAGTCAGTCAATACATTATACCCCTGAAACAAGTATTAAATGAGGCTTAAACAGCCATTCATATCAGTCAGTCCATACATTATACCCCTGAAACAAGTATTAAATGATGCTTAAACAACCATGCATATCAGTCAGTCAATACATTATACACCTCAAACAAGTATTAAATGAGGCTTAAACAGCCATTCATATCAGTCAGTCAATACATTAAACACCTGAAACAAGTATTAAATGAGGCTTAAACAGCCATTCATATCAGTCAGTCCATACATTATACCCCTGAAACAAGTATTAAATGAGGCTTAAACAACCATGCATATCAGTCAGTCCATACATTATACCCCTGAAACAAGTATTAAATGAGGCTTAAACAACCATAAATATCAGTCAGTCAATACATTATACCCCTGAAACAAGTATTAAATGATGCTTAAACAGCCATGCATATCAGTCAGTCCATACATTATACACCTGAAACAAGTAATAAATGAGGCTTAAACAACCATGCATATCAGTCAGTCCATACATTATACACCTGAAACAAGTATTAAATGAGGCTGAAACAACCATAAATATCAGTCAGTCAATACATTATACACCTGAAACAAGTATTAAATGAGGCTTAAACAACCATGCATATCAGTCAGTCCATACATTATACCCCTGAAACAAATATTAAATGAGGCTTAAACAACCATGCATATCAGTCAGTCCATACATTATACACCTGAAACAAGTATTAAATGAGGCTTAAACAACCATGCATATCAGTCAGTCAATACATTATACCCCTGAAACAAGTATTAAATGAGGCTTAAACAGCCATTCATATCAGTCAGTCCATACATTATACCCCTGAAACAAGTATTAAATGAGGCTTAAACAACCATGCATATCAGTCAGTCAATACATTATACACCTCAAACAAGTATTAAATGAGGCTTAAACAGCCATTCATATCAGTCAGTCCATACATTATACCCCTGAAACAAGTATTAAATGAGGCTTAAACAGCCATTCATATCAGTCAGTCCATACATTATACCCCTGAAACAAGTATTAAATGATGCTTAAACAACCATGCATATCAGTCAGTCAATACATTATACCCCTGAAACAAGTATTAAATGAGGCTTAAACAACTATGCATATCAGTCAGTCCATACATTATACCCCTGAAACAAGTATTAAATGAGGCTTAAACAGCCATAAATATCAGTCAGTCAATACATTCTACCCCTGAAACAAGTATTAAATGATGCTTAAACAACCATGCATATCAGTCAGTCCATACATTATACCCCTGAAACAAGTATTAAATGAGGCTTAAACAACCATGCATATCAGTCAGTCCATACATTATACACCTGAAACAAGTATTAAATGAGGCTTAAACAACCATGCATATCAGTCAGTCCATACATTATACACCTGAAACAAGTATTAAATGAGGCTTAAACAACCATGCATATCAGTCAGTCAATACATTATACCCCTGAAACAAGTATTAAATGAGGCTTAAACAGCCATTCATATCAGTCAGTCCATACATTATACCCCTGAAACAAGTATTAAATGATGCTTAAACAACCATGCATATCAGTCAGTCAATACATTATACACCTCAAACAAGTATTAAATGAGGCTTAAACAGCCATTCATATCAGTCAGTCCATACATTATACCCCTGAAACAAGTATTAAATGAGGCTTAAACAGCCATTCATATCAGTCAGTCCATACATTATACCCCTGAAACAAGTATTAAATGAGGCTTAAACAACCATGCATATTAGTCAGTCCATACATTATACCCCTGAAACAAGTATTAAATGATGCTTAAACAACCATGCATATCAGTCAGTCCATACATTATACCCCTGAAACAAGTATTAAATGATGCTTAAACAAGCATGCATATCAGTCAGTCCATACATTATACCCCTGAAACAAGTATTAAATGAGGCTTAAACAACCATGCATATCAGTGTAGTATTCAGAGGTAGACTTTTGGAAATTTATATTATTATATGCTCATTTCTTTTCTCTACTAAATTTACATTGTCAAAATTGCAGTATTTTATGATACTGAACACCTTTACATGTACAATGTGTGCCTACAAATAGTATAGTGAATTAGAAACTACTGTGTCAATAACGATGTACACTCATGTAGTAGATATTTCATGCTTTGGTCCACTTGATTTTTTTGTGAATGAACAAAACAAGCTCTTTTGTCCCACTGAAAGTAGAGATGATAAGGTCAACAATACTGAAATGAAACTTTCAAATCAGCACACAAATGATATTGATACCTAAATTTCGACAACAATTGTTAGAATTGGAAATACCATTCTGATCATTAAAAGTTATTTAGGAGAAATATTTGCAACTTTTCATAAAAAGAATAGTTCAGACTATGACCAGTGCTTTCTTTGGTCTATAAACATAAAGAATAGAAAAGCATATTGAGATTTTGGTAGGAAACTAAGAACCTCAGAGCCGATAAGCAAAGATGATAAAAAGTAGCTTCTCGTGGATCAGTGGTTCTTTCTGGGGGTTTTCCGGGTTCTTCTTCCACCATTAATACTGGCCGCCATGTATAGCCTATATTGTGCTGACAAATGGCGTTAAACCATAAAAAACAAATAAAACAAATCAACATTTATCTTTAACTCATTCACCTATCAGAAATGATAAATGAATTTCCAAAAAAATTCCCCTGAAGTAATGAATGCTCTACTGGGCAAAAAGAATTTCCAGGAATTTAATAAATCATATTTCCTATTTAACTATTGAGTGCTTAAACAATCTTTGATATTATTCCACAGATACAAGATTTTCAAATATGTGGTGGATATATTGGATGTCAGATTGGAAACAATGTCATTAGGACCAAGCAAACATCACTAGATGTTTTTTGGAGAAATCTAATGTCAATACAACCATCCATTTAGTAGTGACAGTAGTTATGGCAGTATACTGGATTGGTACAATTTTCAGACCTACTAGGAGTCACAGTCTATTGGTGAAAACTCCATGCTGATATAACCATAAATCTGGGAGAAGTTGAGACAACAAATGTTTCATGATGGCCAACATGGTGTTCACAATGAGAATCATTCTGAGCATCACGATTTTCATTCAGGAGCAAATGGACACCATAACAAAGGCTTTTATTAAAAACTTCATGCCGATCTAACCATTCATTCAATAAGATCCTAAAGTGGCAGCCACATCGGACATCAGATCTGCAATATTTTTTTTAGGACAGTGGTTCCCAGCGTCAGGTCGCAACCCAAATGTGGCATGTGGAGGAGGAAATCCTCAGTAAGGTCATGTAGGGTCATCAGAAGAAAACTGGATTTTGCTTTCTACTGCTGAAAAATAGCATCAGAGTTGGGAGGTTCTGTTGGGTGTCCAATTTAGGGTCACTGCCCACAAAAAGGAAGGAAACCACTAATTTAGGACCAACCAGACATAAGAAGTCTTTTGGTTAAAAGACCATGTCAACATGACTTTCAATTCAAGAGAATTAGCAAGAACAAGACTTTAATTATGGCTGACATGCATATGTAGTACATGTCAAATCAGCACCATTTTCACATAGGAATAAATAGTCAATTAGTGAAACCCCATGTCAGTATTACCCTTCATTCAGGAGAAGCGATACGACTTTCAAGATGACAGCTGTGGCACCTATATATGAGACCAGATTGTCACAATTTTCATTTTGGACCAGCTAGTCATCACCATCAGTCTTCTGGTGAATTACCTATCAAGATGATGAGGTAAACTAAGAATAACAAGATTTTTAAAGTTGCTGCCAAATCAGACATCAGATAGGCATAATTTTCATTTATCGGGGCTCTGAGTGGTCTAAAGCACTCACCGTTTTGGATCACCGCCAACAGTATTTCAAATTTGATTGAAGTCTGTTAGGTAGTGATTTAAAATAAGATTTAAAGGTGTTTAATTTTTAGTAAGAGCATTGATATTTGATGGCAGGTTTGCATAATTTGCAAAATTAAAAGACCTCACTTCATAATGCTTTTAGTAAAATTTGGTCAAATTCTGTTTAGTTGTTTCTGAGAAGCTGTGTTAAAGAATTTTCAATTTTAGTAACAACAGCAGCGATTTATCTAATGGCAAACTGCCATTGTTCGTATAAATCTGAAAAGCCTTTATTATGAAACTGTTTCTGCGAAATTCTGTCAATGTTGACGAAGCAGCTTCAGAACTCTCTAGAATCTCTGTGTATTTTTATAATGGCAGCCATATTAGTAGATTAGTATTATGTTTATAAGTATGAAAAACCTTTATGCCAGAATACATTCTGTAAAATTGAATAAAATTATGTTCCATAATTGATGGTGGATTGGCACCGTGTGAACAAATCTTAAAGACATTCATGCCAGGATACTTTCCATCAAATATGAACTTTTGCTGAGCAGTGTTCAAGAAGATGTCATCTGGCTGTCTGTCTTTATTCTCTGCTTAGTAACCATCAGGAGCACATGGCCCTATTGGCAGATCATATTCAATGTCCAAAATTTGAACTGCTACCAGAATGCTTGTTCAGAGCTAACACAAATTCTTGTACCATACTGAGCTAATTCATAAATATCATGAAATTTGGCATTTTTTCTTCAAATGTAAAAAAAAAAGTTTTTAAACAAGCAACTTCATATTAAAATGTTAAACTGCCCATCTTAGGCTAATGAATTTAAACTGGGTCATTATTTTTTTCTCAGTGACCCCAAAGCCTTTGGGAACTTGAAAATAATCATCTCTTAAAATGAAGAGAATTAGTCTTTGTACTCACCCTACTACCAAGAAGGAAATAGTAGTTCCCAAAAAAGCATAAGTCATAATGGCTCCAATGTTTCGGAAGAAATGTCTCTGAAAATAAATGAAGAATAAACTGTGTTTACCATAAACATTTTTTCAAATTTCATTTCACATGTCTTTCAAAGAAATTAAATCTATGGTGAAACCTCTGTCTAAAAACCATCAATAGAATACTGTACTGTAACAATAGTTTGGACTAGCAAAAGACAGAAAGTAGAGAGATCAGAGTGATGAGAGTCTAGTAAAAGTAGATATAATAAATACAAGGAAAACATGACATTCACTGGAAATGTATTAATTTAGTTTAGTCCTGCTTTGCTAACATTGATTTAGTCTAATCCTAATTTGCCTAGACTGATCTAGTCTAGTCCTGCATTACCTGTATTGATTAGTACTAATTTGCTTTTATTGATCTAGTCTAGTCCTGCATTACCTGTATTGATTAGTACTAATTTGCTTTTATTGATCTAGTCTAGTCCTGCATTACCTGTATTGATTAGTACTAATTTGCTTTTATTGATTTAGTCTAGTCCTGCATTACCTGTATTGATTAGTACTAATTTGCTTTTATTGATTTAGTCTAGTCCTGCATTACCTGTATTGATTAGTACTAATTTGCTTTTATTGATCTAGTCTAGTCCTGCATTACCTGTATTGATTAGTACTAATTTGCTTTTATTGATTTAGTCTAGTCCTGCATTACCTGTATTGATTAGTACTAATTTGCTTTTATTGATCTAGTCTAGTCCTGCATTACCTGTATTGATTAGTACTAATTTGCTTTTATTGATTTAGTCTAGTCCTGCATTACCTGTATTGATTAGTACTAATTTGTTTTTATTGATCTAGTCTAGTCCTGCATTACCTGTATTGATTAGTACTAATTTGCTTTTATTGATCTAGTCTAGTCCTGCATTACCTGTATTGATTAGTACTAATTTGCTTTTATTGATTTAGTCTAGTCCTGCATTACCTGTATTGATTAGTACTAATTTGCTTTTATTGATCTAGTCTAGTCCTGCATTACCTGTATTGATTAGTACTAATTTGCTTTTATTGATCTAGTCTAGTCCTGCATTACCTGTATTGATTAGTACTAATTTGCTTTTATTGATTTAGTCTAGTCCTGCATTACCTGTATTGATTAGTACTAATTTGCTTTTATTGATCTAGTCTAGTCCTGCATTACCTGTATTGATTAGTACTAATTTGCTTTTATTGATCTAGTCTAGTCCTGCATTACCTGTATTGATTAGTACTAATTTGCTTTTATTGATTTAGTCTAGTCCTGCATTACCTGTATTGATTAGTACTAATTTGCTTTTATTGATTTAGTCTAGTCCTGCATTACCTGTATTGATTAGTACTAATTTGCTTTTATTGATCTAGTCTAGTCCTGCATTACCTGTATTGATTAGTACTAATTTGCTTTTATTGATTTAGTCTAGTCCTGCATTACCTGTATTGATTAGTACTAATTTGCTTTTATTGATCTAGTCTAGTCCTGCATTACCTGTATTGATTAGTACTAATTTGCTTTTATTGATTTAGTCTAGTCCTGCATTACCTGTATTGATTAGTACTAATTTGTTTTTATTGATCTAGTCTAGTCCTGCATTACCTGTATTGATTAGTACTAATTTGCTTTTATTGATCTAGTCTAGTCCTGCATTACCTGTATTGATTAGTACTAATTTGCTTTTATTGATTTAGTCTAGTCCTGCATTACCTGTATTGATTAGTACTAATTTGCTTTTATTGATTTAGTCTAGTCCTGCATTACCTGTATTGATTAGTACTAATTTGCTTTTATTGATCTAGTCTAGTCCTGCATTACCTGTATTGATTAGTACTAATTTGCTTTTATTGATTTAGTCTAGTCCTGCATTACCTGTATTGATTAGTACTAATTTGCTTTTATTGATTTAGTCTAGTCCTGCATTACCTGTATTGATTAGTACTAATTTGCTTTTATTTAGTCTAGTCCTACATTACCTGTATTGATTAGTACTAATTTGCTTGTATTGATTTAGTCTAGTCCTGCATTACCTGTATTGATTAGTACTAATTTGCTTTTATTGATTTAGTCTAGTCCTGGATTACCTGTATTGATTAGTACTAATTTGCTTTTATTGATCTAGTCTAGTCCTGCATTACCTGTATTGATTAGTACTAATTTGCTTTTATTGATTTAGTCTAGTCCTGCATTACCTGAATTAATTAGAGAATAATTTGCCTACATTGATTTAGTCTCCTCATAGTCCAGTAAAACCTTTCTTACTGTATTTACTGCATATATTGGGACAAAATATTTGTTGATACATGATAAATTAATTTTTAAAATAACTTTTTGTGCACTGTATGTTGTTTTTTTTGAAGTTGTAAGCTGTGGGACACCTATTAAATCATTTTAAAATACAAGTCAGAAATGCACTCCAACTTAAATTTTATTTAGAAAAAATATAAAACTGTAACTGAGATAAAATGTTAATCCAATGCATCATCATCACATCATCCCACCCCTTCTCCTGTACATGTACAATCCATTCTGTCGGTGTACCCCTTCTCCTGTACATGTACAATCCATTCTGTCGGTGCACCCCTTCTTCTGTACATGTACAATCCATTCTGTCGGTGTACCCCTTCTCCTGTACATGTACAATCCATTCTGTCGGTGTACCCCTTCTCCTGTACATGTACAATCCATTCTGTCGGTGTACCCCTTCTCCTGTACATATACAATCCATTCTGTCGGTGTACCCCTTCTCCTGTACATGTACAATCCATTCTGTCGGTGTACCCCTTCTCCTGTACATGTACAATCCATTCTTTCGCTGAACAAATATATTTTAGATTTCTCATGCTGCCTTGCTAGGCTCTCAGCATTAAGAGGTTAGTGTTAGGACTGGTCATCCTGATGTCAGGATAATGTGACTGGGTGGAACATCATGCTACATGTTTGCAGCATGATGCCCCAGTGCTATACATTACTTTAAACTGCCACACTGCAGACATCATAGCGATATGATTGGAAAATTACTAAAGCTATTTAAAAATCTAAATCACACTCACACACTTTTTCATGCCGTGAATGTTTTTGTGCTGGAGGCAACATATCTCTTGAAGCATAAACTGCATGGACTAATGTCAGATATGATACAAATCTGCATTGGTTGTGCTAATTCTCACATTTTTAGCACATAATATTGATAGTCCAACCAGGAACAAGATTAAAGCACATTTATGTTAATGATAATATTGTTGACAAATGCATCTTCTTCACTTCAGAATGACTTCATGAATTCATCAAATGATTTTATTTTCTACAAAGTTTCTGAGCAATAATGGGTCAATAATATCTGTGCATGCAGCAGTATATTGTGTCACTTTAAAAATTGTTCCATTCTTTCAATTTTCAATATTCCTATGATTACTGGTGAAAATGAACCAAAGTTAGCTTCCCTAAATTAGTACTTAAAAGAATCCAAAATCAGCTGCCATGGCCAGTTTTGCTTTCTAATAAAAAAAACAATTGTATTTATATCCTTAAAAAAAAATCAACTTAAAATTATCCAAAGTTGGCTTCCAAGATCATCTTGCTTTGCAATATAAAAAACCCTCTGTCACTGATATCCTGTTGGTAAGTTCAAGCAAAGACTTTATTGTTTGCTGCCAGTTGTGTTTATTCACCACCAGGATTTCTATTTGTGTGGCATCTGTAGTCATAATTAATGCCTATGGGCATTGATGTCTGTGGGTAATTAGTATATAAGCAATAATCTGCTTTCGTAATTTTTGTGACCCGAGCTAGAAAAAGAAATTAATGAATTTTCAAATGATGAATTTTAATTGTGAGGTACATTGATACAGTCGACCAGGATATAATATTCTTGGTTATTTTGCCTCTATGCATGAATGGCAGATGTCTTTAGGTAATAGGTTGATCAATTCTTTTTTGTCATTTGTTAGATCCCGTTTTAAGTCTGATAACATGCTCAAACCTTTGAGTACATGGTACATGATTTGTTTCTCTATGTTCATGTCAATGTGTTGTGTATTATCTAACATCAGCAATACATGATGCACTATGGACACCTATGCTACATATATGGAGTTCATTGAGACATTTTATTAATTAATGCTCATGATGAAAATAAAGAGAAATAAATGATATCAGTACAGTGTTAATTTCTTTCGTTTTATCATCAAATAGGCATTTTGTTTATCTATTATACTGCATCGTGTGGGTTTTGTTTTTTATGGTTTAACGCCATTTTTCAGCACAATATAGGCTATACATGGCGGCCAGTATTATTGGTGGAGGAAGAAACCGGACAAACCCCGGAAAGAACCCCCGACCCACGAGTAGCTACTGGCAAGCTTTCTCACATAACTACATTTGCCGAATCTTAGACTCGAACACACACAGACAGAGGTGAGATGGCAGTGGTCTGTAACGGACAGCGCTGTAGACCACTCAGCCACTCGGAGCCCCTTCATCGTGTGGGAAGAGACAGAGGGGGGAAGACAAATTCAAAACAAATATATTTTATTTCTTAAGTCATGAAACATATGATCTATTCACCATAAGTTCTGCAAAAAAAAAGAAAAAATATAACTTTTTGTGTCCCAATACATAAGGTAAATACATTATAAAAACTAAACTATTATTGGAATGTGGCCTGATTTATGAGGCAAAGTTTACTCTTTTACATAAATAATATCATCGACAAAACAATGATATCGTCAAAACATAGTATTATTTGAGAGATTGTCTCAAGGAGAGTTTTGATCGAATCATACACCTGATCCACATAAATTTAAATTGTACAACAGTGATACACATGATGTTAGTGTGACATATAAAGTACTTCAGGTCAGACTTTCTGAGAAAAGTGACCTCTCTAATCTAAATATTTTATTACCAAGAAAAAGAAAAGAAAAAGAAAAACTTTTGTTTACCCTCTTCATGCTGTATCCTGCTTCAAATATGATGATCGGCAACATAATATTGAAGAAGATCTCGGAATCGAAAGTAACCTGCATAATAATAATTAAAACAATAATAATAATAATAACAATAATAATATAAATGACAATAACGATGATAATAATAATAATAATAATAATAATAATAATAATAATAATAATAATATAAATAACAATAACGATAATAATAATAATAATTATAATAATAATAATCGGCTCAAACAAGTCTGAGATCATTCACTTTACTGGCATCTACCTAAAAGTACAAACATGGCGGCTGGCTGAGAAATCTGGATCAGAATGATGCTTTTGACATTTAAATGGTTTTTTCATCAATAATTCAGTAACAATAGCCATCCTAGATGGCAGATCAGTGTCACTGAGAAAACTTAATAAGTTTTATGTCTTAATCCTTTCTTTGAACTCTGTTCAACTTCTGTTTTTGAAACTGGTTAAAAGGTTTTTCTATTTTTAGTAACTATGGCATTATTTAATAGTTCATCAGCATCGTTTGTGCCACATACACTAGCTACAACAGCAAATATTCCTCCGCTATCTGTGTGGATGATGCTGACAGAAGATGATTCAATTTGATTTCTCATTATGTATTAAGATACTTTTAATTATTATTTATAGTAACAATGGTTCTTCTTAAATTAAACAAATGGGTTTCATTTGTGCAAAACTGAATGACCTTAATGTAATAAGTCTTTCTATCAAATCAGATCTTTTTACTGAAGTTGTTTAAAAGAGTTTCCAATAATGGCAGGCAAATCAGATCTTTTTACTGAAGTTGTTTAAAAGAGTTTCCAATAATGGCAGGCAAATCAGATCTTTTTACTGAAGTTGTTTAAAAGAGTTTCCAATAATGGCAGGCAAATCAGATCTTTTTACTGAAGTTGTTTAAAAGAGTTTCCAATAATGGCAGGCAAATCAGATCTTTTTACTGAAGTTGTTTTAAAGAGTTTCCAATAATGGCAGGCAATCTAATAGAAGAGTGGCACCGGCAGTACAAATTTAAAATGCCTCTATTATTGGGTGCTTTCTTTCAAAGTTACTCAGATTCTGTTCAAGTTGTTAAAATATTTTTTAAAATTATATTTAGTAACAGTAGTCATATTTATTGGTGATATTTTTAGTAATGGTGATGGAGAGCTGGTATCATATGTATCATAGGATGAAAGGCTTGTATTCCAGGCTGCTTTAAATCAAATTTGGTCCTATTCCACAATGGAGTTCCTTTTAGAATATGATAAAGGTTTCTTCTAATTTTAATGATGGCTGCCATATCTGAACATGGTCTGGAGTCAAATGTACAAACATTAATGACTTTATGCAAGGATGCTTTCATTTTTAGGTTAGTCAAAATTCTGCTAAGTGGTTTTTGACAAGAAGTCGTTTTTGTGTGACGGTCGCAATATCTGATGGAACATCAGCATCATTTGAATCAATCTGAACAGGCCTTCTGCCAAAACACTTTCTGTCACATCAGGTAAAATTCTGTTAAACAGTGTTTAAAATGAAGTAATTTAAAGGTTTTTCCATTTATAGCAATGGGGGACATATTTGGTATCATTAAGCCAAATCTAATAGCAGGTTGCTCTCTACCAAGTTTGGTTGAAACTGGCTGAGTGTTTTTTGTTGAGAAGCTGAAAATAGCAAATGTTGATCAACAATGGACAGTCAATGCACAATACGTGATGGGCAATGGAACATACACCATGAGCTCATTTGACCTTATGGTCAGGTAAAGTAAGCTACTCCTACTACTACCACTAATAATAATAATAATAATAATAATAATCATAAATTATTATAATAATCATCATCATCATCATCATCATAATAATAATAACAATATAAAGAAGAAATAATAATAATAATAATAATAATAATAATAACAATATAAAGAAGAAATAATAATAATAATAATAATAATCATCATTATCATCATCATCATCATAATAATAATAATAATACTAATACTAATAATAATAATAATAATAATAATAATAATAAAAAGAAGAAATAATAATAATCATCATCATCATAATTGGTGGATACTGTACCTGTACTATGTACATTAATTATAATATTTGGTTTGCCCACTGGCATTTTGTATTCCTTCAACCAAATTTAAAAAATGAAATGGAACAATGATAAAAAGTGCGCAAAATTTAGTTGTTCCATTCATCAATTTATAACTTCTAACCTTATTGTTGCCAGGGAGTTACTAACACTGTTAACTTTTTGGGGGTATCAAACCAAGCAAGAGTTTCTTTTGGTAACATGGCTGTCATATTTGCATGTGCAAGTCTACTTCTTCAAACAACAGGAGTGATTTTGTAATACTGTCTTTGATAAGTGCTGAATTACTCCCTTAATTTCTGTAAGTTTTGGCATTACACCCCTTGTACGAGTTATAACACTTGCCATTTTTATTTTGTTTTTTTGAGAACTGTTAAAGTTGGACATAGCAAATACTGGATGCAGACACAGTTTTTAACTTTGACGTATCACTGAAAATGAACTTTTCTTGAGAACAAGAGAAGCTTGTTTACAATAAACTTTCATTTGGTATGAAATGCAAACAATAGTTCCATGGTCCCCAATGTGACAATCTGGTCAGAAATTGTAAATTAATGAATTAAAAGACTTAGTTTTGTGTACTTTTTAATCTTTAATACTTTACATTTTTAAAATTGCAAAGGGGATACAAACTGTCAGGGCGGATGACAAATACTCTAACATTCTTCAATATTTTAAGTGAACTTCTTGCTTTACATCCATGACCTTCAAAACATGTTTGATTTCTAAGCTCTTAATTTGTTTAATTATTATATACTGTATGTGTTAAAAATATATAATTATTGTACATGCTCTCAATGTGTAATTCTTGTATATGCACTCTACTGTATATGTATAATTACTGTACACCTAACTGTATTACATGTATCTTCAACGATCATGATAACTTACCATGAAATGTCAAACCAATTGTTTCTAGTAAAATATGTTCCGGCAATACTTATACAGTTACAATTATAATACCTTAGGAGAACTACTGCTGCCTCACATATCCCTCCCTCCATGGTTATCTGCCCACTCCAGTGGAAATTAGAGTTATCTCCCCTTGATTAATGATAAGTACCAATCTTGTGAATTCATCAATTTCTACTTGAGTGGAAGGCATGCTCTCCATATGGATCAAACTGTGAAGAGGCCAGGAGGGTAAATGTGTATTATGAATGGATAAGTATTATTGAAGAAATGCATTTTACTGGAACAAACAGTTTCTTCTTTAAATACATTACCCAACCATAATACCTTAGGAATATAGGTAAGAGGTGGATCAAGATACATCCCCATACCCCAGACAGACCATCTTGGTCACCTGAGGTTTCTGAGACAGCTTCTAGATAACCTGAATGGAAAATAGACTCCATATGCCAGAAAGCAGCTTTCAAAGGGAAAAAGTTGTTCCAGATCAAATTGAGCTTTTTAGGACAAAAAGATCTGATAAAAACTGGAGAAGTGTACTCAGATCTCCATCCCATGGCAAGGATAATTACAGTTAGAGAACAGGTTTGCTCATATGCAATGTATGTGGTGACTGACTTAACTATGGGAGCCAATTTTAAATGCAAGTCCATAGGTCTAGATTTAATTTGACATGTGGAACAGATACCCCACTTTAAGTGGCCATATATCATCCTTTCCCTCTCTGAAGTCTTTATCTTCCTCAATGCAGTGACTAGGTCATCCTGAAATACCACTTCTGAGCTTGTACTGGGTAACGTAGATGACTTTGAGATGAAGTAGATAGGAATTGTTACAACATCAAATTACCCATGAATGGTAACCTGTTCTTAGAAATGAAAGCTGGGGTCTTCATGTGTGATACTGATCCATGCATGTGGATGGGTTCATCAATAGGAAATATATTTACTGATTTTGCTTGCTGATCACCAAGCAGTGAGGATTTTGTCTGCCGATCACCAAGCAGTGAGGAGACAGGACTTATATGAAAGGTGAACTGTTTGTTTGTTTTTTAGGGTTTAACGCTATTTTTCAGCACACGATAGGCTATATATGGCAACCAGAATTATTGGTGGAGGAAGAACCAAGGAAAACACCCGGAAAGAACCACCGACCAACGGGAAGCTACTGGCAAGCTTTCTCACATAACTACATTAGCTGAATTTTAGACTCGAACCATGCAGACAGAGGTGATCTGGCAGTGATCCATAACAGAAAGCGCTTTAGACCACTCGGGGCCCCTATAAAAGATGAACTAAGCTCTTGAAAGCAGTTAAAATGGTATATGTGTTTATGTATGTGTTTGGGATTTTTCATGTAGTTTAAACAATTTTTAATCATACTGCTACATTGTCTGCACTGTGACAGTTTATTGTGACGTCTAGCACATGGACATCATGCCACAGATATTTAGCTTGATATCCCACCCTGGTACATTATTCTGACATCAGGCCGACCAGTATTAGCACTCACCTCTTCATGAGCGTCTTGTGAGACAACTGTTAAGTACCATTTGTAATGTCTATGGTATGACTCCGGGGTTCAAACCCACAACTTCCCGCATCTGGGGTGGATGCTCTAACCAAAGGGTATTTTTTTCAGAAGATCCAGACATGCAGATTCAATAACTCTGGGTTAGGATGAAACAACTGCCATCATAGTTGCTTAACGAAGATGAGGGCATATCTCAGTTCCTGAGGATTCTTTTGTGAGATTGATGAGGATGATCCAAGAATTTTACCTGAGTGGAGCAATCTGTATCATACACTCTGATTCTTTTGATTCCTGTATCATCTCCAGAACCCAAGATGTTGGATAAGTGTATACATTGGGCTATTCCAACAAACAGAAAGAACACAGATTATCCTGGCCTTTTAAAACTGTGACTGGTGAGACAAAAGCTAGGATTTTGGCATTCTACTTTGTCACCAATAGGTCCATTATAGGTCAATCTCATCATGCAATGACTGAGAGAAATGAAGTATGACAAAAATTTATATCGGTTACTTCCTGCAGAAGAAGGAATCTGTCGATACCTTAGTCAGTCTAGAATAAGTCGAACTTAGACAAAGATTTGTCATTGAGGACACCATTTTAGAAAATCACAAGAAAACAAAGGTCTTGGGACTTCGTTCTGCTTTGCTATTGAGACAAGTCACAACAGTGGAGTTGTTGGATAGAATGAACATTCTCATGTAGGTTCTCAGGCCACCAATGAAAAGTTTTTTTAATGGTTTTTGTCTAAAAAATGCTGATATGTAAATCATGATCCTGAGGTGGTCCAAGTCCACTGGCATCCTGAAATTGTAGAAGACTTGCTTCCCAGGTCCTCTGTGTTAACATTTGTAGTGATCATGACTGCCAGAAATTGTATCCATGACATAAGTACAGAGTGTTTTCCTTTCTTTCAAAATGCAACTCATATTGTGCAGATTGTTAAAGTTGATCCAACAGTCAAGGTTTCGCCTCCATTAAAACCACAGAATCATTGATATGGGAGCCAAAAAAAGCAACTTACGACTAAGACATCTGCTGCCACACTGAGTAAAGAGCAAAACTCGGCAGCAAAGGAATTCTCAAGGAGATGGATAAATCTGTACAGACAAGAAATCTACTATTGCATTAATTCAATTCTTGTCCCCAAAGGGACACATATTTTTTACCTGAATATTGATTCTAGACTTAGTGGAAACTTACCTATAATTATGCAACCATGGTGGAAGATATACCATGAAACAAATGAGTCTTATACATTACAAAATAAATACCCACAAATAAATAAAAAAAATGAAGTGGCATTATTTAAACTAATGCAGTAGATACCAAAATATCCATAAAGAGACAATGTTACCTATTGGAAAGGCCCAATAACATTTTATCAGGTGAAATCAGTAAGGTGTCGTGCACACAACTATGAAATTAGATGATAAGAAAATATAGATAGAAACTTACCCGTTAAATGGCGCGACGGGTACCCGGGTAAGTTTTCCGTGGTTTTTGACAGCCCTATCTATCACATAATATAAGACAGGTATCACTTGAATCAGTCTATCACATAATATAAAACCAGTTTCACTTGAATCAGTCTATCACATAATATAAGACAGGTTTCACTTTAATCAGTCAATCACATAAGACAGGTTTCACTTGAATCAGTCTATCACATAATTTAAGACAGGTTTCACATGAATCAGTCAATCGCAATAAGACAGGTTTTACTTGAATCAGTCAATCACATAATTTAAGACAGGTTTCACTTGAATCAGTCTATCACATAACATATGACAGGTTTCACATGAATCAGTCAATCGCATAAGACAGGTTTCACTTGAATCAGTCTATCACATAATATAAAACAGGTTTCAACTGAATCAGTCTATCACATAACATATGACAGGTTTAACTTGAATCAGTCAATCACATAAGACAGGTTTCACTTGAATCAGTCTATCACATAACATATGACAGGTTTCACTTGAATCAGTCCTTCACATAACATCAGACAGTTTCACTTGAATCAGTCTATCACATAATATAAGACAGGTTTCACTTGAATCAGTCTTTCTTACATTTGTTTATAATATAATGTATAATTGGTTTGACTTGAATTGGCCTATAAAATAATGTTTTTTTTTTACTTGACTTGGTCTATTAAATAATTTATAATGTTGACTTGAATTGGCCTATTAAATAATTTATAATGTGTTTGAGTTGAATTTGTCATTCAAATAATGAACGTGTCTATCAAATAATGCATGATGGGTTTGACTTGAATTCATCTATCAAATAATGTATGATGGGTTTGACCTGAATTCATCTATCAAATAATGTATGATGGGTTTGACTTGAATTCATCTATCAAATAATGTATGATGGGTTTGACTTGAATTCATCTATCAAATAATGTATGATGGTTTTGACTTGAATTCATCTATCAAATAATGCATGATGTGTTTGACTTGAATTCATCTATCAAATAATGTATGATGGGTTTGACTTGAATTCATCTATCAAATAATGTATGATGGGTTTGACTTGAATTCATCTATCAAATAATGCATGATAGGTTTGACTTGAATTCATCTATCAAATAATGTATGATGGTTTTGACTTGAATTCATCTATCAAAATTTCAAATAATGCATGATGGGTTTGACTTGAATTCATCTATCAAATAATGTATGATGGGTTTGACTTGAATTCATCTATCAAATAATGCATGATGGGTTTGACTTGAATTCATCTTTCAAATAATGCATGATGGGTTTGACTTGAATTCATCTATCAAATAATGCATGATGGGTTTGACTTGAATTCATCTATCAAATAATGCATGATGGGTTTGATTTGAATTCATCTATCAAATAATGCGTGATGGGTTTGACTTGAATTCATCTATCAAATAATGCATGATGGGTTTGACTTGAATTCATCTATCAAATAATGCATTATGAGTTTGACTTGAATTCATCTATCAAATAATGCATGATGGGTTTGACTTGAATTCATCTATCAAATAATGCGTGATGGGTTTCACTTGAATTCATCTATCAAATAATGCATTATGAGTTTGACTTGAATTCATCTATCAAATAATGTATGATTGGTTTTACTAAAATTATTCTGTCAAAAAATTATCATGGGTTCAATGCAAACTTCAGGAAACTAAGAATTATAACTTCATTTCCATCTGAAAACATTTTTATTTCACAAATTTACATGTAAACCATGAATTGAATGTGTATATACATATATTATGTTATATAAATATGCAATGGTTTACCACTCTACTAGTATGTTATATAAGTATGCAATGGTTTGCCACTCTACTAGTATGTTATAATAAGTATGCAAAGGTTTACCACTCTACTATTAGGTTATATAAATATGCAATGGTTTGCCACTCTACTATTATGTTATATAAATATGCAATGGTTTACAACTCTACTATTATGTTATAATAAGTATGCAATGGTTTGCCACTCTACTATTATGTTATATAAGTATGCAATGGTTTACCACTCTACTATTATGTTATAATAAGTATGAAATGGTTTACCACTCTACTATTAGGTTATATAAATATGCAATGGTTTACCACTCTACTATTAGGTTAAATAAATATGCAATGGTTTACCACTCTACTATTAGGTTATATAAATATGCAATGATTTGCCACTCTACTATTATGTTATATAAATATGCAATGGTTTACCACTCTACTAGTATGTTATATAAGTATGCAATGGTTTACTACTCTACTAGTATGTTATATAAATATGCAATGGTTTACCACTCTACTAGTATGTTATATAAATATGCAATGGTTTACCACTCTACTATTAGGTTAAATAAATATGCAATGGTTTGCCACTCTACTAGTATGTTATATAAATATGCAATGGTTTGCCACTCTACTAGTATGTTATATAAATATGCAATGGTTTGCCACTCTACTATTATGTTATATAAGTATGCAATGGTTTGCCACTCTACTATTAGGTTATATAAGTATGCAATGGTTTACCACTCTACTATTAGGTTATATAAATATGCAATGGTTTACCACTCTACTATTAGGTTATATAAATATGCAATGGTTTACCAGTCTACTATTATTTTATATAAATATGCAATGGTTTACCAGTCTACTAGTATGTTATATAAATATGCAATGGTTTGCCACTCTACTAGTATGTTATATAAATATGCAATGGTTTGCCACTCTACTATTATGGTATATAAATATGCAATGGTTTGCCACTCTACTATTATGTTATATAAATATGCAATGGTTTGCCACTCTACTAGTATGTTATATAAATATGCAATGGCTTACCACTCTATTAGTATGTTATATAAGTATGCAATGGTTTGCCACTCTACTAGTATGTTATATAAGTATGCAATGGTTTGCCACTCTACTAATATGTAATATAAGTATGCAATGGTTTGCCACTCTATTAGTATGTTATATAAATATGCAATGGTTTACCACTCTACTATTATGTTATATAAATATGCAATGGTTTGCCACTCTACTAGTATGTTATATAAATATGCAATGGTTTGCCACTCTACTAGTATGTTATATAAATATGCAATGGTTTGCCACTCTACTAGTATGTTATATAAATATGCAATGGTTTGCCACTCTACTAGTATGTTATATAAATATGCAATGGTTTGCCACTCTACTAGTATGTTATATAAGTATGCAATGGTTTGCCACTCTACTATTATGTTATATAAATATGCAATGGTTTGCCACTCTACTAGTATGTTATATAATTATGCAATGGTTTGCCACTTTACTATTATGTTATATAAATATGCAATGGTTTGCCACTCTACTATTAGGTTATATAAATATGCAATGGTTTGCCACTCTACTATTACGTTATATAAATATGCAATGGTTTGCCACTCTACTAGTATGTTATATAAATATGGAATGGTTTGCCACTCTGCTAGTATGTTATATAAATATGCAATGGTTTACCACTCTACTATTAGGTTATATAAATATGCAATGGTTTACCACTCTACTATTAGGTTATATAAGTATGCAATGGTTTGCCACTCTACTAGTATGTTATATAAGTATGCAATGGTTTGCCACTCTACTAGTATGTTATATAAGTATGCAATGGTTTGCCACTCTACTATTATGTTATATAAATATGCAATGGTTTACCACTCTACTATTAGGTTACATAAATATGCAATGGTTTGCCACTCTACTATTAGGTTACATAAATATGCAATGGTTTGCCACTCTACTATTAGGTTACATAAATATGCAATGGTTTGCCACTCTACTATTATGTTATATAAATATGCAATGGTTTGCCACTCTACTATTATGTTATATAAGTATGCAATGGTTTGCCACTCTACTATTATGTTATATAAGTATGCAATGGTTTGCCACTCTACTATTAGGTTATATAAGTATGCAATGGTTTGCCACTCTACTAGTATGTTATATAAGTATGCAATGGTTTGCCACTCTACTATTATGTTATATAAATATGCAGTGGTTTGCCACTCTACTAGTATGTTATATAATTATGCAATGGTTTGCCAGTCTACTAGCATGTTATATAAATATGCAATGGTTTGCCACTCTACTATTATGTTATATAAATATGCAATGGTTTGCCACTCTACTATTAGGTTATATAAATATGCAATGGTTTGCCACTCTACTATTAGGTTATATAAATATGCAATGGTTTACCACTCTACTATTAGGTTATATAAATATGCAATGGTTTACCACTCTACTATTATGTTATATAAATATGCAATGGTTTGCCACTCTACTATTATGTTATATAAATATGCAATGGTTTGCCACTCTACTATTATGTTATATAAATATGCAATGGTTTGCCACTCTACTATTATGTTATATAAATATGCAATGGTTTACCACTCTACTATTAGGTTATATAAATATGCAATGGTTTACCACTCTACTATTAGGTTATATAAATATGCAATGGTTTGCCACTCTACTATTAGGTTATATAAATATGCAATGGTTTACCACTCTACTATTAGGTTATATAAATATGCAATGTTTTACCACTCTACTATTAGGTTATATAAATATGCAATGGTTTACCACTCTACTATTATGTTATATAAATATGCAATGGTTTGCCACTCTACTAGTATGTTATATAAATATGCAATGGTTTGCCACTCTACTATTATGTTATATAAATATGCAATGGTTTGCCACTCTACTATTAGGTTATATAAGTATGCAATGGTTTGCCACTCTACTATTAGGTTATATAAATATGCAATGGTTTGCCACTCTACTAGTATGTTATATAAATATGCAATGGTTTACCACTCTACTATTAGGTTATATAAATATGCAATGGTTTGCCACTCTACCAGTATGTTATATAAGTATGCAATGGTTTGCCACTCTACTATTGTTACATAAGTATGCAATGGTTTACCACTCTACTAGTATGTTATATAAATATGCAATGGTTTACCACTCTACTATTAGGTTAAATAATTGTACATTCCATTATCAAGTGCTATTACTATATAATGCAAAATTGCAAGCTTACCGTCTTCTCCAAAGGAACCTCTTCATTTGAAACTTTTTTAATAAAACCAACTAAATCATATTTGAGTGTTTGGTTGTATCTTGTAATGTATATAGTCTCAGGATTTTCAGATGAGTTGAAGTTCTTTAAAGTTGCCTCTGCAGTTAGTTCTTTCCCCGGATTGTTGGAGTACCTGATTATTGCGCCCACAATTAGACCTGCACAATACAAGAACATAGTTATATGAATAACAAACTTATTACAATTATTTCAAAATTAAAGTATGGAAGCATGGGCTAGTGATACATAAGACTAGACTGGAGTTAACCTGTGATGGACTGGCAATAAACTCAATGATAGCCCCAATACTGAAATAACCTAATGCTGTGGGATCTCGAATGACTAACTGCCATACAAGACACTCATGGCTAACTGCCATACAAGACACTCATGACTAACTGCCATACAAGACACTCATGACTAACTGCCATACAAGACACTTATGACTAACTGCCATACAAGACACTCATGACTAACTGCCATACAAGACACTTATGACTAACTGCCATACAAGACACTTATGACTAACTGCCATACAAGACACTCATGACTAACTGCCATACAAGACACTCATGACTAACTGCCATACAAGACACTACAAGACACTCATGACTAACTGCCATACAAGACACTCATGAGTATGGAAGTATTTATTTTTATTTTAAGACAGGTCATGGATGGGAAATATTTTATAAAAACAGGTTTTTATTTCAATCTCACAATGTCAAAATATTTTTGACACACAAGACAACCAAAAGATAAATTCACTTCCTTCTTCAATTTGTGCCAATCCTGCCCATCACAGGACCAAACAGGAAACTAAAATTTTATGTTTATTTTATAAACATGGAACACATTCAGATGACGTTTTTCTTGATAGGCTAATGATCATTCATATTAGATGAGGAGGAGCCAGGACCCTGATAAAATTAAAAACATGACCCTGTTTTCCCTCATTAAAAGAAACAGGACATGGTATAGTCACTCAAGTTGGTTATTTGGTGCCAAAGAAGTAAAAACAAAATGCCTTGTCCAAGGATTCATCATGATAACTAAGCCAGGCTTATCTGATGGTTGGATTCTAACCCAAACCCTTTCATTCACAAGTCCAGCACACCAACCAGTGATCTACTTCAACTTACACAAAGAACAGTCACTTTAAGTGAATATGATGGCTAGGACATCTTCATTTAATGGAAGTAAAAACCATATTCACCTGATATTGAGATATGCATGTACATTTGAAAGGTACAGCCATATTTAACATGCAGCCCATCTCATCAATAGAAGAGTAAATCAACTGAATTTACCACACTTCATGTACCGGTATATCAATACAACATATAAACTTGCAGGGCACTATCTGACACTTCATGTACATCAATACAACATATAAACTTGCAGGGCACTATCTGACACTTCATGTATATCAATACAACATATAAACTTGCAGGGCACTATCTGGCACATCATGTTTATCAATAGAATATAGAAACCTGCAGAGCACTATCTGGCACTTCAGGTATATCAATACAACATAGAAACTTGCAGAGCACTATCTGGCACTTCATGCATATCAATACAACATAGAAACTTGCAGAGCATTATCTGGCACTTCAGGTATATCAATACAAGGTAGAAACTTGCAGGGCACTATCTGACACTTCATGTATATCATCAATACAAAATTAGAAACTTGCAGAGCACTATCTGGCACTTCATGCATATATCAATACAAAATAGAAACTTGCAGAGCACTATCTGGCACTTCATGTATATCAATACAACATAGAAACTTGCAGGGCACTGTATGACACTTCATGTATATCAATACAAAACAGAAACTTGCAGGGCACTATCTGGCACTTCATGTATAAACAATACAACAAGGAAACTTGCAGAGCACTATATGAATGTATATAGAATGTATATAATCTGTATCGGCTAAAACACGGTATTGGTGCTGACAAAGGAATTTTCATGTTATATGCATGAAATAGAAAAATTAAACAAGATATAAACCAATTTTAAAGATTGGTAAGCCTGGCATATACCTCTCTTACTTTCCTGAAAATTTCAAGAGGTTAGTGTAACCCATTGTTGAGATATGCATGGAAACAAGCTCTAAAAATGGCCATTTTTGAGCGTTATGTAGTCTCACTCGAAAAAAGCTTGAATATAAAATAGAGAATTCTCTAAATATCATACTGAAATTATGCATTTATTGGTCTGGTTTTATGCGGAATTCTATCCTGCAAATATTGCTTCTTGAATTAACGAAATCGGTAAAATATTATGGATTTTATAAGCAAAATACAGTCAGTAGAAGTTTTGTTTCAACACTGAAATTCAAACACTAATCTGTTGTTATATGCCAACATTTTGTACAAAATAACATTCATTATAACTTTTATTGACATCTAGAACTCGACTTTATATTATAACAAGTAGTAAAACCATTTAAATCACATGGCTAGCCAAGATATTCGAATGAGAGCTTGTTCTTTGTCAAACTTTCCAGTTCTAAATTTTGTAGTGTCTGTAACCTTTACAAGTTTATATGGCATTAATTTTGTTGTTTCATTATGGAAAAGTATAAATCCTACAAAGGCTCATGTGTATCCATGTGATGTCCAAGTTGGCCAAAATTGGTGGTGCTGTATTGTACCATTAAAAAACAGCAACTCAATAAAAAAGTTAGACACTACACAAACAGGTATAAAAATGAAAGATAAAAGTATTGTTCTACTTGTCATTAAAACATTGTTTTTCTCAATAGAAAGTTCCATCTTATGTGATGTAATGTTGCATCATCTATTTACTTCTGCAGCCAAGAGCAAAAAAGTGATGCAATAACTCTCTTGATTGAATATTGCATCATTCTTGCAGCACTGTCTGTTTGAGTAATTTACTACAAGACAATGTAACCTGAATTTCTTATCCTAGAAGAAGCTGCCTAATTACTTTTTCTGTTCTTTACCATGGTACATCCCTAAGACATGGGAAGACGACAAAAGCAAACCTCTGGGAAAAACTCTGGTAAGTTTGTATTGAATTGGTAAACCACACTCTTAAATTGTAGTGTCTGTAACCAATATCCCCTTTTTATACTGTCTATGACTTTATCCCTGTTTTTTTTTTAAAAAAAGAAGCCAAATTATGTTTCCTATTACAGTATTGATGTGTAAGGCTAAATTTTGACATATTGTCTGTCTGCAATTTGTAATATTTTGGTATATTTATAGTTTCTTTCATCTAGATTTCTGATAACAGGCAACATTTTCAGTGATTTCTTATAATATGCAATTGAAACTGAGTATTTTTGCATTCCATATCATTAGACTAGTAAATTCAAACAGAAATATTATGAGAATTCAATGAGCTCAGACTTAGTATTGGATACATTGCTGATATTGTCAAATGGTTACAGACACTACTAGACATGTGAATTGACCCGACTGTTGTTTACATTACTAACGAAAGTGTGCAATCATTGTAAATGCTAGAACATTGAATAATCATCAGGTTTTATGCTATTTCTTTTTCAATCAGATACTTTTCTTTAAGAATCTACAGGTTATTCCAGTTTGCTTATGTATGAAAGCATATTGCGTACTCATTACAAGTATGTTTTGTAAAGTCTAAATTTCATCCGTATACATAGAGGAACAAAAATGAGAATGAAGTTGTTTGTTTTTAGGAAGCAAAGATAAGCCAGAAGAAGATGAACAGAAGATTAAAGCTAGAAGGGAGAAGACGAGGCTAAAGGTACAAGCCTGGAGAAAAAAACAGAGGGAAAATAAGGCGAAACATGAGGAGCTAAAAAGGGTTGATAGAGAAAGAAGAAAAGATGCAAGACTACTAAAAAAACAGCAATCACTTTCCGATTCAAATCTTCAACAAGAATTAAGAAGGAAAAAACGTGAAGAAATGAAAAGGTATCGCCAGAAAAAGAAAGAAAAAGCAGCCCTGGCATTATCGGTTAATAAGAGTGTTGATTTAAGAAGTCCGAAAACTGCTGAATTAAGTAGAAAGAAGAAAGAAGCTGTGAAAAGAACCCAAGCATGGAGAATGCGTATCAAACTGAATGAAAGTATACAGCAAGAGTGTATTCAGACTGATTGTGAAATAGGAAATACTGGGTCAGCCAGAGATTCACCAATGAATAAAGTGTTACCTAAAGCAACTCTGTACAGACAATTAAAAAAGGTAAAGGAAGTACATGTATTACCAAACACCCCAAAGAGAAAAGCAGTCATCATAAGTAAATTAATTGAATCTCCATCAACATCAAAGTTTCTAAATAGGAATAAAATGATAATGACACCAGATTGCAGAAAAAAACTTGAATAGACTTAAATACATGAGAAAGTCTGGCAACATGTATATTTGGCCTGAAAAAGATGATTATTCACAAGAGGCTCTAGATGCTATCTTGTACAGGGTAAAAGCTCCACAAATAGTCAATGAAAGGGGTCATTTCAAGTTTAATGCAGCTGAATTGTCTAAGCTCAAGTCAAATCTGGAAAAAAATCATAAGCACTTCTATTTGAAATGACAATATAAAGTCAAGGTTTAATGTGTAGTGTCTGTAACCTTAAGATCAATCACATATGGGTCTGTGTTTGAGTCAGCACCTTGGGTTGAACAATACTTTAGTGACTATGATTTATTGAACATTCATTATACTTCAATATTTTACTCTTACAAACACTATTTAGTATTAAACTTTCAAGTGCTATTTACCAGTTCATAATTTTAACACAAGTATTGGACATATACCTGTTACAATGTGGTTTTATCATTTTATTAACTAATCAACATTCATTTAATGAATAATTCTAGTCAATGTGTTCATGTTGAATTATTTTTGAAGTGAATTTTATGGAGATATGTATGGTTCTGCAGCTGTATTGAAATGCTATAGTTTTGTAGTGTCTGTAACCAATTTTATGGACAATGTACTTCTGACTCTTATAGAAGTTTGCAATACTTTTGGCCAGTATTAATGATTTTGTTTGTTTAAATATTCTTCTTGGTGTTAGATAAATGCCTAAATAAGATTATTCTATGTCTTTTTTTCTAAGTGATACCTTTGTCATAGATGTTTTGATTTTGTTATTAAGTTGTTTACCACTTCCAGTTATGTTGTTTACTTTAAATGTTGATATCCTGTTACTGATGTTACTGTGATAAAAAATAAAGTTTTAAAGTTTTCATGCTGTTTTTCTTGCATGTTATACACCAAGTGTAGTGTCTGTAACTGTTGTTATACCACAGAATTGAAATAATGGTTAAACAAAATCGCATGCATGATCAAGCTAAATCTAACTTGATCTGACTAGGGGACACCCTAGGGTATATAATGAGCTTCATTGAAATGTTCTATCAAACATTTCAATTTTTTAAGTGAGTGAGACTACTCTCAGCACCAATACCGTGTTTCAGCCGTATGCATGTCAGATCCAACTACAAACTAAATAGACACAAATCTGACATTGCATAAAGTGTCTGAATATCTATGTTTAAGCAGTTTGTAACAAACAACACAGACCTTGATCTGCCAGTGCAGTATGCAATGGCAGATTAGGGTTTATGTTGTTTGCAGCTGAAAAGGCTTATAAGTGAGTACATACAGCATGGTCTTCAACTTATAACTCAGAAAATACAGTATAGTTAAAGGGCTTGTAAGTGAGTAAATACAGCATGGTCAAAGGCTTATAAGTGAGTACATACAGTATGGTCAAAGGCTTATAAGTGACTGATCTTGGATAACACACCATCCCATAAGTCCTTCAGGTCTATGACCAGTAGAGCTATAAATAACAACTAATGCCAAAATCATAGGAAAGATTTTTTGTTAAAATGTGCATTCAGCACTGAAATGCTATTTTGGCATATCTTCTCACTTTTACATACATAAATCAATAGCAGCAGAGGGGGCGAATCGGACAACTTTTTATAGGCATCTATTCGGAAAATTAAGGCTTCCTCGAAAAGTGAATCGGACAGGCGTCAATTCGGCAAACTAAGGCTTCCTCGAAATCGTAAAAAAAAGGCATGCTTGAGATGCCATGGTCATTGTCGCCGCCCCCTCTGCTGCTATGGGTTAACCGAATATTTTATCAAGTCCGATACGATATCTTGATTTCGGGTCGTGTAAATTTATCGTTACAAATCCATGTGGGACTGACTGAGCGCGACTAAAGAAATTTCTAAAGAGATTATAATCCATATCACCGCTGCACCAAGTCTGGTGAATATTTCGTAGCGTATGAGTATCAACTCCGTTAAACACACACAGTAAATTGCAGTTATCTCTGATCACCTTCGGAATTTATGTGTATCGTTGAGTAACATATATCACATCAGTGTTTTTATGCCTACCTCTGGAAAATATCCTAGCAGGATTTTTTTTATTGTCTAACATGATATCGTCGTATATGACTAAATTGTTAATATCTCCATCAATATCATCAATACTCGGTGCTTCTTCGATATCAGTTATACATTCAATAATACCCTCGCCGGATTCTTCTACCACGCTATCGTTAAAATCCTTTAACACACTGTAACATCGTTGATCATCTACACTTGGAGCTATCAAATACAACTGGTCCCATTTCATCCATCTCGTTATTAAATTAAGTAACAATTGTGTCTTGCCACTTCCAGATGGTCCGATTATAATCGCGCAAATAGAATTCGGTAACATTGCATGATGTTTAATAGGTTCTCATCATCGGGTAGCCGAATAATCAATTACATTCATGTTATTATATATAAATTATGGATCTATATTGTGTGAAGTGTAAGGCGCGTACTGGTACAAATGACTTGACGATGATTACAACTAAAAATAACTGATCAGCACTTTCTGGTAAGTGTGTACAATGCAGTACAAAGAAATTTAGATTTGTTTCCCTTGATAAATCAAAGGGTTTAAAAAAAAAAACGAGGAGGTGATATTGCAGCCAAGCTAACTAAACTCCCGGGAACACCATGGGTGAAGTATCCAGGAGAGAAACACCTTCCAGGGTATAGTTATTGTGGACCCGGAACCAGACTCGATATCCGACTTGATGATCAAAACCAACCCCGATCGGGTGAATATCCAATAAACGCCATTGATAAGGCGTGTCATGCTCATGATGTTGCTTACAAAAGCAGCAATCTGCAACACAGACATCTCGCTGATGTAAAATTGATTCACGCGTTGAATTCTATCACTGATAAATCTTTTAAAGAAAAATTGGCTTCATGGTTAGTAAAATCAGCGATGAAAGGTAAATTGATGTTAGGTGCTGGTAATTAATAACAACATGGAATCTATTTATTATTCTCCAAAAGGATACTGGCGGGGTAAGGCAGCAATTGGTAAACTCGCTAGCGCCGCGAAGGTGAAATATACCACTGCGGCTAATTGGTTATCCAAACAAGCGATATGGCAAATTTATCTACCGCCGCCTAAACGAGTTAACTTCTCTCATTTTGATGTGACCGTTCCCAATGAAGTTCATCAAGCTGATATATTATTTCTGCCGCATGATGGTGGTTACAAATACGCGCTAACCATAGTTGATGTTGCGAGTCGATACAAACAAGCAGAACCGCTAGCGACAAAATCATCAACTGAAGTAGCTTCTGCATTTGAAAAGATTTATCTAAGAGGTCCTCTGCGCTGGCCAAATCTATTACAAGTTGATCCTGGCAAGGAATTTCAAGGTGCTGTTCTATCAACAATGAAGTATCATAATACCACGTTACGAAGAGGACATACTGCATTACAAGAAGTATATACCCGTACAACCGCAAAATGATTTTTCAAAAGAACCAATTCTCGGTAATGTCACTGTGAGGTATTTATATGAACCAGGAGAGCTCGAAGGTGGCAAAAAAAGGGCTACTGATCCTATTTGGAGTGTCACCACGCATAAAATATCAGGTATAACACGATCCACGGGTAGACCAGCAATCTATAGATTGGATTAAACTGCTCCTCAGCGTGGGTTTACTCGACAACAACTACAAGTGATACCCGAGGATACCCAATTACCGCAGCGTGGTCTTAACTAGCACCTCTTCGCCTATTGCATTAAAGACAGGTCAGCATCACATTATATTTCTAGTATGACCTACGCTGCTATCTTTTCTGTCAACGGTAAATTGTCGAGGATCCGACCAACACCAAAGCATTATACAATTGCAACTCGCGCAGTGATTATTCTGTTGTTGCTTCAGCGTAATTATTAATTCAGCATCAATATCAAATTCTTTATTATTTTTTTTGTCTTGCTGTTTATAACCAAAAGTTTTTTTCTGATTATGTCCTTAGTGATGAAATCACCAGTGACAATATCATTGATTGTAGTGTCATTATCATCTCCTGACAGAGTCAGGACAACTCTTTGAAGTTGATTTATTCTTCGTACTCTGGACACTGCGAGATAAACTAAATTTGACCACTCGATGTGATTATCCACTATCCAAACAATTGTATCTGATATAGTCAATCCCTGTGAAGAATGTATCGTCGCTGCGTATCCTAGCGTCCATGGGGATTTATTAGCACGCAATACATCTTTGACAACACTGATATCAACCAGTACAATATCATTTAACACTAAATTCTGCTTCTCTGTCAAGCCTGGAATATCAACTTCAATATTCTGTTTTCGTGTATCCGAAGGCCTATAACACAACGGCACTGGAAGTGTTGCAAATTTTTCTTTATGCATTTAAAATAACTTCGTCTGAAGTGTGTCTCTGACTATCTTTCTACTTGCGATTATCAAATCGTTTGGTCTCCATGTTTCCCAAAAATCATTCATGGGAGTTTCCGAAATTATTTCATGCGCTATCTCACATTGAATTCTATCTGGTTGTAATCTGATTAGTTGTTTGAACTCTCATAATTGTTCATCAAGTGCTCTATGATCGGTGTTAATTTCTTCATAATAGTCTATGAAATTCTTTAGCCAATCATGTGGAGATAAACAGACAAATGGTGGTGGTTGGCCACGATCGCTGCACATGACGACTTTTGTGTTGGCGTGCAATAACAAATCAAGAAATCTTTGTAATACATCTAATGACACCGTGCATATCTCATCCCAAATTATGACGCCGGGGATAGATTTTTCACCCATTCGATCAGGAGTCCATTCGTCACCTTTCCATCGAAAGAAACTATGATAAGTGCAAGCATTCACCCCTCGTTGTTTCATCTCTCTGGCGAGTCTGTGTGTTGGTGTTAGCACAATCATGTTTGATTTCCCACGAAATAACTCAATTGCGCGAGTCGTCTTTCCTGACCCGCCACAACCATTTAAATAAACTGTTTTATATCTACATATTGGATCAGATATCAGCGGTGCATTAGATAGTTCTGAACACTGATTGCTTTTCAAGTATTTATCTTCAATTGTAACATCTGCTCATTTTGAATAATCACACGGTATTTCCCGCTTAATTCTCCATGATCCCCAACTCTCGTCACAATTAGTAAATTCAGCTACTGCATTGCTGTGTTTCATGTCTATGTAAAATGAATCAGTGGTGACTCTAACTGCGGTGTCAGGAAATCTATTTATCATTGAAAATAAATTGATAGAAGCATAAGCCAGCATAGATGCCCTCAAATGTGTATACTGAAGACTGTGTCCATCATTGTAAGTAACAATAGTACCTAATTTGGTTCCATCGGACAAGAAAGCGTCTTTACGATCAACATATATGCCCTTAGATGTTATATCTGCGATTATAAAATTATATTCGACGTTATCTATAATCAACCGTGAAGAATATCTTGTATTGTCGTATTTGCCACCCTGAGTGAATTTACCGATTATTCTTCTACCGAGATCTTTTGCGTCTTTGTTTCTGATTTCATATAACAGTTTGGACCAATTCATGATATATTCTTCGTCGAGATCCGGGAATTGTTGTTGTTGTTCACTGATTATACTATCTAGATTAGTTGTGGTGGTAACCAGACTTCAGTCTGTGCTCGATATGATATAATTGCTTCACTGACAATCAGCGATATCAGCATGCTACAATCAGTCATATACCGTAACAGCACTATTGGCACCCAATGTTTCATAGACATATGTCTACCAATCCAAACATAACAGCACAGATGAAGTCCTTTAGCCAATTCAAATGATACCGCACGAGCAATCAAATCAAATCAAATTGGGTAGTGGTCCATTAATTGCAAAGCGGGCCATCTCATGGGCGGGATGTCCAAATCGCTTGAAGTATTCAGCGCATTCTCTGTATCCGAGAAAACTCCCGGGATAGCACGCGACTATATCAACCGAAATAATAGTTTTGGGGTCATATTTTGTATTCCATAATCCGCCGAAAGCAATTTGTTAATAATTGTTCGTCGCCGAAACTCTTTGAGAAACTACCAGCTAGTTTTTTCATCTTGTCATGGAGGGCTTCGGTACGGTATAATTCTCAATTGGGTCTTACAAACTGATCGAATCCACCCTCGGGATTTTCAGCGCTGTTAAGTAACCACACTGACAAAGGATCGTTTTTACTCAACTGGTAAATAGCATCGAACAATTTTTTTCTCTTTGGGTATATACTTTATTATTGTTACTGCAGATGTCCTCGCGTGTTCGTTATGATCAATTATTTTGATTGGGGCTCCTTTTGATTTATATTTCGATTCGTGTAATATCTCGCCGGTTATCGTCGCTACGGTTATTGGGAATCTTAATGATGTTTCTAATTTGGCTATATCCTGAAATGTTGCTCCACGCTGTTTCACTGTTAGTCCCCATTCATTTATTTTTTGGCGTCTTAGATCAGTCATTTTGTTTCCACGCAGCGCAATTGTGAAGTATTCTAATATTCGTTCTGCTACACAATTCAACGACGACAGTTTCATGGGTTTTAGTTTTTCAATACTCGGTTTATCATTTAACGGATATATCCCATAAACAACTGCTGTTACAGGATAAGATCTTTCGTAGTATGGTCTGTCAATTCCAGTCAGAATTCCTGGCTTGGAATCACGACTCAGTGACAGTTTTTTTATTCTTCAAGATGGGTTCAAATTTATCTCTGATAATTCAATCTCGGTTTTCCGAACGAATAATGAATTTTACTCTAAAAAAATACCTTTTCCGGGTAAGATGTGAGATTATCACTGCTGCGTTTTTGTCATTCATAGTAGCATCAATGCTACCATCAATTCGAAATGTTGACCAACAGTGAGATGCTCCATCACGCTTGAATTCATTAAAACAGTCTCTGATTTTACTTATCATGGTTCTATCACCTATTAGATTCTTTGGTATATCAGAGACTCTATCGAGATTGAATTTAGTATTTTTCCATGGTGTAATTTTCGATAATCTCTCGAACTCCTCCATGCTATAATTAAGACAAGTATTTAAATAGAGAATTTATTATATAATGAATCATTGCAAATGGCTTATGATTGGATCAGTAACCCCGTGTAACAAATCATGCCAAAAAGAGTTCTGTGGGTATCATATGCAAAGCGTTCGCAATGGGAGTTATGGGCCTTTACCCTGCTTACGATGTGGGGTAGGGGTGAGAGGAATATCACAATTATGTATCGGTTGTGGTGGTAAACGATACAGAGAGTTGAAGCGTTATTATGACAAAAGAATTAAAAACTCCATTAATGACTCTACTTCTGACTGTGTCAGCGTCCTTGACAACGTCAAGAACAAAATTATAAAACACCTCAAGATTACATTGGGAGATTCTCAAGTAATGTAATAACTCAACCAAACAATGAATTAGACAAATAATAGTATAGTAATAAATGAGCCAAGAATTCCGACCACATCCCGTGATCAACAACTATGAGGCATCCAATGATGGTATTGTAAGACATCGTAAGCTGAAGAAACCAGTTGGGTGGGATAATGGTATGGGGTATTTGATATTTAAAACCGGAGGGAAAATACATCTTAATCATAGGATAATACATGAATGTTTCCATGATTGATCAAGGATGGTTTTGTTATCGATCACATTGATTCCAATACTAAGAACAATTCTTTATCAAATCTGCAGGTTGTTACACAAAGCGAAAATTTGAAACGAGGAAAAACTGGGAAACATAAAAAAAATGCAAGACCTATACAATCTTTTAATACAACAACTAACGAACAAATTGTATTCCAATCAATGAATGAAGATGGTAGATATTTTGATATTTGTAGATCCTCAATACGATTTGTTGCAGAGGGGGTTTATCGATCAGTAATAAAAAAAAAAAAACGGACAAAGGATTCAGTTTTTGTATATCTAATCGTGTTTTATACTATTTGGTAATCTGTTCCATTGTATTGCAGTCCATGGAGTATTTAAGTACAAATTTTACCTTTGCAGTTACAAGCTTATAACGGGGTATCTAAAGGGGTTTTTCATTTCCTTGAATTAATGCTCGTATATTTCTAATCTTCGAATTAACCTCTTTTTTCAGTTCATAATCTCGGCCTAATTCTTTCCGTATATCTTCTACGATAGTAACATGGTTCCCACACTTTTTTAAAGAAAAATTTCCAGGTCTTTTCCAGGTTTTTTCCAGGATAAAATTCAGTTTTTCAAGGTTCATTTATGACCAATACAAAATGAAATTAAAGAACATTTTAGCTTAGAATTTTTTTAAAATTCAAATTAAATGCTGTTTCTATTCCAAAGTCTCTTCTATATCATTTAAATGAGGCAAATAACCATGTACCAAACCACAAAATGTTTCACAAGAAACAGATATTACTTCTGAAAATCACAAGTCTAATGTAACTGTTTACAATGTACAGACTGAAACTGCACTGCATTATGATGGTATGGGAAATCTAACAGAATGAACAACAACTAGTTTTGTTTTCCTTTCAAACTTTTAATTCTAAAGAAATTAGTAAACACTTTAAGTCTATGTGCATGATATTACAACAAATGGAAAATTAAATATCAGTAGTTATATACTGGCTGATTGAGATTGACTGTAAAATGTTGACAGACAAGATGTTTTATAACATGCATGCATCTTTTATATGAGAAAGTAATTCCCTCAAGTTCATGTTCAAGCTAGAACTCTGCTGGGGATTATAGCCAAACAGTCTTAAATGTTATTAAGCAGATGCACTTTTTCACTGAATTCTTTCTTTGCAACTTCCAGTTCCTCTTCTTTGTCCATTGCTCTTCTACGCAGAGTATTGGCTTTTGTTATGTGAGCAAAGCTACGTAATTCTTCAGCTTTATCTGAAGCTTTGTTTGCATCTGTAAACAAGAACTTAATGTCCGATTCCAGAATTTTTATCTTTTTTCCTAATGTTCCAACTTCTTCTTCCATGAGTTTTCTCTTCATACATTTCTTTTCCCTTTCCTTCTCTGTCTTTTGAGCTTCTAAATGAGTGTGGTACTTTTGCCTGGCACTCTGTGCTGACTGTAGGAGTTCCTTTGACACCACTAATCCCTTCAATCCTCCAACACTCTTTATATGGTCCTTTATTACTCGGCGTGCAATCAATCTATTTTCTGAAAGATTTTGTGTACTAACTTCTTTGTTCACAGAAAATCCACGTTCTACACTAGCCTGACCATGTGACAAAAGTAGAAGCACACAGACTACATTCCAAACCCTACTATACATCTCCTTGCCTGCCATACTGTTATAAAACAGCTCGTCTACCCTGTCTTCAGTTTTTCTAAATTTCTTGAACTCTGGCAGATGCTGTGCCTCTTGTACAAATTTTTTATACTCCTCTTTTATTTGATCACACTCATTTATATCAACTCTTTGACATGAGTGAAGAATGTTCAGTACTCTTCAGAATTTGTCAATACAATGGTCCTGGCCTTTGCATATAAGATTAGGATCTATACATGACAAACTTCTAACCAAGGTGTAGGCTAGGGGGGACTTTTCTTTCAGTTTATGTACAAATGTACAAAGCAATTCTTTACACTGTGTCCTAAAAGAAAGAATGGCCTTCTCACTTGCTTCTTTTTCTGCTAGTAACTTCCTAACTTCCATATCTGCAACAAATCCTATATCAATATGCTGATACCCTTTGTGGTTGTTTTTGTCTGTAACATCAACATTACAGAGTTTGTTTGGTGAGGAAGCTGTCTCCATTACACTCTGTTTGACAAATCTCTCCAATGTTGTTCTCATTAAACCCTCCAAGTCTTTTGCAAGAAAAGGTATCATAGGTTTGTCAGTTTGATACACTTTCAAAAAGTTTTCTACAGGTTTTGCTACAGACACAATGAATGCTAGTTTTGCTCTTGCGAACTTATCTTTGCTCCATTCCTTTACTGTACTAAAAGATTTAGTTCCAGGATCTTTGATTTCTTTCTTCTTAACACTCTCTACATACTGCTTAACATATGGGTAGATTTCCATTGCACGCTCACAAACTTTCACATTCTCTACCCAACGGTGTGCACAAAAAGGCAATGGGTATAAATTCTGCTTGGTGACAGATTCATAGTCATCTCTCCTAGCAGGCACATCATCCCAGAGCATGTACAGTGCTGACTGCTTATGGGATATATCCCATCCAGTCTTAGAGATTCCAGCTCTGAATGCATTGTGTATTGTATGAAGGCCACATGAGCCTATGTTAAGCAGTTTACTGCAGTATTCCAACTCCAATTTCTTTTGCAATTTATTGAATGCAGCCCAGTTAACATTAGGTCCATCCATTGACAATTGGATTAGATTCTTAAATCCAATTTTATTCTCCACACTTTTCTCAAAACTGCACAAGATCAACAGCTGCTGCATGACCTAGAAAATCTGATGTGTAGAACCTGTTTTGCACATGATCCCTCTCCCAGAATCTAAGTAAAATATCCAATTGCTTTTTCTGTAATTCTCTGTTCAAGGACTCATCGAAAAGCATCACAAATGGTTCATCTTTTACTTTCGTTTCCAGCAGAGTACTTAAGTATGGTGCAATTCCAAAACATGTGACATACATAGATTTTGTCTCTCCACAACTCATACTCTTGGCAATGACAGAGTCTGGAAACATCTGTTGAAATGTGTATGTTTCTTCATTTGATGAAAATGAATAATTAGAAGCTACAGTTTTTAAACACCACCACACTTCTGCATTAAGAGTCTCAGATTTAGTGATATATGATGAAAGTGATACTGCGGACTGTGATGATGACATTGTAGTATCTGAAGGCATGGTTGTCACTGCAGATGTGGTGGCTGGCGTAGTGGAGTGAATCTTGTGTGAATGCATGAAGACTTGGATGCTTCCTGAATGTAACCCAACTTCCTTCTCCTTATGTTTCTTTCCTTTTGAATGAGAAGTTATAGCAGTCTTGCCCATTGATGTTAAATCAATGGACTTGTTACACAGTTTGCACAATGCTGTGTGTAAGTTACTTTTATCCTTTCTAATCCAGGACTTGAAACCATCCTCAGTCAGCCACTGGTCCTGAAATTTACATCCAGGCATTATCTGAAAACAAATGAATTCCTTCACATGTACCATTTGCAGCAGAGATATTTAGATACATCTGATTCCCCCAAAACAGAAAGAAACTACCAAATTATTATTTTTAATAATTTTATCTTCTTTAGAAAATTTATCTTTATACAAAATCAAGATTAATCCTGCATTAATCTGTGCCAATAAAAAAAAAAACTCTGTAAAAAAGAATATTTTTCAAACATTCTAAGCACCTTTAGTGGATTAGTTTAAAATCCATCTCTTGAAAAAGAAAATAAGTTAATGATAATAGAGTTGATTAAAACTGACAAAAAGCCCTTCAAAAAGTATATATCATGACCATCCTACTAGATTGAATTGCCTGAAAATCCACTCGTGTCTGCTTATAATCTGATAAAGCTGTCACCAAACCTCTTCTGATTACTAACATTGACTGCAAACTATAATTAAAGAATTAATGCAGATATTTCAAGCTACACCTCAAATGGAATAACAATTTAGCGCCAATGTTTAGCTCGGACATTCAACATTGGATACTTACGTCAAGAATTTGATGAACTACATTCCCGCCAAACTACTCTACAAATGCATCCACTTAATATGCAACTTTAATACACTGAATGGAATGCTGCTCTCTAATTGGTCCACCAAAATGAGGCTATCGGTTGATACAGTTGACAGGGCCAAGTAAAATTCACCGCAAAGGTGTCCAAGGTTACTACTGACAATAATGGCTAATTTCGCATGCAAAAGCACCAAATTAAAAGCTTTAACAGGACATTTTCAGTAACTTTATAAATCAGAACAAACACTTCAGAGCTGTTTCTTTTATTTCAAAAACTTACAGAGATCACGTACCGCAGTCATGATGCTGGCTTGTTGAGATGATAGACTGGTCTTCAAGTCTTCTACGTAATATAAAAATATACCAATCTGTAGTGGTACATCGAAAAACCAGTCTAATAGATCAATCTAATCGACCGAGTGCTTGGATTGACTGAACAAATGTGTCAGGCAAGCAAATAATCGATCCATACCGCAACCTTCGAAATTTCCGGTACCGTAATAACTCGAAAAAATATAATTTCACCAGCTGTTCAATTACAACTTCCACTTGATTATGTGATTTTTTCTGTAATGAAGTGGTTACATAAAAATTCCCGGTTATTTCCCGACTTTCGTCAATATTTGCAAAATTCCCAGGCTTTTCACGGTCGGGATATTTTTTGCCATTTCTCCCGACTTTTTCCCGATTTCCCGGTAGCGTGGGAACCCTGTAGTAAATAGCGGGACAAACACGCTTACATCACTACAAAATGTAAGAGAGTCTCGAATACAATTCTGAATTTTTTTTATTAGCGCATATTTCTTTGGTAGCATGAATTTATTCGTAATTATACCGTATTCTATATCTTGAAAGTCAGACATAATTTGGTCAGGGTTTAGATTGTCAGATAATTTAATCTCTTGGCTTTTCAATTTATAAATCTCGGATATAATCTTATCAATATTTTCAGAGTTCATTTTATATAATTATATATATATTTCTAATATAAAAAATATATATTTGTTTCAAAAATGAACCCCGTTCATGGTAAGTTGTTGTATCATCTTACTCATGCCAAGGGATATTATGCGATGATATATGAACCCCGTTCGAGGTAAGTTGTTGTATCATCTTACTCCCGCCAAGGGATATTATGCAATGATATATGATGATGATGCATGTCCGTTCTAAGGTGTTTGATCATCTTAGTACGTCCAGGGATTATGTGATTAACCCCATTTGGAAACTCTTCGGTGTATTTACATCGAAGACGCCCAGAGGTTACATATATGACAACACATCTAATAGGGCCCAGTCAGGTGTATTTTCATCTAACTACGCCCAGAGGTCATGAAACGTATTCCCCGCGAGTAAGTCTAATTCGCCAAATAGCGGGTTAGACTCACAAGAAGATATGTTTGATGAATGGACAGCACAAACATAAACATATATCATGAAGCATATTCCCACGAGTGAATTTAACTTGTCAAATAACGGGTTATAATCCGAGGACATGGTAGTTGTATAATGAATGACGTCAATGATGTGGTATTTGATAATGGATAAGGGGATGGCACAAGACAATATATATATATAACATTAAATCAATGATGTGGTATTTGATAATAGATGATAAGGGGATGGCACAAGGCAACACTACATATAACATTAAATAAATGATGTCAATGAATGATGACACTCCTACATTCAAACTGCAACCATATACCCCCTACAAATCGCCCTGGGTTGAATGGAAAAAATCATTCACACCACGGTTCGGTGTGGTTGGTATATGGTTGCAATTTGAATTTCGGAGGTGCTCCCCCCCCAACCAACCAATTAAAACCATCTTTCGGCGTCCGTTGGCAATAATGCCTGTTACGGGTTTTGGACCATGACCGTCAGTATAGCACCGCGACACATTACCAATTGAGCTAATGGTTCTTATACAAGCATATGTGCTTGAATATAATATAAACTAATACAAACAGATGTGATGTACGTCAAACATATGAATTATAGATGCAGTCGCATTATTTTAAATTTATATATTTCTGGCAGTATAAAGCAGAGCCGGGTGTATGTAAACACTGCATATTTGATTCATTTTCAGATTACACTAACTGTTTTGCAGGTATAATGTGTAAATGAACGGGAACAGATGTGCCACGGGCAGTTATACATGCAGACCACCGATCAATACTAGCTTGAACTGACTGTACTGTACAATGAATGATGTGAATATACAGGACATGAAACTATATATCTTTGTTGCTTGTTTACAATATTAAAACAGAACCGAATACTCAAAAGAAAAAAAAAGACAAAAAAAGAATACAGCCGTTTGTAAACACTTTGTATTTAATTCGTTTCTCACAAAATAGATTATACTTTCACTGAGAATCGTGACAGTTAAAAATAAATCGGAAAATCCCATTAAGATCTGTAACTCTTTTCATAAGCCGAAACATACACCCGGACGAGTTATCTCCCTTATGGAAAGGTATGTACGCTCAACTGTATAATCAAACAACACGGGAGTAAATTGCCATGGTGAAAAACATTTCAGCGAGTGTTTTTTTTTGTTATTTTTCATTGATGCTTGTCTATTTGAGTCGGGTTAAATAGACAATTCTTTTTCAAATGAATCAATTAGACTTTTTCCATTTGAAATTCTTTGGATTTTCAAGTATGATGATAAAATCACTACATGAAAATGTCTTCGAGAATCAAATTGGAAGATTGGTTATGATTTCAATAATGGTAAATGAAGCATTAACCACTCGATTAGCGAGAGAGAGACTGGCGACTATCAAAAAATATATACCTGTCCGTGATTCTGTCAGGGGTAAATTACAAAATCGGCAGAGTCTTCAGACTGACCTTTCCGTGGGATTTTAACAGTTATTTTAACCGATTACTATAGCAGCAAGGGAAGCAGCAAAAGGGATAATATCAGCTACTGAGCGAGCTATATGGGGGGATGTTCCCAAGGACAAACCAATCATGGATATCAAAACATATCGAGATTTCATTGATGAGTTAGTGGAAAATTCTATGGATGGTTACCACAGTGACTAATTCATCGGTGATGAATCACTGATTAGATAAATATCATTTAAATAAGATGATCATACACTACAACCATGATAAACCAACCAGCGTCTATGTAGTAAACTCGCGGTTTCCAGTTTATAGAACATACTATGGTGATGGTCTCAGTAATACAATTGCAGAGTTATTTGCAAGAATGGCTCCAAAAGTAGCGCCGCTAGCAAAACAGTTATCGATGAAAGCCATTGATGTTATTCGTGATAAGGGTATTAGCGCTGTTGGAGATGCTGCCGGAAAAGCTTTTTCAGCCGCGAAGGATAAACTAACAGCGCTAGTTCGACGGCGAAGGAAACCAGGACCACTACCATCTACAGCAGAAATGCCTACACGGGTTAGTAAAATAATAAATAACGCAGTGGATCAAAAACTAGCGTCACTGGCGACTCCGTCATACACCAACAACCAAAGCAACATCGCGAATATGATAGCGGGAAGTGGCTTAAAAAAACCACGACAACGTCAATGATTTAGACGCTGATAAATATAATAAAATGTTCAAACCGTCACCTGATCCAGCATTTGATATGGAAGCCCCAGTGCGCAAGGATGATTCTGTACGCGATTATCAATACTATGCATATCACGCAATACAATCAGATAGTCGAACAAGAATTGAACTTCAAGTTCATGATACCAGTAAATACCTTTTGCCTTGTGAGGCATTTATTGAAGTAGAAGGAGAAATTGTACGAGCAAATGATACACCTGCTGTACCAGCATCGTATCCACCTGATACCCAAGTCGGATTTGTTAATAATGGGATCATGGTGTTATTTGATAGTGCAAAATATCTCATCGATGGAAAAGAGATTGAGTCGATAGATCATGATGTTGATGTAGCTACAACAATAATCGGGCTTGCAAGATATTCTGATGATTATACAAGATCGGCGGGTCCTTCTATGATGTTTGCAAAGGATGGTACGGATAAAGCTAGAAAAAATCCATTTATTTTCAGACAACCAAAGAATCGTGCTGCTGACCCTGCTAATAATGATGAAGTCAAGGATATGATTATAAACCATCAGCCTGGATTTGTTAATAATGGGATCATGGTGTTATTTGATAGTGCAAAATATCTCATCGATGGAAATGAGATTGAGTCGATAGATCATCATGTTGATGTAGCTACAACAATAATCGGGCTTGCAAGATATTCTGATGATTATACAAGATCGGCGGGTCCTTCTATGATGTTTGCAAAGGATGGTAGGGATAAAGCTAGAAAAAATCCATTTATTTTCAGACAACCAAAGAATCGTGCTGCTGACCCTGCTAATAATGATGAAGTCAAGGATATGATTATAAACCATCAGCCTGATTTCAACTTAGGAGCTGCGACACGTATGTCAATGTTGGAAGGAGCGCGTAGATGATTTTCATGCGCGATTCCACTGCATCATATATTTGGATTCTGCAGAAATGTTCGAAAAGTTATTTATGGAGCAAAGCATACAGTAGCACTCGTACGAAAAGGTACTGACAATGATACGATTTGGAGGATTTCAGCAGATGATGCACATCCAGATGTTGATGCTGGTAAAATTAATTTAACAAAACTATCATTGTGGATGCCAGTGTTGACTCCATCAATTACCGCAGAAGAACGATTACTATCATTTATGGACCAAGGAGGAAAATCACTGATAAGTTGGCTAACAACGACTACAGATGTTAAGCAATCAGATGTTAATGGGCTATTTACGTGGAACCTAGCATCACAACAAGGCGTTTCAGCCCCACGTCATATATTTATTGCGTTACAGGATAATGCGCGAGTTGGTTCACAATTACGCAGCTATATGATATTTGATCAACTTGGTATCAGTGACGTCTCACTGAGAATAAACGGTCAGCAAGAATCATCCGAGGATATAGAACTTAATTACGGTCAAAACCATATTGCCCGCATGTATCATAGATTGTTGTCATTTATGGCACGCGATCAAAATGTCGATACTAGTTAGCAAATATCACAATATGATTTTAGGAATTTATATCCGATTTATTACTTTTCATTGGGACATCTTGATTTAACAAGACAGTCAGCTGTTGATATACACTTTAGAGCTAATGTAAACCGGGCTATTATGGGTCCTGATATGATTGCCAATTATAGAGCGGTTGCTGTCATTCTCAGCGATAAATCAATGCTACTCGAAGGTGTTGGTGGAAGAATGAGAGTGATAGATGCGCAAGTGGAAAACATGTAACAATTAGATCAATCTGTTATTGTATAATGAAATACAGTCATATTAGTGTTGCGTTAAATCCCGGTCAAATTAAAAATTGGAATCGGCTAAAAATTACGGAACTACAATAACACTGAAACCCAACCAGATGACTGGCGGGGCGAATAAATTGTCACTGACAACTCGTCAAATAAAACACTTAAATGATGCATTCAAAGATAAAAAAGGCGTTCAGGTTACTCTCTCTGCAGCTGCGATCAGCGACATGAAAAAATCAGGTGATATATTCCCGTTGTTAGCTGCGTTACCAGCGTTGATTGCATCAGCGGCCCCAGCGGTGGCTAAAGCGGCGGCATTAGGGGCTGTTGGTACCACGGCAGGAATGGCATTAAAGAAAGCAACTGGGCGAGGATATAAAAAAAAAGGGAAATGGTCTAAGACTACCAGGAACCCCGTATTCATGGTACAGTGGAAAAGGTCTAAGACTAGGACCGGTTTACTAGTTGAGGAACCTTTGATTGAAGAATCTTTGACCCCAATGTCCAATTTTGATTTACTTGATGCTGCTAAAAAAAACTCGCGATTAAAAACTTCAGAGGTGTCTTTATGAAAGATCAGTTGCCGGAACAACCAAACAGCGTTGAAACAGGTATCATTAATCTTGATAACAGCACCGGACCCGGAATCCATTGGGTTGCATACGCGATTGATCCACGTGCAATTGTTTATTTCGATTCATATGGATTAGCACCACCGAAGGAATTTAACAGCTATATAAACCGCTTAAAAACTCCTCGTTGGTATTCTACACTACCAACACAACAAATGAATGACCCACCAATATGTGGCAGCGAAGTATTAAATGTCCTTGACGCTATTTCAACATCTGGAAAACCACATGTTGTCGTAAATGAATACACTAGTAATCGCTGGCAGCATCGATGATTTTGCAACAAAGAGATTTTAGAGAGAGATTATATAGAATAACATGATTGATATTTGGGGACGACCTCTATTACCGTCAAAGAAACCCAATGGCGTTGCAACTGGTGATATAAAAAAAATAATCGAAGATGAAATAGCTGAGACGTTGAACTTGGCAAGTGTTGATCCTAATGAAATAGTTGTATTTCAAGATCGTCAGGGTAAATTGAAATCTAGTAATGTTTCCCTGGATGATATTTTAGTTAAACAAAGCAGCGTACCCGAAGGCACTATCGCATTGTTTTCCGATCAGGGTAAACTCAAACCAGGTGTACTTGTTTCAACTATTGTTGATAGAATTAACAATATTGACAAACCGTTATTAGATTTTCTTGGAAATCCACCGGTGACTACACCAAAGCTCACAACGATAAAAGATTCTATGTTGGAACTAGCAACACTTCAAAGCAAATATGCAGATCACGTTGAAAAATTTACATCATTTCGTAAAAATATCATTGAGAAATTTTTTGCAACCACGCTGGATAAAATTGATATAAAACTTCCTGATATTAAAAAATCCATCGATGAGATGAAAAACACCATCAAGGCAATCAGGGAAGATGCAACGAGGATGATAACAATCGTTGAAAAAACAAAAATCCCTCATGCGAAAACCAACAATGTAGTATACACGATCCAACACGGATCATTTGCGTGGACACCCACAAAAAACAAATTAGATATAACTGCAACCGTCAAAGGTATTTATCAATTAACACTAGTGACACCAACTCAATTTAATATATCATCATAGAGTTCATCTGGGGTCAACAATATGATATCAACGATCATCGACAAGGATACAACTGAACAGTTCACGATAGCATCCACTGATAAAAATTTGGTTAGAGTTTCGGTATCATGGTATGTGGAATTTGTAGCGGATTTGAGTAAACAATTAAACCGCTAGCAGTTTCAATTGAAATCGTAAACTGATTTGGAAATAAAATGTCGTCATCAACGGTACCTTCAGTATCTCAATACCGCTATGATCAAGTCAGAGAGTTTCAAACTAGACTCAAAACCTTCGCCGAGGTGTATCAAACTAAAATAAAAAAATACCGACGAAGAATCACCGAAGAATCACCGCAATTGATGTTACCGTGTACTCTGTGAGTGGTGTAATCACCGGAGCTGGTATAATACTATCTTCGGTGACAATGATTGCTCCGATAGCTGTTCCAATTTGCATATCCGCGGCGACAACAATTGCGGGAATAATTTCGATAATAACAAAAAAAATATCATCATGCAGCCAGCGTAAACTGCAAGATTACATAATTAAATTTCATGTTGTATCAACCACGTACTCGCAATTGTCTTCGTTGATATTGTCGTCGCTCGATGATACATTTTTATCAGATAGTGAGTTCTCAGCGATGGCAAGTATTTATGATTCCGCGATATCAAAATTAGAAATACAACATGAATATAATAACGATGACAACACCGCAAGAACTACTTCAACGAATAGTGGAGAACACAAACCCAGTACAAACCAGCATAATCTCAATAACCTCAACGATATCAGATAGTGAGTTCTCAGTAATGGTAAGTATTTATGATTCCGCGATGTCAAAATTAGAAATACAACATAAAAGTAAAATAACATGGACAACACCGCAAGAACTACTTCAACAAATAGCGGAGAACACAGCCCGGACAGTGGAGAACACAAAACCGAAAACCAGCATGATCTCAATAACATCAACGAACCCTGAATTCAGTGTGAATTTCCCTATCCCAGTCCCCGTGAAGGAAATCGCGTTAGCAAAATTACGAGTGTATCACAGTTGGCCTAATATTAGGTCAGTAGCATTTGGCGGTCAACAACCGAATAACAGCTTAGTATTTGCAACTAAGAATCGCGAAGACGGGACTCCAGACTGGAATATTGTTTCGATACCATCTGGGTCATACCAAATCGAACAAATCAATGCTGAATTCCAGCGTAGAATAAAATCAATTACTGGAACAGAAGAATCAAAAATCACTATAACAGTTCATGAGCCGACGTTATCATCCGCGATCGAGATAAAATCGCCTGAGTATTCCGTAGACATCTATCAGAGTTCTATAAGAACTGTACTAGGATGGCCTGAAATCCCACCGGAAGCATCTCAAATACCCGAAGCACAAAAATGTGATGTTATTGAAGGAAGCTATCAAATAAATCTTGAGTGATCAAATCAAGCTCAGCAGGGATATATTCTATATTCATTTGCACCGACAGCTCCTCCAGGATTTCTAATCGTTGAAGATCCAACTAATCCAGTAGTGTTGTTCCGATTATCGATTATAATCGATAATCAGTTGGTTGAGTGAACCAATTCGCCAATCGATTGTGAAACGCCATAATCGATTGCATGGTAAGGGAGACAACTGTGAAGCGCTTGGCACAGACTAGTTCAATCCCTTTGTTTGTTGGGAAGAAAACCGAGGATTCCGAACAAAATGTTAAAACCCCGCTAAATATCATACACGTGCCATGGATGAAAACGATCGCAAAATAATATATCCATATCCTGGAGGAAAAGCTCGTCCTCGTGTATGGACATATTTTGGATTTTACAAAATACAGGAGGGTCCACCGACAAAGGAGAATTTAGATACAACGAAGGTCATATGCAAACTCTGCAGAAAGGAATATGCAAACAAAGGTAGGTCCAGCTATTCTCATTGAAATCAACGCGGGGATACATTTATTTTTGGCAAACACATTCTCCAATACATAGTGCAAAAAATGAACAATATTCTAATTTTTTGTGGTGCTACACGAAAACAAAATTATCATGTGATACGCTTTACATTTTAGGACTGTGGAACCATGATATTAGCCTTCCGATCCACAACAGTAAAGCTAAATTATTTATTCCCTTCATAACTTCCAAATATATAAACATACACCATAGTTAGATTTTTTTGGATAATTTGGAAACAAATAATGTCGTCAACGACGAATGCAATTATTAGGAGACAGAACAACCTCGTATAAAATAAATGAGTTGCACGCACGCACACGGAAAAACGTTTCATGGCATTCCAGTATCAAATATTTTAAATCAAGAATTTTATTTTCATTAAATCATTTGTGTACTTTGTGCTTTCCTCTAATATAGCATGTGTTGTTGTTAAAATACTTCAAATTTCTTTTCATAATAAAGCTCCATGTCATGATTATGATTGAAATACATAAATAATCACAAGATTATCCTGCTATTTAGGCATATATGATAATGACGGAAAAGTGATCTCTGAGGTTTGTTACAGATATTCCCGGAGACATGTGACTATTTAAAAACATTAAATAACTTTTTAAAATGTTGCAGATTAATTTTAAAATATATGTACAAATTTAATATTAATTTTAATCCTGATTTTCTTTAAATAATTTCATTCCATTCATTTAAGATACTTGTGCATAAAGAATTTGTTGTTTGCTCTTTTTTCTTCTCAATATAAAAACATTTATTTCAAATACATTCCAGGCAATACTACAAATTTGGCCTTTCATCTTGATCATGACCATAAGGAAATGGGATCAGCGACAGCAAGAGGTGCTGATGTTTCCCCCCAGCCACCCAAACAGACTAAGATTGATGAACAATTTAAGAAGCCAACAGAGAGGATGTCAGCTACAAAGCAGAAAGAAATTGATGATGCACTCTTGAAACTTATTGTTGGCAAAGTTCTTCCGCTAAGCCTTGTTGACCATACATATTTTAGAAACTTTGTGATGCTTCTTAATCCAAGGTAAGTTTTAAATGATAAGATTAAAAATTAGTAATATTTGTTTAAACTGACAGTGAGAAAAGAAAAAAAGTGTGAATCCATTTGATTCTAGATGTCAACACTGTTGAATTTTGAATTTTCATACTTAAATTAAGCAATATTTAATTAAATATAATGCTGTCCTGTCTAAATAAACATTAAATAAATTCATTGTTTTCACTATATTTAGACACAGTAAATATTCCAAATACATGTCTTGTTTGACTACCATGACTAAATGTTTCAAACTTTACATTTTCAGGTATGAAATTCCAGGTCGTAAATTAGTGTCCTCCAAACTAGCTGAGAAGAAAGACCAGGCTGAGAAAAAAGTAAAAGAGGAACTACATGATGTTCTTGATATAGCTGTTACTCACGATGCATGGACTTCATTAAATACAGAAAGTTATAGTACAGTGACTGCACATTTTATTTCCAAAGATTGGGAATTGAAAAGTGTTGTCTTAGAAACACGAAAAGTTGAAGGCAGTCACACTGGGGAAAATATAAAAGAAAGCCTGTTGGCCACTCAGAGGCGATGGAATCTTCCAACACCAACTGGAGTAACTGATAATGCAGCCAATGAGATCAAGGCTTTTGATTTACTTCAATGGACTCGATTTGGTTGTTATGGTCACAGATTTAACCTTATTGTGAAAAAAAACTTTAGCTATACCAGAACTGTCACGAATCATTGCAAAGGGGCGCAAACTGGTGACTTTTTTCCATCAAAGCACGAGCATAAATGATTTGTTAATGAGAAAGCAGCAGTTACTACTTCACATAGGTGCTAGAGGACACAAGCTCAAGATGGATGTTCCAACTAGATGGAATAGCACTCATGACATGCTTGAACAACTGCTTGAGCAAACACCTGCTATTATGGCTGTTATCAGTGACCCAAACATAAGCAAGTCAGCAGCCGCAACATTGAAAAATTATGTCTATACATTTGACGAACAAGCATTGGTTGAAAAACTTGTGGAAGTTCTCTCACCGTTCCTGAATGCAACAAACAGTGTTTGCAGAGACAAATCACCAACCCTTCATAAAGTTATCCCAATACTTCTTAAACTTACCAAATGTATAGAAACAAATGCTGATGATCTACCTTCAATTGCTAAACTTAAAGATGTAATGAGACAAGAATTTGACAATAGAACACAGGACAAAGATCTAGTTCTGTTGGGCTGTTTATTGAATCATACTATGAAGGATCTGGAGTTTCTATCTGACAGTGAGCGAGCAGATGGACATGCTCTGCTTTTGAAGGTTGCTCTTGATATGGCTGATGTTAAAGTGAATGTCCAAGTGGAGCCAGGGACTAGTGATGAAAAACCTTCAGACTCATTGCCACCTCTACCAATTGCACCATCACTACTAAATGTCAGAGATGACAACACTAAAACTGTGGTTACACTTAGTCCACCAAACAAGAAAGCAAAGGTCAATGTTGACATGGATGATTGGTTGCAAGATGTTGTTTGCCTTGGTGAAAGTCAACAGCCAATAACAGATGTCATCCACCAGGAGGTTTCTAGATATCTAGTTGCTGCTCCATATGATACCAATCTCACAATGTTACAGTGGTGGAAACAAAACTGCCAGTTCTACCTCCATCTTAGCTTACTAGCTCGGAAGTACCTAAGTATTCTGGCATCATCAGTATCCAGTGAGAGGGTATTTAGTCTGGCTGGACATCTTGTCAGCAAGAAACGGGCTCGTTTAAGTTGTGACAATGTGGACCTGATAATATTCTTAAACAAAAACATTAACTATTGGTAGTGTCAGTGTAACAAGCACAAGAAGAAACAGTATTCTGAAAAATGATTTTTGTGTTCAGCATTGCTCAAACATTACATGATTTTGCTGATAAATAGTTCAGTTAGTTTGAAAGTTTTTGTAATTGGTGTTTATTTGTTTTGTTTAAACTGCTTTGATTGTAGTATTAGTAACTAATGACAAGCAAGAAAAACATTTCTTTCTATACTTTAAACAATTGAAAAATCACATATGAATAAAAGTGTTCTGGGGGATTGTTAAGTCTTTCAGCTGCATAAAACTGATAAGCCAAAGAAAGTTGCTTTTGAGGTTAAAGTATATATATAGAGAGAGAGAGAGAGAGAGAGAGAGAGAGAGAGAGATTAACTCCTATACATTTTAAACTTTTGAACAAAGATATAACTCTGTAACAACAAAAATTAAAACTTACTTGTAGAAAGTTAGCAACCGATTATAATCGATTATCAGTAAGTTGTGTGCAACCGATGATCGATTATGAACTTCTAACCGATTCCCATCACTATAATCCAGTCTATAAGCAATGTCATAATGATTCACTAACGAGAATTAATTTTAAACTCACTGACCAATCTAATAATCTGATTGATTTACAAGGTGAAGTTCTACAAATTAGTCTGTTTGTAAAATCCTAAGGACTTTCATCGTAAAAACAATTGTGAACTCATAGCAGCAGAGGGGACGGCGACAACGACCATGGCATCTTCAAGCATGCCTTTTTTTTACGATTTCGAGGAAGCCTTAGTTTGCCGAATCGACGCCTGTCCGATTAACTTTTCGAGGAAGCCTTAATTTTCCCAATAGATGCCTATAAAAAGTGGTCCGATTCGCCCCCTCTGCTGCTTCAATAATGAGAATTCAAGATACATAGATCAGACCCCTAATTTTTGTCAAAATTACAAATGATAACCCCTCAAAAATAAACTACAATTCTTTGAAACAGTACACAGTGGCCATGTAAAGTGCTAATTCATTAAATGTATAGGTACGTGTCCCACCATGTTATGTATAATGTTATAACAAATGTCTTTTGGCACTCACCACTCATAAATAGACAGGTCTTTTAGCACTAATCAATGCCCAAAATGGACTTTAGTACATTCTTTCTGAGTTTCAATGTAGACTAGTGCAACCTGAACAACTCTAGAGGGGTCTATGGCTAAATTGAGTTAACCATTTGGAGTCTTTTTGTGACAAGGAATATTTTAAAAAGGGGGTCTTTTGTAACAGACAATACCGAAAAACAATAGGTCTATACCATGGCATATAACACATATATCTTTTAGCAGTGCATCTCAAACGGAACTGTCACCTGTAAGTGTTACTACCTACTTACCTAACAGTATTTCAACATGACCTAATTGATATTTGTCCCTCTTACTGCACCATCATAAAATCAAAAATTAATGATCAGTGCTCCCTGCATAATTCTGAACTCAAGTTACCATACATGTGATAACTATTTCCCACCTTATTGTTAACTAGTACATGCATATAACACTGTTGACTCAGAGGTCTCGGAAACGCTTAATTACGCGTATTTGGACGCAAATATTTGGTCTGGGACGCAGAAAATCACCCGTGTAGGAGTCCTCCATATGCATGCAAATAGCTGGGTGGTAAATTCCAATATTTGCCAGCCCTGCTTCAACAACCTACTGAGTGAGAATATGATGATTACTTTATCATTTTAGCTCTGTTTATATATACAATGAAATAAAATTCAGTGGTTAAAATAGCCCCCTGATTTGTCTGCTGTATTTATAAGAGTACATCAAAATAACATGTTACAATTGCTGGGCGGAAAGTTCAAAGATTTCGACTAGCAACTTGGGTGGGAAAATGTGCTGAAATTGACAAATTGAAATTGAATTCAGAGACGGAAAGATCCAGAGATGTACATGTGGTTATTATAATATAATACGAGTATACCAAAACTTTAGCTTCCATTATTGTGTTCATTTCTGATAGCAGCCAAATAAATAGTGCATGCGACCTCGAAATCAAGACATCAAGAGTTGGTCAAAAAGATTGCATATCTGGTATTTGGGGTTAAATGGCAAACTGAAAAAGATTTTAATGAGATTCAGAAGAGTGCTGACGTTTCTAGAACTGACAGTTTGGATGGAATAGTAGCCAAGTGTAAGAAAGTGTGTGATGCCTGTCATAGTGTTTGGAATACGAACATTCATGGGATTCACAAAATCAGTCTCACCCTGAAGGACTAACAAGAGTTACACCACTGTCAGGCTATTCTGTGCATGTAAAGTCACCAATTTTGGCGCAAAACCCATACCGAATTCAATTGATGAAAAGCAAATTCTGCAATGCTTACCAATTGAAAAGCTGCAATTATCACCAGAATATTATATTCAAAATAATATAAAATTTGGACAAATATCACCCCTATAATTCCATGACTCAAGATATGGCGGCCTATTCTGCGCATAGCTTTCAAAAGATGTAATGTTTATGCATTAGGCTATGGAAACGAAATCAGGCTATGGAAACAAAATACATTACTTTGGACTCTTTCTGGCATTTCAGCAAAAATTTAAATATTCAACCAAAACAACGTGATCCATTGTTTACAGAAATGACATATCCTTGTGTATAATTACCAGACACCAAATACGCCAACACAGTTATACATGTCAGTGTTATAAAGAATGTGGAAATTAAACGCAATGGCAACCATCAGTTCTTCTAATCTGCAAAGTTCAACACTGTCTGGTATGGGACTGCAACTTTTGCTGGTGGGACTCCAATTATTACCAAAATGGGAGTCTTGGACTCCTAGTTTTAAAATCCTAGCGAGACCTCTGTGACTCAATAACAAATATTTCCCAAATTGGTTGGTTGGTGGGATACATATGCTCTGTGATTTGTTTCTTCACTCATTTTAATTTAATGATGGCAATTAATGCTTACACATACTGTACATTAATGCCAATAATCACTGACTCATGTTTCATTATTTGGAAATTCAATGGAGATTCTAGTTTGCTTGTCGAGAAAACTTCTACAGCATTCTTGGGATTTAGGAAGCAATTCACTACAAGTAAAGCATGTAAAGTGCAGCAAAAATAAATTTCTGAACTTTTGGTTGACGGAGATGTACTTTGTGAAGCTAACCATAAACAGGGGTGCGTTGGATTTAGTTACTGAATGCATGAAATCGATGGTCGCATTATGTCACTTATCTTACATTGCAAAGTAGAATCATACAGCTTTAGTATTAAAATGTCATTATCTAAAGTTCCTTACAAAACTATTATTTGGAAAATAATATACATAATACAGAATTGCTTAATACCTATTGTTTCTATTTAAAAAATGAGCAAGACTCTGTAGCTGTCAGGAAAGCAGATATTTTACATTTGATAAATTATTTTGTTTTAGGTGACAAGTCATACCTATGCACTAATGGTGATGTGGGATGCAAAGACCATGCAAGTACAGAATAAACTCGGCATCTCATCTCTACAGAATTTAATGTGAATCAGCATGTACAGATTCGAAACATTAAGACTTTGAAACAGCATTCAACAGGTGGGCAGCCCTAAAATCATGATGGATCATCATGTGACAGTCTTTAACATTTTAATAGTGCAAAACAATAATTTAATGGTTTATTTTGTAAATATTATAGCTGTATTGCTTTGTTGCAAGTAATAACTTTCACATCGTTTTCAATTTTCATTGGCTATGACACTAATAGACTTGGAAAAATATTCACTACTTGTTTTGTGGACTTAAAAATTTGCCACAAAACAAAACTTTTTAAAAGCCAGGACCATCCCTGCTATTACGATAATGAAGTTAGTTTTACTCCTCTAATGGATTAGCGACATATTGATTTAAGTGATCCAGTGGCAAACTCATTAAATGTGGGGTAGCTGATTATCATTCAAATTGAGCCCTGAATAAATAACCAACAACAATAATAATAATAATAATAAAAATAATAATACTATAAACTCTCAAACAAAAATCTTTGATGGAATGATTTGGAAGGATTCAATACAATGTCACTTAATTATGGAAGCCCTTGTGTAAAGTGGCCAATCTATGCCTCAAAAAAAACCAACAGGAAACAGGTTTAATGTACTTACATCGTACTTGTATATAACTGTGCAAATAAAATATCTGTGTGGGGATTGGGGCGACGGATATAACTCTAACCTATGATTTCAACATTAAATAAATTATGTTTTCTATACAATGCATTTCTCTGTACATTTTAATACGGGTGTCAGTTAACCATATTACCATAGATCATTGATAGGCCGGTCTCGTGCACAAATCTAAACCGACGGTGCTTGAACAGCCAGATAGTCAAAACTGTTAAGAGGAGAAGTCCCAACAACATCAAAATCGTCAAGCTATCCGTCTGGTGCGTTTTTGTTACTTGTTCCTCAGTTTTTGCTTCTGCCACTGCATCTGATGGAGTCAGTGGAACATCAGGACTATTATTCATCCTCACTGTCATAACTGTCACGAGGAAGCTTAAAAACATCAATATTTTCCTGGACGTAGCCATCTTGAAATAACGCCCCCTATGTTAATGTGTTATTATAAACATTTTCCTTTATAATTTATATCCTTTATTAATACACTTATTTAAAGTATAAAAAGTTATCCGTTATCTGCTAATGTATTAATTATAGTTTGTTTAACTCGTAAACCACCCTGTCAACTAAATCAGCTGAGTTTTATTTATCTTATACATGACTGGAATTACATAGCAGTCGTGTATTCATAAATATATAATTTTTCTAAATAATGTAACAACTATCATACAAGTGATTTTGGCACTATGTAAAAACAATTGAAAGACAAAATAGAGGTCAGTTGCCGGTCAGTGTTAAAAGGATGGTCCATCTATATAACAAGAATATAATTTGTACATTTCAAACTGGACGCGAGTGAAGCAATGCTTGAAACATACATTCGGATAAAAATGAAACATTTTTCGATTTCTCCATCGCTTGTAACTTGATGCAAATTTGAAAGTCTGTGCAAAAGAAGAACCAAATGAAATTAGGTTATATTTTTCTGCTTCGTCTGTATATAGTCAATAACACTGGACAACAAATTTTTACGAAAGTCATGTTACTGAAATAAAATTAGTCAATTCTTATCAATTTTTATGTGCTGAACACGAATATGACAGTCAAATTGCAAAATTGGCTCTAGTTTTTTTGTAATCTGCAAGAAATTAATGTTTACATAACGAAATGCATTCCAATAGTAAAAGGTCAACTGTAATAGCCTACCTATAAAAAATCAAGTCATTGACTACATCTTAGGTTTCTTCGCCTGTCTCTTGTACAGCTGTTCGGGAGCATCTCTGAGGAGTGTCCAGCAGTAGTCAGCCAGCATTGTAGTGGACCATTTTCCCTGGTATCTTTGTTCCATTGTTGCGATATCTTGATGAAAACGTTCGCCGTGTTCATCACTAACAATACCACAGTTGCTAGGAAAGAAATCCAAATGGGAATGAAGGAAGTTAATCTTTAGAGACATATTGCAGCCAAGTTTCTTATACTTCATCAACATGTCTTCTACTAGTTCCTTATAGTTTTCTGCCCTAACATTTCCGAGGAAGTTTGCAGAAACTAGGCGAAAAGCATTCCATGCTTGTTTCGCGTCACCTTCCAGCAAGTTGTTGAACCGGTCATCTTTGAAAAGCTCTCGAATCTGAGGACCCACAAAAACTCCCTCTTTAATCTTTGCTTCGCTGAGTCGAGGGAATTTTTCATGCAGGTATCGGAATGCTGGCAAAGTCCGGTCAATGGCTTTCACGAAGTTCTTCATCAAACCTAGTTTGATGTGAAGGGGTGGTAGCAAGATTTTCTGAGCCTCAACCAGAGCTGGGTGTTGGATATTATTCTCTCCAATGGCTACATTCTGCCTGAGTCCATTCCTTCCTCATGTAGTGCATTTCCCTTGCTCGGCTATCCCACTCGCATAAGAAACACATGTATTTTGTATATCCTTGCTGCAGTCCAATTAAAAGGGCAACTACCTTCAAATCACCACAGAGGTGCCAGCTGTACTTGTTATACTCAATGGAATTCAGTAGCTGCCTTAAGTTATCGTATGTCTCTTTCATGTGGACAGCATACGCTACTGGAATAGATGGAAGAATGTTTCCATTGTGCAAAAGCACAGCCTTGAGACTCAGTTTCGAAGAGTCCACAAATAGTCTCCATTCTTGTGGGTCATGAGTGATTTTTAAAGCATTCATGAGGCCCTCAATATCGGAACAGAATATCAGATTACTTTTCTTTCTGAAGAAAGGCTCCAATTGCTGGTGGCGCTTTCGATATGCAGTAATTGTGACATCTTCTTCTAGAAGATTCCATGATTGGAGTCTTGATCCTAGCAACTCTGCCTTGTTCTTTGATAAGTCCAAATCACGAATCAGGTCATTTAGTTCTTCCTGTGTTATTCTGTGTGGGGTTGATGATGCACCACAGTGAAAATCTGGATCACTGCATGCTGATGGACCAGGAGAAGAACAGGTCGACTCACCTTTGTCTTCGTCAGATGAATCAAGAGAATATTCTGCTGGAGGTTCTGGAATAGGAAGTCCCTCACCATGTGGAACTGGTCTCAATGCAGACGGAATGTTTGGGTAGACTATTCTCAACTTCTTTCGCTTCGTTATTCCGCCGGAAAGAGGAGGAACCAAGCAGAAGTAACAGTCATTTAGGTGGTTGCTTGGCTCTCTCCACACCATTGGGACTGCAAATGGCATTGATGACCTTTTGCAATTCTACCACTGTGAAAGCTGTGTTGTACATGTAGCACAGCATATATGCGGAGCCCAAGGCTTGTCTTGGTCACCAACCTTGCATCCGAAGTAAAGATGATATGCCTTCTTCACTTGAGAATTGATACTTTTCTTCTGGTTGGCAAATGTCACTTCCCCACAAATATAGCAAAAATTGTCCGCGGTATTAACACACTTTCGAGGCATTACTGTTCTTTATTGTACGTAAATGGATAAAATAATAAGTTTTATGTAACAGTAGCTTGAACTGTCTCGCACAACGTCTAAAATTTTTTAAATGCTGAACCTATCTGATTGGGCTTTATATAGTACACTGCTTACGTCAGCTTCAGCAGCCGCCTGGCATTAGTATAATAGGCCTACACATGTATAGTACACTGCTGACGTCAACTTACTTCAGCAGCCGCATGGCATTAGTATTGCATTGCATCAGAAAATGATGCAATCAACTGTGGATGATGTGAGCATGATGGTATTATGCAATGTTACATCATTATTCCGGATGTTGCTGCAGTCCTACTGGAGAAATTTACACAGTGAAACATAGAAAATGAGGTATATGAATATCTTCAAAACGAGAGCCAATAAAAAAAATTCACGGTTATATTCGTGTTCGGCACACCAAAATACTACAGATTAGGGCCTTTTCAAGTCAGTAATGATTTCACTGTTGACCAGTGTAATCGAAAAATTAAGGGTCGACAGTATAAATACAATAAGGCTTGCGTGTTTATGGGGACAAAGGGGAAATTATAATTTAAGCCGATTGTCTTCTCTCATATTGAAATGCCGTATCAAAACAGGCTCTGCACATGAAGAGTTTGTCGGTTTGATACATGTTGGTTCTGTTTAATTGAGATATATAATGGGTTCGATTTTGTCAATCGGGAAAATGTGAGTTGTTCTGCGCTCTAAATGAACTGCAGTAGGGGAATCATTCAATTATACTGAGCATTCTAAGTCATTCTAAATAAAACTAATAACTATAATCCTAAACAACATATGTTACCATTGATATTGTCACTTACCTCCTATTTTAAAGAAAGCAACCTCGAGGTCGCATCTATCTTTTTAACTCTATTTTGAACTCTAAGCCAAAGATTAACTTCCTTCGATAATGTCCCTACAGTCCTTCTGAAGTTAAAGGTACATTCCCGTTGTTGAAAACCACCAAACCAAAGAACTCGTGCCTGCGTGTACGTGTGTGTGTGTGTTTGTGTGTGTGTGTGTGTGTATGTGTGAGAGAGAGAGAGAGAGAGAGAGAGAGAGAGAGAGAGAGAGAGAGAGAGAGAGAGACTCTGCACCTTATTTTTTTTTTTTTTTTTTTTTTGCTACTACAAGAAACCTCTGTATGATAAATACGACCAACTAATGCATGACATCCAAGCAAATCTAACAACTTGCTTACTTCCTACACTAGAACAACTCGATAACTGCCTGCGTGCATTGCGTGAAAAACATGTCCAGCCACTAAATGCAGAGTATCAATTCAAATATGTTCTCCATGGTATAGAAGTGTTAAGTACCAGCTTCGCACTGCTAAAGAGACCGCAGTAAAGAGGAGTGGCTTTGGCTTTCAACCAGACTCACTATTCATAAACAAATCTATGAAACCGCTAAGAAGAACGTCAGAAACATGGTCCATTTAGCCAAATTATCGCACTACAGTACTAAGATCACATGAAGTTACAGCTGCAAAGAGCTCTTCGATAATACTAACAAACTAATGTCAAGGAACAAATGTACACCACTTCCAACTACTTTCTCTCCAGTAGACCTTCAGGACCTGTTTGCAAATTTCTTCCGTGACAAGGTACAAACCATTAGAGATAAGCTTGACAACACAATTGTAATCGAATCGTCGTCACCAGTTGTGAGACAGAAATTCAGCGCAACAGTTAGCAGCATTTGAACCTGTCTCTATGGATTTAGTATGGACAATCGTGATGAAGAGTGCCCTAAAGTCATGTAAACTTGATCCAATTCCAACATCACTGCCGCTTGAGTGCTTAGATCCAATATAGCCTTCACTAAATGATGGTATTAATATCTATCTCTCATCCGGTGAATTCCCACTATTTTTCAAAACTGCTATTGTAAAGCCTCTGCTGAAGAAACTAACACTTGACCATAACGATTTGAAGAACTAACACCCAATTTGTATGCGCGCAGCATTGAGGGAACGTTGGTCCTCACCTCCTTGATTTGTCTGCAGCATTTGACACAATAGATCATGATATATTACTTCACCGTCTCCAGCATGTATTTGGCATTTAGAATACAGCCTTACAGTGGTTCAAGTCCTACTTAGTCAACAGGACACCAATTGTATCTGCAAATGGAATAAACTCCAAATCAGTTGATCTGTTTTGTGGTGTTGTGCAGGGGTCTGTTCTTGGACCTGTTCTCTTCATTCTATACACCCAGCCGTCCTCAAGTGTCATAGATCATCACCCAGTGTCTCGCCAATTGTACGCTAATGACACCAACATATACAAGTCTAGCTACGTATATATAAATATAGGGGGTGTAGGAGGAACATAATTTATAATTTGATATATTCATGTTCTAATTATGCAGAAGTATGTATTTTACTTTTGATGCAATTAATATTCATTGATAAGTGAAATAACCTCTTCAGTTTTTATTATTGTACAATTCTCATTTTACACATATTTAGCCATTTAGGCAAACTTAAACCGGGATTACTTGTTCGAGTTTTTTCACTCTCAGCAATGATGCTACTGATGTTGATGAATTTGAATTATAGTGCTGTATCACCCACTAGGGGCATGTAGCACTGTTTTAAGTTTCCAGCAAAGCTGGATATTTAATTTCTCCTGGGGGTGAGGAATGGTGCCGCTTGCCCCAGGCATTTATGTACAAAAGGAGTACTATTTAATTTGGTCGTCAGGTCGGGGTTGCTATTAAGTTACCATCGACCAGAATGGAGGACCCTGGGTGAGTGGGAATAGACCCAACACCCACTCAACCATAACAGCCAATTATGTATGTTAATGGTGTGCAATGCCACAAGTGGAGGTATTGGAAATTAGTTTCGCATCTCCGCCATTTTCGAGCTATCTGAGTTGTGGCAATAAAAGAGAGGTAGTGAGGTACCATTAAGTCCAAGGATATCGTGCAGCCCGCAATATCGTGATTCCGTGCTTAATTCAAATCTGGTCCAGTTATTACTAATGGACAGGAAAATACCAATAATGTGTGAGCCACCTATGTAAGTAAGTCAAATCAATGAAGTCGTAAAATTTGTATAACTATCTTAACTTTCCAATATTTCTAGTACAAAGTGTACATGTATTAAGTCCCTAGCACGATTGAATACTAAGATGTCTATGCGACATAAATAAGTTTAGTCACTGTTTCGTAAAAATAGCTTGTTAATTTTGAACGGTGCGCAAAAAAAAGGGATCAAGTCAGGTTTCGTGAAATAGACTGTTCGAAGAGGGTTCACGTACCTAATGAACACCCTGTTAACCAGGCAATTAAAGCAATCGGATTCTTTTCTGTGTTGCTTTTTCTTGTCTGTTTGAGTAACCCCTAATGTCAGGCTGCCATATTGTTCTCATATGGTGTCCCAGCATATGGTTGTTCCCTCGGACCAGCCATCATTTTCTTTGTCCTGTGTTCTTTGAAGATGTTTCTCTCCTAATGTTTTTTTTTTCTCTCCGGTTTTGGTCCAGCGCTGATGTTCCTTTATCCAAACTTCCACCACCACCACCTAAATTGGATGAACTATGTGCTGTTTTGAGTTAATAGAATCTACAGCCCATACGCCCCAGCACTTATAGTTGAGTTGGGAGTCTATATGCCTCAAGTTAGACAATTTTCTATTGCAGCCTTGTTCTGCGGGGCCTGGTATTCTTGGACTTTTACACCACCTCATGCTGTCTAAATTGTGACCATAATATCGGGACAGAATAGTATGATAGTCTGGTCTCAGATCATCTACTTATATTTAATATTTGGCTTTCTGACTTTATAGTTATTTGGTAATTATTATTTACTGTCAATGAGGCTGTATTGAGAGGAAAGTTAGAGAAGGTAATAGTAGTGAGGGTTGGTTTCTATAATTATTTTATGGGCTTTTTTTCATTTTAAAAAATCTTATTTGTTATTATTTGCTTGTTTATTTTTTGCCTTTTGCGTTTTTTATTCCCTAATTGTCTTCGTTATCTGTTCGTTGTGATTTGTTTATACCCCTATTACTTTATCTTTCATCTATTTTGTTGACTAGTTATTATTTCCGGAGTGATTTGATTACTCAAAGGGCTTTGAGTAATTTTTCCAGGCTCCCTAATTTGTTTCTAGGGTTACTCGCGTCTTTATTTTTCGGTTTGGTTGCTCAGTGTATGAGCTTGGTGATTTCATGCCCACCGTAGTGTATGTGGGTTCCAAGAACGGTTAATATCTACCTGCTTTTTCCTGGTGGTGCTTCCATTCCTTAAAGAGGCTTTCTTGTTGGTTGCCTACCCCGGGAATACTCTAGTATTAGCTTTTATGTAATTCTTTTGGTCTCTCTGTTTTATTTATAGGGTTACTCGCATCTTTAATTTCCGGTTTGGTTGCTCAGTATACGGGCCTTGATCATCACATGCCCACCGTAGTGTATGAGGGTTCCATGGATGGTTGAGATCTACCTGTTCATTCCTGGTGGTGCTTCCATCCCTTACAGAGTCTTTAAATTTTGATGATTACTTTTGGTTTGAGCTAGAACAAAGTTTCTTCCTTAGTTTTCTTTTTTTCTTCTCGCTATTATGTTCTTTATTGTCCTATTTTCTAAATTTTCTCTAGTAGCCCTGTTGTTTTTAAAAATTCAATTATATTCTTGAATGTTGTTTGGGGGTCGATATTTGTTAATTCAATTATTTCTGAATTTGTTCCTTTCCTTTTTGGTTATTCTACAATCATTAAAGATGTAGTGTAAATCTTCTGGGGTATTACAATTGTAGCAATTTATGTTTTGTGGTAAGGGTCCTATGTATTTTCCGAAGCTGTTTGACAGTTTAGTTTTTCCTAAGAGAATTCGATTGATTTTTGTTTGTTCATAGCCTGTGCACCTAGGTGGTTTTCTATTTCTATTTACTTCCTTGATGGTATTATATACTTTTCTCTCTTCGGGATTTTGATTCCAATCTGTTTGCCATTTATTGTTAATTAATGTGTTGATTAGGCTATATAGTTCATGTTGACTATATTCGAGTGGCATGTAGTTGGTTCATTGAGTTAATGATGCTACTCTGATTATTTTTCATGCTGGATTGTTCTATTTTACGACAAGTCGTAAGTAACTTTCTGATTGGTTAGTTTACTACTTGTCTATATAAACAGTAGCTTGAAGAGCATATTAGTGGTGGTCATTCCATTAGAGCTTCTAAAGGTTGCTGGTCATGGGAAGGCCTAATGATTATTTTGCTTCAAGGAAAATGTGATTTGACCTATGCTCCATTTAATAATAATAATAATAATAATAATAATAATAATAATAATAATAATAATAATAATAATGAGAAGGACTTTGTTTAGCGCACAATCTTTAGAAGCTCTAAGCGCTTTACAACATATATAATGATATGAATACACAAAACAAAATACAAAAACAAACACCATGAAATTAGAAACATAAAAAATGCTGAACATATTTAAGGTAGGAAGTATTATTAAGTATTTAAGTTTGTTCTTGAGGTCGAAAAAGGTGAGTTTTAAGAGCACTATTGAAAGGAATCACTATGTATTTTTGTCTAATTTCAATAGGCATTGCATTCCACGTTACTGGGCCATGGTATGCAAAAGAACGTTATCCATATGACTTCGTTTTCTTAGTGGGAATAATGAGTATACGATTGTCAGAAGAGAAGCGTAATTATCTTGCTGGTTTGTACACATGGATGAGGGCATATATGTATGTTGGACTGGAGTCCGTCAGTGAAACGTAGCACAGAACAAATTTTGTTTGATTGTGGATAGAATTGATAGCCAGTGTAGGGCACATAGCAGCATGGAGGCATACTTTGATCATGGTACTGTTGTAGCTGATATGGGGTGGGTGGCAGCTACATTGGGGAATTAGCTGGTAGAGCCAACAAACAAACATCTAGGTTACATATTTTCTTTAATTCTCTCTCTCTCTCTCTCTCTCTCTCTCTCTCTCTCTCTCTCTCTCTCTCTCTCTCTCTCTCTCTCTCTCTCGCCATGATGATGATTTTGGTTTTAAGTGAAACCGGCCACGAAGGGTCATTTGTTCACTATTTTACACTACCAATTGATATGGTAGTGATTTGGATTTTCCCGTGAGTAAGGAATTGTGTCACATCCCCACGGGCGTTTATGCATACATAGTATGCTATTTAATTTGGTCATCATGTCGCGCCCCTATGAGGGGGTATCGACATGAATGAAAGACCAAGGTGAGTGGGAATAGTACAGCCACGCACTCAACCCTATCAACCAATCGGAAGATGCAGAGCTAGAGGTGCAATGGCACCAAATGGTGACTAGTGAAAAATGGTTTCCACTTCTAGTCATGTGTTGGTGTTGGAGTCCGGCAGCGGAAAAGGATCTGTGAACTGGTACGTTGATGTCGTTCGTCTTGCACGCCATAGCCATATCAAATCGAGACCAGATGTTGCTAGTGGACACCTTATACCGATATTGTGTAAGCCACCTGTGCAATTGAGTCAATCTTCCAAGTTATATTTTTTCCTAACATCCTAACATTCCAGTTTTGTCTAGTACAGAGTGTACATTTGGTGTTATCTCTAACAATTTTGTAAACTAGGAGATGTCAAGTGACATGTGAAGATTGGTCAATGTCAGGTTTTGTCGATTGTTAATTTTGGTGGTGGAGAGCCAAAAATGGTCACGTTTGATTTTTGAAGAAAGAGATTGTCGAATAGAGTTTCCGAGCCAAAAGAAAACTCGGTAAGTATAAATGGTAATAGCCCTTAAAAGGGCTTTTTTGATGGAGGGTTACAGGGTGTAACCGATGTTTCCTCATTCCGAGCGGCGAGTCCCTGTGTCTTTCTTGGGTGTCTTGCTTATTGTTGATCCTCCATCTTGATGTTCGCCTCCTTTCATCGTATCATTTCCGATTTTTCCCTAACAATTTGGGATACTTTGTGCTGTTAACATAGTGTATACAACCTCATATGACAGCCTATTTTCGCGTTAGTAGTTATTCAACGTACAAATTTAAATTAATTAATGTTATTGTGAAAGAAATTTATTGCAGCAGTGTGCTGCCGGGCTAGATGGTCTGGTATTGACCACCTATATCCATGTTATGGGCCTTAGTTCTTATAGCTTAGTTTATCATGCAGTCTTGTTCTGCGGGGCCTGATAGTCTGGTTTTGACTACCTTATAGTAATATTAATATGAGGATCTGACTTAGAGTAAAATAAATTTATATTGCAACATTGTGTCGCTGTGCCTGATAGTCTTTGGACTTTGAGACTACCTCATAATATCTATTTGAGGCCAGAGTTGTTTAGAAGCTGATTTGAAGACATATAAATGATTATAATATATCTGATCAGACTCACATTCACTTTCAACCTCTTCCTTGAAATACAAATGTTAAATAAATGGGGTTTAAGTGTAAAGGTTGACAAAGATTGTCAGAGTTCACTTATAAAATATCTATTTCTTTAAAATCTATATCTGAGATATTCTTGCTAATTAGAGAAACATAATCTAATATCTTTTCTCTAATATCATAATAATTTTCAAAATCTGAAACTAATTGTAAGTTCTGTAAATAATCATTTAATTAATTTGCAAAAGCACAACTGCCTGTTCTCACTAAACTTGTTAAACCAAAATGATTAATGTCCTTAAGGGCATAGAGTGAGTGTACTGTAAAGATTCTGCTTGTATTGTTTTGGAAGGAAACTGGAAAACTGTTAAATCATCTAAACGTCCCTACTACAGTACTCTAAGGATGATCAGAGCTGCTGTGTTTTAAGGATTTTGAAGTTTCTGAAATAGATATTGGGACGAACCAGACATAATTGAGTTACAATAGTCCATAGCTCGAACTCTCCGCGATTTTAGTACTATAGTGGAACAATTTGGCTAAATGTGCTATGTTTGCGACGTTCTTCTTAGCGGCCTCATTGATTTCTTTCTCGAACATACTGACTACTTTTTTATAAAGAAAAAACATTCCGAAGTATGATGAATGCTACGAGTAACGATAAGGATAAATTAAGTAACTTGCAGATAATGGAATACCCCAGATAATGAAATACCCCAGATAATGGAATACCCCAGATAATGAAATACCAGTCATTTTTAATATTACGTACCTGTCGACATATGTAGTTGCCCTACTCTTTCTTTTACATTAATCATTATGGACAGTAATGAGATAAACAGAATATAATCAATTGATATTATGTTCATTATGTATTTTCATGCGTTTAATGCTGACAATACTACTCGATCTTTGCAGATAGCTACATTTCAAGCTTTTATAACTTCCCGTGGGTCGGAGGTTCTTACTGTGGTTTTCCTGGAGTCTTCCTTCATTAGTAATACTAGCCGCCATGTACAACCGAAGGTGTACCTAATTTGGAGTTAATCCACGACAGCAACAAAACAACAAGAATAAGCTTGTACAACATTTAACAGCGAACGTCGTTTTACAACGAACAAGTAGGTATCAAATCGAGTTATATATAATCTGCTGTCGGACTAATAACATTCGTTCTGTGCAGGACTGTTACCGGTCTTCGGATGAATTAACTTTATGTTTCTGATGCTAAGGGATCAAATTGAGACTGATAATGTTTGAATTGTCCCCCCCCCCTTTTTATATTTACTCCTTTAGAGTTAGTAACTGGTTTATTTTCAACCAGGCCGTTGTACGATTGGTGGATTTATTCCCTTCCAGATTTCATACATGTCTGCTTGTAGCATATTAGCGACCTAATCATGTTTTGTATCTTATATGTTTTCAGCATGATTTTATGTTTTCCAATTTCATTGTTTTTGTCATTTGTTTGTTCTGTAGTATAGTCATATCATTATTGATGGTGTAAAGCGCTTAGAGCTTCGAAAGATTAGGCGCTATACACGTCCTCATTATTATTATTATTATTATTATTATTATTATTATTATTATTATTATTATTATTATTATTGTTTCACTTTTGACACTTGTAATTACCTTGAATTAATCTGTTACAGTTAATTACAATGTATTGTTTCTGCTGTAATCTTGTAAAGTAATTAGGTGGTGAGGTTGAGAATGGCACACAAGGCTAACTATAGGACTAGGCATTTAATAATATCAAAGCTTTGATGTTGAATTTCATCGATTCCGATAAAACATTACTTGGACTTTTTATTGCAGAATTGAAGCATTAAGGTAACTGAATCTGCTTCCAGTACAAGCATGGATACGTGCCACACATGCCATGTGGGTGTATCTATTGTTAGAAATGGGGACTTTAAAATGGTAGTCTAGTTTTGTTACAATTCCTAGATGGTTAGGATGGCCATTACTTGCTTTCCTGCTTTTTTCATTATCTTCACAAAAATGAGTGATGTAATAAAACTCAATGAATGCTTCTTGAATTTAGAAATTTTAGTTTTATGATACATCTTCTATCACACAATTTTTAGACTTTGATTTCTTTTTTATTTTCCTTAATTTTTGTGCCACTGAAATATAAAAAAGTCTATAATTACATAACTGTTTAAAGTCACTGCTCTGTACCCTTTACTGGCTATCCATTTGATACAGAATTGAACACAAAATTTGTTCTCTGTGATATGTTTCAATGACAAACTCCAGTCCCACATACCTGTCTGGCCTCACCAATGTATATACACCAGCAAGATACTTACAATCCTCTTCTGACAATCGTATACTCGTTGTTCCCACTATGAAAACGAAGTCATATGGACAATGTTCATTTGCAACCCAGGGCTTGGCGATGTGGAACGAATTGCCCATTGAAATTAGACACAAAGACACCGTGGTCCCATTTAAGAGTACTCTTAAAACTCACCTTTTTCGACTGCAGGAACAAACATAGACCTAATAATGTTTTGTATCATATATTTTCAGTATATTTTTATGTTTTCCAATTTCGTGGTTTTTGTTATTTGTTTTTCTGTAGTGTAGTCATATCATTATAGATGTTGTAAAGCGCTTAGAGCTTCTAAAGATTAGGCGCTATACAAAGTCCTTATTATTATTATTATTATTATTATTATTATTATTATTATTTTATATCATTTGTACATGTATATAAATATGCTTACAAGAGTTCAGGTATCTAAAACTGTCAGAAATTGATACATTTCTGATTACATGGTTACGTGTGTGTGTGTGTGTGTGTGTGTGTGTGTGTGTGTGTGTGTCTTCGTACATGGATTCACCTCTGTTTTTGCCTATTACAACATCACTTTTTCCTTCTGACCAATAATGTATTATTATTGTAATTAAGTCACACAACAACAACAACAACAACAGCAACAACAATATAATTGTTCACATTTGGTTACTTTATTGTGCACATTTTCACTATTAAAAGCTTTACCTGGTACAATTACATACAACATGTCATTTAAATAAAATAAAAATTCAGGACTGTATAAGATTTTTAAAACTTGTGTTTGAAATGGCAATGAAATTTCATTAAATATTGACTTTTAAATGGGTTATTAAATAAGAGGTGATCAACAAACGTTTACCTTATGAACGAATTCACAAAAAGAATCAGAGAATTTTTTAGGTTAGAATGGATTAATAGTTTTCTCGTTGATGACACCAATTTAATAAATATTTCTTTTTCTTAGAATGGATTAATAGTTTTCTCGTTGATGACACCAATTTAATAAATATTTCTTTTTCTTAGAATGGATTAATAGTTTTCTCGTTGATGACACCAATTTAATAAATATTTCTTTTCCTTAGAATGGATTAATAGTTTTCTCGTTCAATTTAATAAATCTTTATAATTCTTTCTCCAGCATAGTGTACCTACCATCTTTATAATCGTCGACATAAAGATACGAAGGACGGATCCACGGTCCTTGTGCACGGCACATACAATCTCATCAATATAGCACACAGTTGAAACATCGCTTTGCTTTCAATCTGGCATATACGACGTTTCTGTCTTAGCTACACTAATCCATTTAATAAAGTTTCTCTTAGACGTGCCATGCTTCCCTTCCAATAGTTAACACATTGACAGATATATCAAATTCAAGTTTTTTTTTGATTCAGCGAAGGTTGCGTACAGTCGCCATTCCTGCCCCCCCCCCCTACCCCCCCCCCCCCCCCCCCCCCCCGTTGCTTTACAAAAAATTCAAATTAATGAGAAGCTGAAGAGGTCCTATCTGGTATAAAATAAATTCAGACTGAATTCAGACTCTGAGGCCATAAGGTGTAGTTTGTTTAGCTTATTGCCTAAATACGGCACTGGTTGGAACGTTTGATTTCTTAACTGTATTTTCCGTCTTTTTCTAATTACCTTATTTTCAAAATTCTAATATCAATTTAGGGGACGTAATTCAATATGTTTGTATGTTTGGTGTTAACGAGTTAACTTCCTTGTTCATAAAATGTTATGTAGAAAAAGACGGCTGTTTTTAAACATGACTTTAACGTTATATTATGCAATGTCGCAAGGACCGTATGGGAGCTAAATGCCTTTCCCCATATCACTGCAGACGACCTGGGTTGGCAAACAGGGATTTGAGACGTGGGAAATAAGACTTTGACGCACCTGATGTACCGGGGCTCCTAGATAACAATGAAGGAAAATTGAAACTAAATAAGGAAAATTGAAACTAAATAAGGAAAATTGAAACTAAATATTTGACATGTACGTAACTCAGGGACTCTTTACCATATGATCACTCTCATATCCTCCACACGTTGGGCTATTCATATCAATCTGATACGTTTTATGGTTCAGTATTTCAACCATTATATTTACTCTTTTATTGACAATACCCGACCTGTCAGGGTGAAGGTTAAATACAACTGTGGTTAAAGTCGTATCGTGGTCAAAGTTAAAGTCTTAAGGTTCAAGACCCAGTATTTGTTTTTTGTTGTGGGTTGAATGCCATTTGTTTCCGAGACATGACAGGGCCAGATCAGGCCAAGTGTTGGTGGGGGGTGGGGGTGATTGATTCCAAAGTTTCAAAAGTGCCCTGGCTTGCATTGAAAGCAAAAGTCTGTGTTTATTTATACCAAGGGTGCATAATACCCAGTAAAAGTGAGCAAGAGTAAAACTATATTTAATATCAAGTGACGTGTGTGTGTGTGTGTGTGTGTGTGTGTGTGTGTGTGTGTGTGTTTTAGCATAGGGAGTGGAATTTCCGGAAACTAGGTTTTCATTCTGGTTATGTACAAAACCAATCCTCCTCAAACAGCCATTGGAGATATAGATATTGACGTTGGAAGCAGAGATAATAGGCCAGGAATGGTGATGTTCAGGGAAAGCCGACTCGTAAGTACAGACTTTTCTCGAACTAGTCGCATTTCATCTCCAGATATTGGCAAGGAAAAGTAAAATATTCAAGTTAACGCCGTTCAACCGTTCAGGCAGTAACAAATAACATAACTTATAAAAGGGGAGATTATATTTGTGATTGATATTTCCACTATTGCAGTGTGTCACAGAATCTAACCCAGATCTGAAAATTTCACTCCACCCATCTCCTCGGTTAAATTTATAGCAAGTGGTAATGTCTTTTCCAGTAAAACGACATATAATCCCTTGATGAAAAGATATTATTTAACAAAACTATCTGATTCACAACATCAATGAAAATTGATGACGACCTGGCGCCATAGATACTTGTTGTATAATGGGTTGGAATTATATGTTTTCATATTTCTTCAGTTGTCTAAAAATAATGTGGCGGCAAATAAGAAGAACTAGATTATTAAGCATTGTCACGCTGTTGCCGTTTAAGCCATCGAATGTTTTACTCTTCATCATATTAACGGAATATTAACTCCGAACACAAAAGCTGACGTTGTGATGTTAAGCAGCCTAAAATATGTTTCAGATTACGTAACATCATCTTTATAACTGAGATACATATTCGGAAATATACATATTTATAAATATGTTATACCTTAATTACGAAATACGGCTTGTTCACCTATTTAGTGCTGTTTAGAGTATGTAATATAATATCGAATTACGGAACTTAACGCGGCTATTGTAATATTTACCTAGCTCTTTAAACTTAACGCGGCTATTGTAATATTTACCAAGCACTTTAAACGTTGCAAAACAATTCATTGATATTACCAAACACATTGGTTAATAAAGCTTTAATGCATTTGTGTAGAAACTGTTATTCAAACATAGGACATAATTAAAGGACATTACCTAATTATGACATCATTTATGGACAGTATCTCATTAGGACATGATTTATGGACAGTACTTTATTAGGTCATGATTTATGGACAGTACTTTATTAGGTCATGATTTATGGATAGTACCTCATTAGGACATGATTTATGGACAGTACTTTATTAGGTCATGATTTATGGACAGTACTTTATTAGGTCATGATTTATGGACAGTACTTCATTAGGACATGATTTATGGACAGTACTTTATTAGGTCATGATTTATGGACAGTACTTTATTAGGTCATGATTTATGGACAGTACTGTATTAGGTCATGATTTATGGACAGTACTTCATTAGGACATGATTTATGGACAGTACCTCATTAGGACATGATTTATGGACAGTACTTTATTAGGTCAGGATTTATGGACAGTACTTTTTTAGGTCAGGATTTATGGATAGTATCTCATTAGGACATGATTTATGGACAGTACTTTATTAGGTCATGATTTATGGACAGTACTTTAGTAGGTCATGACTTATGGACAGTACTTTATTAGGACATGATTTATGGACAGTACTTTATTAGGTCATGATTTATGGACATTACTTTATTAGGACATAATTTATGGACAGTACTTTATTAGGTCATGATTTATGGACAGTACCTCATTAGGACATAATTTATGGACAGTATTTTTTTAGGTCATGATTTATGGACAGTACTTTATTAGGTCATGATTTATGGACAGTACTTTATTAGGTCATGATTTATGGACAGTACTTTATTAGGTCATGATTTATGGACAGTACTTTATTAGGTAATGATTTATGGACAGTACTTTATTAGGTCATGATTTATGGACAGTACTTTATTAGGACATAATTTATGGACAGTACTTTATTAGGTCATGATTTATGGACAGTACTTTATTAGGACATTATTTATGGACAGTACCTCATTAGAACATAATCTGTGGATAATATTTCCCTAGGACATAATTAATGGGTAGTATCTCTCTAAACATAATTCATTGATTACATCTATATCATACAATTTGTGTGATTTCAAGCGTTTAGTCATCACATAGTTTAAGCATTGGGTTGTTAGTGTCTAATCTGGATGCATATACGTTGATCTTTCGTAGGAGTGATGCATTCTTGTAATTAACTGTAATTTTCACGTGCATCGCGTGCATATCTTCAGTCGTGAATAGCGAAGCAGTTAACTGAGAAATACACACCTACCAGGACTAAAGGAGAAAAGGCTTGGACTCCATATTTTGACACAAAAGGTAGGAAATGCACCGTATAATTAAGCCTAATAACTACAACGTTTTCACGTTCAGTGTCATTTTTAAACGTCCAAGAACTAAAAACACGTCGTAATGAATTTTATTTGACATAGTGCATCGCTATGCTACAACCATGCAAATGCCTGCTTTTTCGTGTATCGGTGTTTTTTTTAAAAACAATCGACACGTGTTACCCGCTTGCTTTCTTAATTGAACGAGTAAAATTAATCTGTATTTACCATAAATGTAATTGATAGTAAAAAAATATCGTAATTGAAAAGCTGGAGGAGGACGTTTTTTTTAAAGATATCTATATGCTCGTCATGTATACTATTTTCGATGAATCATTATCTTTAGAGATGGATATTGCACTAACTAAAAGCTATTAAAAGCGATTAAAACTAAATCTTCTATGGAATCACTACAATCGGGATAGCCCAGATATACAGATGTGTTGATTGTCCAACTCCTTGCTCAGTATGGGACATGGGTGGCCGAGTGGTCTAATGCTTTACTGATCACCGCCATCTCGCCTCTGTGCGCGTGGACTAGTTTATAGCTCGGTTGATGTGGGTATTGAGAAAGTTTTCCAGTACGTTCCCGTTGGTTGATAATTCTTCCCCCGATGGTTTTATAGGTTCATCCTCCACCAGTTATACTGGTCGCCATGTTTTACCTGTCATGTGCTGGACTCTGGCGTTAAACAAACAAAAACGAAATATACATCACACACACACACTTCAAACCTGTAATAAATGAGCACTAAGAATAATATATTCGAAAAAGATTGAATGATTTTGTTCTCTCAGGTTTACAATATATTGAATTCCTGGCTGTTGTTGTTTTAGGGTTTAACGCCATTTTTCAGCACACGATAGGCTATACATGGCGGCCAGCATTATTGGTGGAGGAAGAACCCGGGAAACCCCCCGGAAAGAACCACCGACCCACGAGAAGCTACTGGCAAGCTTTCTCACATAACTACATTAGCCGAATCTTAGACTCGAACCCACGCAGACAGAGGTGAGACGGCAATGATCCGTAACGGCAAGCGCTTTAGACCACTCGGCCACTCGGGGACCCTGAATTCCTGGCTGAAATTATACACCATCTATACAATGCTTTCGCGTGCAGACGTTATGAACATTGACAAATAACATCTCTTATGATGGACTAGGGCAAGGGGACAACTCATTGAAACTAGAACCGTACAACATTACACACACACACACATACACACACACACACACACACAGAGCAAAAAATGTAATACAAGTATATTAATGAGAAAAGCATGTACCATTGATGCATATGTTTGGTTACTCGTGTACCAAATATTACTTTCTGGTGTAATTTTTCATCCTTTATGTAGCGCTTCCACTACACAAAGCTGTTCATTAGATCCAAGAAATGAACCCGGGCGATAAGTACAGTGGTTTTATACTGAAGTATGTTAGAGAAGGCGATGTCAGTGTACTGCACAAAAGAAACAAACCAAATAATATGTTAAATGATGTGAAGCCACATTATAATTGATTCTCAAGGACCAAAAACATAGAAAGCCAATGCCGTCAAAATATTATCAGTGAAATAATATAAGTGTCTTTAAATTAAGCCAATTAAAACGACAATGAAACTTGCAAAATAATAATACTAAAGCTCAGAGAATAAGATCAATATTCAAATAAAACAATGGAGGCACAAACGAAACAGACAAATGTCAAACGAAACAAAGAAAATATTAATGAAACGGGCAAACTGGTTAAGTTACTGTTCAATGACACAATCTAACAAAATAAATGTCAATAAAACAAATCACCATACATAAACAACACCCATGCGCAAACACCGCTGAGAAACGAGCGAAACACGATAGCCAACTGATCAAAATATTTCGAAATGGCACATGACGCATGAGTTAACTAACGTTATATGGCTTCTCAATGATTTGTTATCACGAGGGAGGTTGGCACCGAAAGTTGTGATATCCCTAATGTCACCGTCACCGTTAGTTAATTCCTGTTCTGCCGTGTCATGTACCATTTAAAAATATTTTGCGCTCTTGGCTGTTATCTCCACTACATTGCGGGGCGCCCTCTGTCCTTTTTCAACACAGTTCATCATTTGAATATCGTGTTTCGTTCATTTATCAGCAGTGTTGGCGAATGGGTGTTGTTTGGGGATTTTTTTAATATTGACATTCCTGTTGTTACATTTTATCATTTGACGTTAGGTTAACCAGCTAGCGTTTGTTTATTTACTTCGTTCGACGTTTGCTTCTTTTACTGATACGTTGTTTTTTTTTTTAAACTAGATATTTGTTTTGTTTGTGCCTCGTTTGTTTAATCCGAGTATTGATCTTATTGATTGAACACCATTTATTTCGTCTGGCGATTACTTGTTTTATTGGTATGATTTTGTTTCTGTAGATATAGGTATGTTTTTAGATATTGTTTGTTTTATTTGAGTATTGATCTTATTGTCTGAGATTTATCATTATTATTTTACAAGCATTTTTGTAGCTTTGAGGGTTTTCTTTGTTTATTTTACATTTTCTTTTATTATTTTAATTATTTATTTTTGGAGGTGATGGCTTTCTAAACGAGACACCACTTTAGTGGTTATGTGAATTACACTATGAAATCCATCATTTTAGCATACAAATGTTTTCTTCAGTGTTGATATATCGTTGAGGTACTCTTCAGAAAGAGCACCTCTCTATCTATCCTGTTCATTTTTCCTTATCCTTACAAGGTCACTCTGTAATGTATGCTAATGTCTGTCATGACTGGTTACAAGGACTGATATATAAAAGGTTTGTTGAAATACCTGTTAGTACAGAACATTAAGCTGGCCTAACTTAATATACATACATAATAGGGACCTAGCGCTTGCCCATATACTATTTTAATTTAAATCACATTTATATTAATTAAATTTGTCATGATTAGCTAATCACAACCATTTTTGTCTTGCCTGCAATGCGTAGGCGACACACACACACACACATTCACAACGAATTTCTTATTAACATATGTGTTATTGTTTTATTGTTAAACTAATGCATTGAGCTTCATATTTTGGTTATTGCTGGTTGAAGTCTGCTACGAGTTTAGGCTCTAATAAACTGAAACAAAGAAAGAGGGAAAACAATAAACTTTGTAAAATTTAACAATTATTTTATTTCCGTTGAAAAAGATTGTAAAAATGAAAAAAGAGCTTTACAGTTTTAAAAATCAAATCCAAGAAAAGTCCAAGAATAATCCACGAATGAAATTACAAAAGTAGCTTAAACGCGTTTTCAGTCGTAACGCTACGATGTCTGCAATGCTGCAGTTTATAGTAATGTATTAACATTGGAGCATCATGCAACATACATACATGTAGCATGATGTCCCATACCAGTCGAACCATTCTGACACCAGGATGAACAGACCTAACACTAATCTTTTAATACTGAGCATCTAACGAAGCAGCGGTTAGTACCATTTTTTTAAGTCTTTGGTATGACTCTGCTTGGGATCGAACTCAGGACCTTCCGCATCCGAGGCGGACGCTCTAACCACTATGCCACCGGAGCGATTGTAACCCCAGTTAGAACCACCGACCTAAGATCGGCTATTGGCATGCTTTCTCTCGATTTAATTTTCATATTAGAGTTTTAGATTTAATTTCGTAAAATGGCTTATACATTAACACGTATCTACATGACCTCATTCTCAATATTCTATTTTATTTTCATGCAGAATATTTTATTAATATTTGGAAAAATTGCTTTTACCATGAACACAGATGTACGTTACCCCCAGCGTCAATATACCATTAACACGCATGTGCGTGACTACACTATATATACCATGAACACGTACGTACGTGATCCCAGTGTCAACGTCTGCTGTTTATTTTTTAAATGTACACACGTATACACGTCACCTCAGTATCAATGCCTGCACTTAGAGTTGGAGACGAACATCGACAACCGAAGAAAACAGAGTGTTGAAGTTGAATAGCTTTGTTGTCTTGAATCAACATTTACGAATTCTTGTTTTTCTCTTCCATAATATATCTAAATACATGTCAAAAATCGATAGTCGCTCCATACACTTGAAAGAATATCTCTCTTGTCGCAACCGAAGTCACGTGATCGACGTCTGGTTACGACTGAGTAATCTATTATGGGATAATGGTGCACTTGTAAATAAATCCTTGGACCTCAATGTAGCCACTAAAGGCGTTATCTCAAAGTGCGGTCAACTACACAGCTCTATTGTAGTGTTATTTAAATGGAATATTAACTTCAGGAAAGGTAGTCGTTAAATACAAGTGACTTTAAAGGATTACTGTACTATCGTACTGTTCCAAGGGAAAGTAACTCTGGTAAGTAATTATTAAAATAAATAAGCATTTGTAAATTATACATGATAATTAAATCTGCAGTAATTTATAATTAATTTATACAATTGAAAATTTAATTAAAGAAAACGTAAGCACTATTTATTTTTCGCACATTGTGTATAATAGTTTGAGTTCATTATATTCTACAAGACGGGGAAAACAGCTTATATCAACGGACGTATGTTTTATTGAAACTGTGTGTTATAAAGTAATGAACTAGTTAAATGCCCTCTGTAAAACATATATACCCTACAAGAGGGCAATTTCGGTGCTGACAGAGTTTAAGACGCCGCTGTCAGACATTATGCAACCGTTTGTAAGGGACCTATTTTATTTGTTAGTCAATAACACGAACGCGTGAATCTCAGGCTTAGCCAATATAATATGGGATACATGAGAAAGCTTGCCAGGAGCTTCCAGTGTACGTCTGCCTTATTCAGAACTATTTATAGGAATGATAACTTTTCATACCAGCTGCTATGGTTAGAAATAGTATCACTTCTTTGTGGAAGGAACCATCATTTCCAGACACGATCTAATTGTGTTGTTGCTGTAGATCACCTATTTAAGCACCATCAAAGCCACTTAAGGGTTAATTGGAAACGAGGGCTCTTAAAATCGCACTGCAACTGTCTCCGTGTTTGTGTTTGTGTTACACGGCTGCATCGTGCACTCTGCAACGTTCCCAAATGAGAGGATTTAGTACACAAGCTACTAGTTGAAGTTATACGGACTTTTTGGCCGAAATAAAACTCGTTTTTTCCCAGCTTTATCATTTTGTTGATTGTTGCATTGTGCGCAGCGGAGTTCAGATAAATGGATTTTTGCTGTGTTTTATCTGCCATCAAAGAGTCATAACATTTCTGATTATGTCTGTATTTTCTGATTCCATCTTATATTCCCTTTCCTCTCCCCTTTCCCCTCTGTCCCTCTCTCTTAGAAGAATTCAATACCATTTTAAGCGTTGGGGGATATTATCAATTTTCTGGCGACGATTTGATGTTCTAGTTGTAGCAAACCAGACACCGCTGGGAATTATTTCGTTGCACGAACGCAGGACAGACGTGCGATTCCGCAGAATACTTGCCGGTACATCGATTAGACATTTAATGAGTGTGTTGTAGACATCTTGATGAGGAAATTACATTTGGATTCAAGAAAATAAACTTATTACAGTTGTTTGACTTATCAATGCAACGTACGATATGTCCTTAAAGGGAGTTAAAAACAACTATTAACCTTAAATACACCCGTTCTAATATTTGCTTGCGTTGAGTGATTTATTGCCCCTTCGTTTCTACTACAACATGCCATTAAAGGAATTTGCATTATCATATACCTATCTCCGAATAATATATAATCTAGCGTTATAAAAGAGAAAGCGATCGATTTGTGCTTCACAACTCTTCAACACACTAAGGACTGGACTGGTCCGTACCGAGCAATATAGGGAAATTCTATACATACAATTATTTCCTACGATTGAATGAATCTCGAGCAATAATCTGATATTCTCCACGATTTGTTTATAATATGACAACACTAATAATAATAATAATAATAATAATAATAATAATAATAATAATAATAATAATAATAATAATAATAATGTTTTCTTAATAAATAAGACGACAATCATACGTTCCAAAGTTATGTTGTTTATTATGCTGGTTTTTTTTTTTTAAAGTTGGCATTGCATGGTATTTATTAGGTCGTGATTGGCTGGTTTTTATTAAGTCGTTTTTGATTGGTTATTGTCTTTACTTTCTCACACATTATTTTCTGTCATGCTGAGGAAAAGGGAGCTAACCGACTTTCCCATGGAAACGAAGCGATATTTAACCTGGATCTCTTTCGAGTGACAAATTCAACCCTTCACCCAACAGTCATAAACAAAACATTAAAAAAAAAAAAACTCACCTCCATTTTTGTGAGACCGGTGTGTTTCTTAAATATTTCAAGCTGGAACGATCCATACAAATGCAACTTTTTAAACCAAGATAGAAGGGGGGCGCAGGTAGTTGTTGTTGTAGGGTTTAACGCCATTTTCAGCATAATATAGGCTATACATGGCGGCCAGTATTAATGGCGGAGGAAGAACCTGGGAACACTCCAGAAAGAACCACCGACCCACGAGAAGCTACTGGCAAGCTTTCTCACTTACCCATATTGGTCTAATCCGAGACTCGAACCCACTCAGAGGTGAGATGGCAGTGATCTGTAACGGAGAGCACTTTAGATCACTCGGCCACTCGGGGTCCCGGTTGCAGGTAGTGGTACTGTACTGTTAATGTCGAGGACAGTATACCAAATTGTCAAAATAACAATTTCTTCACTTATAACCCCTGTTTGATTCAATGCCCAGAAAAGTAAAATAAATTAAATAAAAGATCCATTTATTTTCAATGAGCCTCTGACTCTGTGTGTGTGTGTGTGTGTGTGTGTGTGTGTGTGTGTGTGTGTGTGTGTGTGTGTAAGCGCGCAGCATAGAAATTGCAACCAGAAGAACATTGTTAGCTTGCTATTATAAATCTGTACCTAATTTGAAACGGTAACACTTTTTGAACCATTTAGTTCCCACCTAATTTTGAGAAAATGATACTCTCATAGGTCCGAACTCAAAATGTCACTATCATTGAACTCTTGGTACATGTGACCTTTGACATCTACAAGAATCTATGAGGAGAAGGCAAATATTGTTACCAGTTACTTATCATACTGACGACATATAAAATTAACATTTGGTGAATATAAGCCAGTGAATTAGACGGAGATAGTTGAGACATAATTGATGGGGTGACGAACAGAAGGGGTGTATACCGTATCATTCAAGTTGTGAGATTGTATTGAGATATAACAGCGCCATCTGTAGTCATATTGGCATCATTGTTATGTATATCTATATTGTGCCTTTAATTTTGGTCCATGAATGTAGATTACAATGATCATTTATAAACAAGTTCTTACACAGCTACTTTTTGTCCATGAGTATAGGTTCTGTTTTAAGATAATTAGCTATACATAAAGTAGTTTTTTTTTTTAAAAAAATTATGGCATGGGAAGGTTTTAGATTTAGATTTTGCGACTCGTGTTACGTAGAAATGCATTACGACAAAGAGCTCTAATAGAATCGTGGAGATGTATACATGGAGAGAGGTGAAATATTATTCCTTCTTTTGTCCTTGTTTTTTTTTATTGTAACATATGTCTCTTAGTTTTGTTCACTTACAATTAGAAAGATTATTTATTTAAATTATTCATTGGAATTACAAATTGCTTATTTTTATTTACTAAAATATTAACTTGGGGTTATTGTGAATTCATTGAAATAATGTCCGGATAATGCCATACACAAAGACTGGTTGCACGGTAGCCCATTCACGGCCAGAACCAGTACCGTCAGCATATGCAAGACCTAGAACTCATTTATAACACTATTTATTTTGGACTTGTTTTATAATTGTTTGGGTAATTTTTATTTGATTCGCAGTTCTGTAAGTTCTTCTTAAATTCTTCATGTTATAACTTATAACTTGGGGAATTAAAGTATTTGTTAAATCCTAGATATTTTGTTGCCCCCCCCCCCCCCCCCCCCCCCCCCGGGCCAAAGATCATTGATTCGTAAAATTATGTTGACATCTTGCTTTAGCTTTTATTGTGCCTCATTGCAACGCCCAGGATATCTTTTTTAAAAAAATGTTTTATTGTATTGCTATGGTAATCAATACATGTCAAAAATGAATTGTTGGAACGCAGATGAATTCTAGAGTTTAAAAAATTAAATTTAGAATGTAGACTTATTTAATATTAATGCATAAACTTAATTTGAAGATATGATGTTACAGTAGTCCAATATAGAACTTCAAATTAAGAAGGATATACAGACATAAGTAAAGATGCCAAATGTAATAATGTACATGCCACGCAGATGTAAATGCAAGCTTGTCAGCTAGAATCCACATCGCATATCAATTTAAAATGTATTCATAGAATCGTGTGATTATTTTCTATTGACTTAGAATAAGCTCCGCAGTGCCTGTCTAATTCTAAAGTGAAAGGTATACTTTTTGACGACGCTCACTGACCATCTGGAGAAGGTATGGTAGGGAACGCGGAATTATGACATAGTCGGCATGTTTTGCCTATAGTGTGTGCAGCTTTATATTTTTGATGTTATAACATCTGAATGTATCCATTATCTGACTTTAATTGATCAAACTAAGCACATGAAAGTATAGAACAGTGATCTCTTTACTCATTGGCTGTGATCTTGGGGACACGTTTTTTGTTTTTTAAAACTCCGCCTTTCTGGAATTTTTCTTTTTCATTGAAATGGTTGTCCGCCATGTTCGAATCAACTGGGGGGGGGGGGGGGGGGAGGGGGAATGGTCACGTCTTCTTCAGTATGACTAAGTTACCTCCAAATAAGTTTTTTTTAATGTCATGTATAACATATCATACCATGAAAAATGCCTAAAATCACAAGATAAAAATAGTAACAACAGCAAGCAAAACTACAGGTGTTGCTTGTGGGGTTTGAGGGGAGTGGGTGGGGGAGGGGGGGGTAGACGGTAAAACTGCAGCATGGAATCCACCCTTTATTCATGCGTGGTTTAAATGTTAACTTACAAAAGTAAATAGACTCGCCTTCTCACTGATGAATGTGAACATAAACCTGTCTCTGTACTGACAAGCTTATCAAGCCATTGCTTATTTACGTACTCTTTGGTCTGCTCTTTCAAGTCAAGTACTACAAATATTCGCTCAAAAATACGTTACAACAAATACAGAATTTCCGCATCCTAAAACCATCTTTCACATAATAAATGCAACAGTGTAGTGTTTGGTTGTGCAAGTGGCATGCTAACACGGATCGTGTACTACAGTCTAATGGGATACTGCATCAAACAATGCGACATCACGCGCATCGGACGTTCGGTGTTGAAAAATGATATTGTATGTGCACAATGTTCTGCTTATTAGGAAAAAATCTTGTTCTTTGACTTGTAGATTGTAAGAAAAGTATAATCTACTTTTAAACGTTAATACTAGTTCAAATTTGTTTGGTGCTATTTTTTTTACGCACGACAAAAATGAAACGTGCAACGCATGTCATAATAATAGAATACTGGTTCTTCCTTAAGCAGTTTCCACTAAAATAAAAATTATGTGATCAAAATAATCCACGCATGCATGTATGTAAGTGTGTGTGTGTGTGTGTGTGTGTAATTGAAATTTCATACACTCATAGGTGATATTTTAAGATATCACGAGCGTAAGATTACGGAGGATTTATAAATAGATGGATACTTTCGTGTTGACAGTTACTACTACTAATAAAAACGGTAGTGGTGAACATGATGAGAAGTTTTGGTATATTTTTCATTGGACGGCTTTAGGTCAGGTTAATTTTTTCCTATGGGATGGGCTAGGTCAGATGAATATTTGCTTCGGAATTTTTTATCGAATAGTAAGACCTGTCACGTGGGATAAATTGCGACATATAGTCGTAAGAGACCTTTGAAAGTGTGTATAATGAGAGAACCGAGCAATAAGATTCATTCCTATTTTGGATTCGTTCCCTTTTCTTATTTCAGTTGTAGTTAATGTTGTCTTCAGAATTATTCAGTGGAAATAGAAAGTACTCCCGAGACTATAATATTATTCTGGGTTTATTGTGAATTATTCAAAGGTATTCCAGACAACTCAATTCTGACACGTAAGTACTGTTGGTAGACAAGTGTATTCTTTAATCTGAAATACATAAGCAACATTTTATTCTTTTGGATTTCAATATAACTTGTTCAGGAATTTAAATTTAAATTTAAATTTATAACAATATAAGCTCCTCCGAAATTTTCATTTTATAAAATTGATAACTGTATTGTTTATTAATTTTGACAAAATTTGCTGCTTGTTTTTCTTTTTTCGATTATTTAGTTTATGACCATAGACTCGTAACAATAAAAGAAGAAAGCAAAACAGAACAATAGTAAAGCATGTATCGACTGTTGTTATTGCATTAGGACTTCAGGTCGATGGCGATATTCACCAGATACGTCCATTGTACAAATACAGCTGCAGTAAGATAATGGCATAATGCAAGTTGGGATATTATAATTAGTTCTGTCTGTTCTCTTAAAAGTGTATCACTATAATGTCCCAACATCCAGTTTGTCAAATTAAACTCGCATAGAGCAAGATGTCACGTACTTTGCCTCGTATTGTATTGAAGATGTTTTTTTTTTCTTATTCTCTTCATGGCTGGATCGAAGATCACGAGTTATCGCAGATGCGTATTATATCTACCTTAAACTCCTAATTTGAAATGGACTGACCAGTATGTAAACTTAAGGATGTGTCAAAATGTGTGCTTATGTTTGCACTTGTACCTGAAATTGTCAAGTGCAGTGCACAAGCCGTCTTTGCTGAATATTGAGGTATATATTTTCATTCAGATCACGAGGCGTTCGCTACTTAATCGGCTTCTCTAGATGACATAGGCGTTTAAATGAGACTATGCAGGTTAAACTTCCTCAACAAAATTTGCAAGAACTGACTTGGATGTTATAGCAGCTTACCGACCATCTTCCATCATCTTAAAGTAGATGAGGAGAAGGTGATCACTTTGCACAAAATGATAATACAGCAATCAATTAGCTTTGTAAGGCTGATGGTACTGATTACGGGGAAGAATAGAAACCAGTCTATATATGGGTGCACACAAAATGAGCATATATGGGCTTGGCTGACCAGGACTGGTAATTGTAGTGAAAATAACCTTTTGAGAGCTTAATCTAGTGGCAACGGGAAAAATAGAGATAATATTGAATTGATGTAGTTTCTGTTCTTTTGCAGACTCGAGTTCCAAAAACTAATTATTGAAATTGGCACCTGATCCTATGGTACGGAATTGAAAACAAAAATGTTTAAAACACACATAAATCAAGAAAATGGCTTTCTCCACATACACATTTAATCAAGGATGGATCTGTATTGATGAATATGGGTTTTGATCATGGGCATCCATACAATTGAAGTTAATGAATTTGTAATATGGTGTTTGCATATGTTTACTTCGGGAGCTGAATTACTGCATATCATTCTTTAACACCTTGTTACTAATCTGATTCCACTTCTCTTTTTCATTTCAAATAAGGATGTGTATTTTCACAGATGTTCCAATTCTGTATTTAATTTTTTTTATTTCATATCGATTTTTGTGTATAAAATTACAAAACATATAGCTATGAACTTTATGCAGGGGTAATGAGACGAGATCTAACGAGATTTCGATTTTAGGAGGATCAGTAGTATTTATCTTACGGTCGCCAACCTTTCTGGGTTTTTCCTCAGCTGAAATGCACTATTTTACACGAATAAAGGAGGTTGATAAAAGGAGAAGAAATCAGAATCAGCCCAAATGTCCTCCAAACTAGTCACTCTTAAATATGTGGTGTTTTGTCCCGTCACCGCATTCGTCTTTCATGACATGAGTTTTCTACATGTCTGTACAAGAGCATTGTTTAAAGCAGTGTACAAGTACAAGTGCTGTGACACGATGTCATTGGTAGTGGTGTACATAATGCCAATCTAGTCACGGAAGTTTTGGAACGCCGAGGAAAGAGGCAATAGGAAGACAAATTTACGCTAGATGATAACGATATATATATATATATATATATATATATATATATATATATATATATATATATATATATATATATATATATATATATATATATATATATATATATGAATGAAGATACATATCCGAGTAACCATGGTGTGGATTTTGTTTATCTTATATGGAAGTAAATCTTAGAAAACTACTACCATCAGAGATCGCTTATTTTGGACGGAGAAGAACGCACATACTTAAGCGTAGAGCTCTGTCTTTAAATGTCTCACAACAAATAAATAATTCGTACAACATGAATTTCACACACAAATATATTATTTTAATTTTTTAAAGTTATCACTAGATAAAATAAATGTAATTATTTCAGCTAGAAAGAAAATCACTGTCCTTCCCCCTGAAAATTAAATGGCCAGTACCTTAATAATAGATAACATGCTATACAGGTTGCAGTCTAAAAGCCATAACTAAAGCGGGTTGATTCAGCTTAACACTATAGCTGATACCGAGAAAGACATGTTGACATTACAGAACCGTTTGACTTAAATAGGAAGTGTAGATACTGAGGCAACAATATTCTTGCTACACAATTGATATAGGAGCAAGACATTTTTTAATGGGATGCCAACAACTGGGCAAGATAATTATCAGAGATGAACAACAAACTTAGAGCGCGTGCTTCTTAAACGAGAAATGATTTAGCGGACTTAAGAAATTACGTAAAGTTCAGACAAAAAAAAGGCACTACTGAAAATAATAGGATGATTCTCAGTTTTAAAAATGATTGGAAATACTTAATACATTCATATACGCTAGTAAAGAATTCAAACATAACATGGTTTCGTTTTTATTTTCTTACTAATCCGAAAATTTTCCGAAAGTTCAATTTGGCGCGAATACGTTTCAAAACATTGAATTTCACCACGGCTTTGGCATACGTAACACACGTCAAATACGTGATTAAATATAAATGCCATTATCATTTCTCGGGAATTTCCTTACATCCTTTACTGTCGTAAACTACCGACGTATAAGGTATAGTGAAAAAGTACCGTAGTACGTACCACCGGGAAAAAATAATACTGCGGTAAAATAGCATACCGGTAATAACGCGCACCTCTGTTTTGGTCTATTTAAACGTTTTCTCAGAAATTAGTTTTGAATGTGACTTGAAGCTCCCTTCAGTTTTGTTAGTGAACGGAGATAGTTTATCATTTTTTATCACTGTCGTATAATAAAATATATTTAATGAAAAGGGAACAGGGACCTTTTCATTATAGAATGTATTGCCAAATATGAGACCTATAATGGTTCAAATATGAACACAGACTATTATAATTATTTTGGAAGTGGCATTGTTGTCATCGCTCATCTTGAAGAAAAGGCGAGCAAATAACCCCTCCCGTCCGTGACGATTTTGAGCGATGTTTTATTTTTTGTTCCTTTTCTGTTTATTACGAAATTTAAAAGCCCGGGTGTGACTAGGATTCGTATGAGGAAACTAATAAAAGTATGTATGTGTAGGTTTTAACGGCACGTCAGTACAGTCCTGGCTAAATAATGTCACTAAGAAGTTGAGTTGCAAAAACATGTTCAATTGGCTTAGATGTGTGATAAAGTCTCAGGTCGGATCCCAGAGTGAATAGATATGTTGTTCAGATGGGTAAGAAAAATGATTACCTTCAAGTAACATGGTTGGGTGAGTGGAGGAGAGAAATGCATTTTAAACGCAGGAGAATGAGGAAGTGTCTGCATATTATCTTAAGTAAAGTTACTCTCTAGACAATATTTTCCTGACGTTACTCTATAGACAACTCTCCTGACGTTACTCTCTAGTTAATACTTTTATGACGTTACTCTCTAGCTAACTCTCCTGGCGTTACTCTCTAGTCCAAAGCAATACCTTCCCGACTTTACACTCTTGACAATACTGTTATGCGATACCCTCTAGACAATATACTCCTGACGTTACTCTCAAGTCCTAGACAATACCTTCCTGACGTTACACTCTTGACAAAACATTTCTGACGTTACTCTCTCGACAATTACTTTCATAACGTTACTCTCGAAACAATACTCCTGACGTTAATCTCTAGACAACTCTTCTGACGTTACTCTCTAGTCCTAGACAATACCTTCCTGACTTTACACTCTTGACAATACTTTTCTGCGACACATCGGATTCAGGCAGCGAACACGGAACAGGCAGGACCGGTCTTCACCTGACTACGGTGAGCGAGAGCTCTCAGCAGATAAATAGTGCCATTTAGGATTGCATAAAAAAATGCAGCCATAGAGCATTAAGGTACCTGGAGTAGTGGTCGGGAAAACCACTGCGGAGCTACATCACTAAAAGGCCATTTAGGAGAAACATTCTTCACGACGCTTCTAAAAAAGGAAAATGGAGGCCGCCACGAGGAAAACTAAGATGGACGTCACCACACGAGGTCAAAATGACTTCACTAGCGGTGGGGACTGAATTGGAGGGGACCAGTTGCTTAATTTGCTAACACCTGAAAAATTTCGGAGCCTTGGGAGAATAGATAACAGACGGAAATTTGCGGAGCCATGAGAAAATTCTGGCATTGCTAACGGACTGCACCCCGAGAAGACTGCCTGCGGAGCAAGAAGTGAATAACTTTCACATTTGCCTTTCACTTGCCTGAATAATAGGTTTTCTCGTTTGGTTACGAGAACCCTCTTCGAACAATCTCTATTACGAAACCAGACTTGACCAATTTTGAACACCGCTCAAAATTAACAAACTTTTTAACCAAACAGTGACTACGCTTTTATATGTCGCATAGACATATTAGTTAAACAAATTTGTTAGGGACTTATAATATGTACACTTTTGTACCAGAGAATTGGTATAGTTAGGATGAAAAAGAAAATTCTACGACTCTTAATATTTGATTCAATTACACAGGTGGCTTGCACAATATTGGTACTTTTTTGTCCATTAGTATAACTGGACTGAATTTGAAATAAGTATGGCTAGGGCGTTTCAAGGCTGTCAACATCCATGTGCTGGCTTTCCGGGACTTTTTCCTCCTTTTCCGTGACCAGACTCCATAACATGACGATATGAGAAAACTATTTTTCTCTCGTCATTATATGGTGCCATTGCACCCCTAGTACGTCACCTCCGATTGGTTGATAGAATTGAGTGTGTGTTGGATCTATTCCCACTCACCCAGGTTTCATATCATTAGCCCCTTTTTAGGGATATGATGTGACGACCAAATTTAATAGCGCACTCTGTGCGCATAAATGCCCGTGGGGATGTGGCACCATTCCTTCCACACAGGGAAATTAACGCACTGCCATATTAAATGGCAGTGCAAAATAGTGAACATATGACCGTAGTGGCCGGTTTCACTTTAAATTCAACTATTCATTCATACTGTTCTGCGATTCCCTCTAGACAATACTCCTGATGTTAGTCTCAGGACATTACTCTCTGGCCGTTACTCTCTACACACAATACTTTCCTGACGTTACTCTCTAGACATGGGAATTCACTATTTTAGAAAATGAGGAATCAAAACCATTTTATAACACATTCGTGCCAGGCATACTCCCAAGGCACAAAAGAGAAATGTATTGATCAAATGAAATAAGTGAAAATTGCTTTACAATTACATCCTTCATATCATTTTGGAATCGTATAACCAGTCAAAGATTAGATCAGAGTTGAATGATTTTTTGACATGCAAATGCTGTCCAATGTCGATCGTTGAGTTATTAATATTTCATTGCTCATCACACACAGTAGAAATCTTGAATATGGATTTCATTTGTATAACTGATAATAATCAATAATGCTTAAGAAATTATGAATCTTGATTCCAGAGATGGGTTTTAAAGTGTTTATATTTTCTTGATGCAAACATACATGTTCATTACTATTCTAGCGTGGAATACAGTATTGATTGGTTTGTTCCTTTACAATAGCCCTTCTGTGAACACTATTGGGGTTAGTTGTTGTAGTGATGTATATTTATTTATTTATTTATTTATTTATTTATTTATTTATTTATTTATTTATTCAGAGTTTTCCTACCGGCTCGATAGAAAATGACCATTCTGGCTGTGCAATCTCCACGGTCTCCAACCCCAGTACCACCCTACCCCGGCTTTGACCTTGAAGGTAGCTATAGACCAGAGTCACCGCCTCTGCGGGTCAAGTTTGAAGGACAGGCATACTATAACCGAAATCGAGGCTCCATTCAAGAATGGATGTATGGCCATAAGAGTACATATGAATCTCCTAGACCAATTCCCAGGTGCCCAACCTCTGAATCAAAAGGAAACTACAAACTCGGAAAAGACGGTACAATACGACCACTCTTGGACGGTACTGCGACTCCTAGACCGGAAACAGCGCCGCCTAGAATCAAACAGGAAGGAATGGGAATCGCCACTGTAAGTCGAGGAAAACGTATGGACCAATTGATATCTGAATACGGTCAGTCACCTCCAACACCAAAAGTTGCCAGAGTGAAACCGGAAGCGGAGTCCACGGCTGAGGTGTCAAAGGGTAAAAGGATGAACGATCTCATTCATAGGTACGGCAGGCTGCCATTATCAGCAAGAGCAATTCCGAGGGTCAAACCAGAGGCAGAAGATATAGCTGATGTAAGTAAAGGAAAAAGGATGAATACTTTAATACACCGGTACGGTAGCATGCCGCGGTCACCAAAAACCGTGCCAAGAGTAAAGCAGGAAGCCGAGGAAAATGCAGAACTTGGGAAAGGGAAACGAATGAACACACTTATTCACAAATACGGAATAATTCCTTTGTCTCCCAAAGCTGTTCCTAGGGTAAAGAAAGAAGCTGAAGATAACGCAAGGCTAGGACAGGGTTTTAGAATGGATAGACTTATGCACAGTGCAGATAGTCTTCCAGAATCTCCAAGAATGCCACCAAGAGTGAGATATTCGGAAGGTTCTGCAATTTTGCGAAAGAGCCGAGGAACCATGAACCAAATATTCCATGAGCGTGGACAGAAAACATGTATACCAAAGCCTGGCATTAAACAGAAGTACTACTTAAAGCCCCAAATGGTGTGACGTCATACCGAGACAGTGATATTTTGTGTTGTATATTTTAATTGAACTAGAGCCAAGATAAAAAAAAGTCGCACTTGCCCATTAGGATATCATGATATATAACACTAATGTGATTTTGATCATTGCTCCTGTATAAAATTGTACAGATATTTAATATACATCCTATCATGGAAAAATCTTTGAATAATGGTTGTAAATATTATAATTATGACAGTATTAATTTATACATTTCAAGATTGGGGTAAAGAGAAACAGTTTGGTATTTGACGGACATCATACTTCAGTATTTGACTAACACTAGTGTAATTGCCTTATTGCCGAAGACGCTTGCCAGCGAGACTGTTGGTCGACAGTATATATATATATATATATATATATATATATATATATATATATATATATATATATATATATATATATATATATGTAAGCGAATGTTAGAGTTTTATATTTGGAGGAGGGGGTCCATTTATATGAACTCTGGAGAAAACATGTCAGGTCTAAATAAGGGTTTGGCTTCGAGTTCATTTTTGGTGTGCAAATAATACCAGCATATTTATCGGTTGACGCAGAGCGTGTTAGAACATCAATAGTTTCACATCTGATTCACAAAACAAGAAGCTAAAGTGCTTCCTTGATGTTTCTGCACGACTTTAATTGCATCAACAAATTGACTCGACGAGCATCGAACTCCCTAAATTTAGTACAGAATGTAACGTTTACTACGTCTATGTTATATGCAATCGCGGAGACATTACCGGTATATACTATCTTTGATCGCCCACTTGGCGAGTAAGTTGGTCAGAAAAAACACCTGTTATAAGCTGATTGTAAATTGTATATTAAGTAAGATAAGAAATATGAATGAAAATAGATATTTCAGGCCAACCGAGAGCTTAAATGCGGGTAGAGACAATGTATGTTCATGATTTTTTCATTAAAATTGTTGAATGTGTACCAGATTTAATATTTTTTTCCACGCTAGATCGCTGTTAAGCACAGGCCACATGCTACCGATTCGGCTTTTGGCAGTCACGTGATTACTAGGGACTATATGGTATACACTGAAATAGTCTCAATCAGAAAATTTGTTTGGCTGGAATTGGATAAAGGTGACTTAAGACTTTATGGTAAAATCAGTATTCTGTTGCCAAATGGGCTTTTATTCTGTTAAGCGAACCGGGCCCATCGGGCCAGAAGACTTTATTTCACCTCTATCATGTCCGAAAATATACTGACCAATAAAAAGTCAACGTATGTACACATACGATTTCCAAACAGAAAGTAACATCTGTTGCTTGAAAGTTGATTAGACTTTATTAAGTTCATCAAGATCGGTACTGACTGTGCTCAACAATGAACCAGATAAAGACTCCGAATTCGATACCATGCTTAAGTTTTTTTTCTGATTTATTTATGTGAATTTATACTGGTATATGGAGCAAAAGTGACAAAACTGTATTTTAACCATTCAGCCTAGATCATTTAAAATAAAACTGCACAAACACTCCAAAACTGCACGGTTACCAAAGTTATTCTTAATCTGCTGGTTAAACTGTTTTGATGGCTTTCTTAATTTTCAGTACACTCCTTTTATGCCAGTAGTTTCCCTTGTGTCGGTGGTTCTTTGCGGGATTTTCCAGGGTTCTTCCATTAGGTATATTAGCCGCCATGTATATCCTATCATGTGCTGAAACAACAACAACGTCCCTTTTATCTACTTATGACGGTGTCATAAGTATTATGTCTAGTGAATAAATCAGTGACCTACGTTACCCACTTGCATAGGTAATTGCACAGGTAAGACGCGAACAAGAGATAACGACGGTGCCAATAATACTAGATGATATGGTTACATTGTCAGTATGAGGGCCCCAAACTAATCCAGGACAGACCAAGTAAAATCTTTAATAAAATATATATATATTTTCTAGTGCAGCCTGCGATAGATGTGTCAAAATTCGTCGCCCGTTAATTGAACTCGGTAAGTTCTTTAGCCCACTGATCCAAATTTTCCTAACCACAATGTCAGTTACCTTGATATGCTGCAAAAAAGAGTTATTCTGACATTAACTTGTGGCGAGTTTATAGGCAAATATGTCGAGTCTTGATATGCTGCAAATAAGTTATTATGACATTAACTTGTGGCGAGTTTATAGACAAATCTGTCGAGTCTTCATATGAATATTCAGTCAATAAAAAACATGTTGTATTCAGTTCTGAGTTGAATGAAACGCGCTATTAGGTATAAACCTTTATACAAGAGTAGCTCATTATTCTGGAGAAAAAAAGTGTACACATATTTAGACGATTAGTGTGAATGTTGTGCCAGCCAAGCAGGCTTTTAATATGGGATACTCTTTGTGTTTTTAAATTCGAATATTTTGATCCCGAAAAAACCAAATTCCTTCAGGGAGTTTACATACATGATAATGTAATTAATACGTGCCAAATGAAATGTATGGGTTCTTTTTACATATAAGTTAGTGAATTTGCACTTTGCTGTTGGTTGATTAAAAAGTTAACTGTCCATATGTCTTTTAAACTTGTATCTCGTTTAATTACACGAATTCGAAAATCAAGAGTTTCTAGCTCTACTGGTCATATACAAATTTATGTGATGGTCTATCGTATGTCGTCCGTCGTTCCTTCTTTATCCGTTGTCTGTAGTTCGTTGTCCCTTCCCTTCGTCCGTTTGCACAAGTTTGTTATCGTTACTATTCATGGTCTCGTTTTAGGATTGCCGTGATACTTTATCCACATTTATCCCATGGTCTAGTTGGTCCAAAGTGAAAAAATACCGACTGGAGATCCAATATGTTCCACACAACATGCAATTATATTCCTCCTGACTCGAATGCCATAATAACATCGGTTAGACTTCTTCTGATGGCCAGTTCAATTTGAAATGAAAATGATGCCACGGAATAGAGAATTAACGATAAATAAAAAAAGGTCACAATGAGATCGAGACGGATGATGTGCAAAGAAAATAAAAAAATGTACGGATCCCGTTTCGATCCAAGTAGACCTATTATTATAACGAGCACAAGTTGCCGAAAATTACATGTATGTGCATCTTAATTATAAACTAAAGACGGTAGACGTTTAAAAAAAATAGATAACGAAATTATTAAATACTTATGGGGCTTTAAAATGCACTACACCAACAAAGAAACTTTATATAGCGAAGGGAAAAGTGGAGGCCTAGGCCTCCCCCACTCGACCCTAATTAAATGCACCAACATTCTAAACAGGTTTAAGGATATTAAATCGGAGCCTAAAATAGCTTGGCATGGGCTTTATATTTATTACTTTGGTTTCCCTATGAAGCAGAGAAACGACAGATACAGGAATAATAGACTAATAAAACTCTTAGAGGTGCCAAGGAAAGTAAGATAGATAAAAGATTTACTTTATAAATATAGGGACGCTAAGGAACTATGGGAAATTGATACAAAATCCACATACAAATGGCTAACAGAACGCACAATAAATAAGGATAAAAACTAATGTAGAACAAAAACACATAAATAATAACTGGGATAGGGCATGGGGAAACTGGGTCAAACTAGGATCCATAAAAATGAAAAGTACCCTGTTCAAATACATGCACGATGCATGGTCGACAGGAGAAACAGCAGTGGGACGGGATATGATCGTAGTGTCGCCGAAATGTCCACTATGCAGAAACTACACTTTTTCAAAAAAAAAACATATTACTCAATGCAAATTTATCCTACAAGAAAGAAACGATATCATCTCTAATATTAACAAAAACAAACATACAATGAAGTTAATTTATTATATCTAGACAGAAATTTTTCTAAAGATGTTTTACACGAAATAACCAAGTTCATAGTTAGGAATATGATAACATGCGGACAAGTCTTTAAAACAAGGGAAACAATTAGATAGAAGGGAGGGACAGGGACCTCAGGAGGAGAAAGTACTAGCAATGAAAACACGGGGCTAAATCACATGGCGCTACGCGAAGTGGGCAGGCCCGTGGAAGAGCTGGGAAACAAACTCACCTAGAGAATTAATCACAATCAACACAACTCTCGCATTAGATAGTTCACTTCTTTATTTCAAACCATACCCCCACATAAGCATGCTATCATATAAAGTCACTGGTGACTAACAATCATTAATACTCTGTGGAGATTCGTATGAATCTACACAGAAAGCCCGCTTAAAGGGACGTTAAAATCTTTTTTTTTCGGCACGGAATTGGGAATTAACGATAAATAAATAAAGGTCACAAAGAGATCGAGACGGGTGATGTGCAAACAAAATAAAAAAATGTACGGATCCCGTTTCGATCCAAGTAGACCTATTATATAAATAAGAAAGATTACAAAACATGGAACACAATAGAGCAAACATTAAAACAATAGGTTGGAAACAACCATTTAAACTAAAGTTAAGACACCATGTTTTTGTACCAAATTCAAAATTTTTAAATATAAATTAAATACAACTATAAAATCTATATTAAAAAAAGACCGTTTAGGGGTCTTTTATATGGTTAAACAACTGGGAACTCTTGATCCAAAAGGCTATCATTACAAGATACACTGTATACATATGTATACACATAGCAACATACAAATAGCACAACACAAATAACATACACAGGATACAGGAAACCCCTAGCCAGGGTTAACTTTAAGAAATAAAGACAAGACACCCATGATGGGCTTCTAAGCTCGGGTGGAGTTGTCATAGAAAACATTAAGGACCAAAATATCCTCCTATTTTCATATAATCCCGATGGGACAAAATTAAGGTTAGGGTAACTAAATGGAATTAAATTAAAAAACCCCACAAAATTACACATCGGGGGGGGGGAACACACTCATATATAAAAACACTTTTTTTAAAGTTTTTTTTTTTTCAATAGGGGAGGGGGCATCTGTCTGGTGCCCCCCCCCCCCCAAAAAAAAAAAAAATATTTTCCCACTCAGTAAGTGGTTGAAACAGGACGAGTCAGTCCCATGGTGGTACATTTTTTTATCTAGTCTGTTGCGTAATTAATTACGAGCAAATAAAGACATTCATACATTACCTGTTTCTGGCTAACCATATCGATGAATGATTTCCGTATTTTCAGGAATATTTGCCTTTGCTGCAGTGACACGGATGGCTAATTCCTAAGTTGCGGAGTTTAGTTCACGGCAGAAATTACAGAAGAATAATCATTTCTGTCCAAATCTGCATTTGCTTTTCCATTCTTGCCAAACGATTACTTTAAAATACTGGAAACCGAGATAAATGTTTCGATAAACGATTATGAAAATGATAAATACGTCGAGTTATGAGAGAGAGAGAGAGAGAGAGAGAGAGAGAGAGAGAGAGAGAGAGAGAGAGAGAGAGAGAGAGAGAGAGAGAGAGAGAGAGAGACCTTGGATCACATCACGTTTGATTGTTATCCTGCCCCTATCGAGAGAGAACTTGTTTTTCTGTCAACATAAAATACCAGCATAAAACTACTTACTAAATTGTAATGTTTGCAAACCACGCGATTTTGGAATTGCGTGATATTGGAAGTTATCAGCAACATGACACGGCTTTGAAATGTCATGAAATGGTTTCTGAAAACATGACGTGTCTATCCTTAAGTACTGGTAAGAGATAGCTGTAACTGAAACCCATTTTGTGTTAATTGATAGGTACAAAGTGTTTACCTTGACTGTGCACGAGATCGCTTGCTATGCTCCCTATCTTGAAGACAGCAGGTTAAAGTGCCATACCAGTGCAGATAACGTAAATCAAATTCAGTATTATTTGAATAGAAAATAAAGTCTGGAAGCGGTATAAACAAACCCGATGGAAAAATTCTCCATAATAAGTGAGAAATACGCTCAGGTGTGTTTTCGAAAATATTACACATCGGACCGATTTTATCGCTCAGTAAGTGTATAGATCGTCTGACGTCACATTATTAACACACGCCTTACTTCCATTTCTATCGAAACATAAACAAAGCACGTTTTCCGTTTCATATTAGCTATTTTATCATCCCAATCATGCCAAAAGCACATCGTGGAGGTACAAGCAAGGGCAGCGGGGTCAGATGTGTTGCAGTAAATTGTGGGAATACAAATGCTGATAGGTTTTCCATGCATTCCTTCCCGAAGGACCGACCAATCACTTCGTCGTAGGTTGACCGACTTTGTAAAAATCAAAAGAGCAAACTGGGATAGTCCCACTGAGTTTTCTGCCCTCTGCTCCTTTCATTTCACACCCGAATGCTTCCCTTTTACGTATAGATTTGAGGTTGAGCATATGTGTAGGGCACCAAAGAAAGTCAAACTCAATGATGATGATGTCCAGTCTATCCACTGTGTAGAGGAAACCACAGGAGTCTGACGTTTTAACAATAAAGTACGGCGAAATGTCTGACAAAATGAAATACCCTTAACAATAATATATTTGTCTGACAAAATGAAATACCCTTAAGAATAATATATTATTATTATTATATATTAATGTCTTTATTGATAAAACGTCAGACTCCTGTTAGGAAACTGACAACCAAACTAAGGTAATCAAAGGTATCATAACCTTAAACACCAAAGCATCAGCTGTGTGGACTTCAAATGTTGTCACCATCAGAAGAAGTTACTTGTCAAGTGTCACCGCCTAAGAAAATAAGAAGGGGCTATTCAAAGAGAGAAGCAGCAATGGTGAGTTTTTAATGACAAGTACCATATTATTATATCTATGATATTCAACAAATCAGTCACCACATCATTTCCATGTGAACCCTAAATCAATCACCACATCATTTCCATGTGTACCCTGTAGAACGTTTTTGTAATTTCCAAAATAATGCAGTAAACATCCAATCAATCAAGAATTGAAATATAAACATTTGATAAATATAATATAAACATTTTATAAATATTGCCACAATTTTCACGATGCCTTCAATTTTGACCATTTGAATAGAGAAATCTTTCTGCTGGTTGATTTAGAAGGCCTACATGTATATTTCATTGTCAGACTAATGTGTGCATCAGATTAAATATAGATATTTACAAACATGATGAGTTTTAATTCTCATCCCCAATTAATAAAAATCTACAAAACAAAATGAAATGTCGGTGGTTCTTCCCAGGGTTTACCACGGTTCTTCCTCCAACAGTTATACTGGTTGCCATGTATCGTCTATATTGTGCTGAAAAATGGCGTTAAGCACTAGAACAACAACAATAACAACAACCAAATGGAGTAGAAATTTTACAATATTGTATACCTCAAAATTATCTTTGTAATGGAAACACAATATTTAAACTCCCAATGTAGATGACAGTACATTTTAAAAAAAAAAAAAACCCATGATATTTGGTATGCAAAAGCACATTGGGGTCTTATGGAGTACATGTCATATAGGCCAGATATATGAGGACCAGATATAAAATAGTGTATCCAAAGTACAAGAATTGAGAATACACTGTCAGGAAAATCTTAGTTGACTCAATATATATATATATATATATATATATATATATATATATATATATATATATATATATATATATATATATATATATATATATATATATATATATAGTAAGAATATGCATTAGTAATTAATAAACAGAAAGGAATATAGCACTTAGAGACATAAATAATGTTGTACCAAGTTTAAGTACATGTACCTATATTATTTTTTTTTATATATTAAATTCAAAAGTAAAGGCAAAATATTTGTTAAAATTGAAACTCCTTTAATTTTAAAGATCAAGATTTCGCCCTATGGTAAAATAATAAAAATATGCAAACAATTGTAAAGACAAATACTTTTAATTCATGTATTAACTTCAACACAAAGTTGCAGTTTTTGGTTTGTACAATTTCAATGCATATTCAGTTTTCTTTAATTTACAGATTATGTTGAAAGCCTGATGAAAACAGCATTCAGAATTGGACAGGTAAATGATGAAGGAGTCAAACTTTGGATAGATGTACCACAACCTATGTGTAGTCTGTATGAGACACCTGATAAGGATATTGCTACTCAATATCTTCTTAGAAGGTTAATCGCTGTCAACCTCATGAAAGCATGTGTAATTCAGGTTTTGATCAGGAAAGGCAGTGCAGATCCTCTGAACAGCACATGATAGAATGATGACCCTCACTTTCTTGGCCAAGAAGTGCCAACATCACCGAACAAATTGTCTATATGCTGTACACAGATGTCTTCTGAAATAATTGTTAGAAAACTAAGTTGAGATTAATTATGCTTTGTGCATTAGATCAAATTAGGAAATCAAAAGTTTTAGCAGCTATTGTTATTGGTCCAGTGTGATTTATCGTTATTTTTTTACCAATAAAGTTATATGAATCCAAAATAAACTGTGCATATATATATATATATATATATATATATATATATATATATATATATATATATATATATATATATATATATATATATATATATATATATATATATATATATATATATATAACCATTTTATTTTCTATATATACATATATATAACCATTTTATTTTCTGACACAAAAACCGAAATAAAACAATATTTGAACATGTATATGTGGTTGTTTTTTTTTGGGCATGACTTATCAGTATCACTGTGGTATAAAGGTTAGATGGTGTAGGCCTCAAAAAGAGGGACTCGGTCAATGAAGGTGGCATAAAATGACTGGCAAAATTGGTTTATTTATTTTCTGTCTTAATAATCACAATAATATGCTGTCATGCATAGATCATGAAAACAAAAGAACATGAAAAATTACTCAGACATTTTACATACTCATTTCCTTGTTCTGGACGTTCTCCATATTGTTGTCTATACTGTTAGTATACAACTATTAAAGCATGGATGTCGAGACCAACTGGACTGAACAATGGATGGTGTGTTATACATTGTATGCCTGGTATTCATTGCAGACACTTTGACCTTCTCTATGTCACAACTATATACACATTCCCTTGCTGTGGGCATTACCAAACAATGTTCACAATTACACCTAAAATAAGAGTTTTCTTTAATGCATTGTGCTGTGCTTATCAAATGTATTCCTATATTTATGAACACATCAACATCACAGTACAATGACGCAAACTGACTAATGTCAGGAACAGGTAAAACATTTAGTACAGCCCTGTAAAATTAATTTAGAGATGAAAGAAAATAGAAGTTGCAAGCAGATGACTACCACACAAAAAAGGGTTTACCGGTATTTCATAGTTTATAACATACACTATTTGCATACATAAAAGAAATTAGAAATTTTAACTTATAATACAGTGTACAAAATATGAATTCAATTTTGCTATCATGTATCAGTAAATATCATGCCTATTTCAACAGTTGTGCAAAAGAGGACGTCATCTACTAGGAATCTTAAGTACTTCTAAATCACATAAATTTTTTCACAGGTTTTCGAAGCCTACAACTGTTATCCAGTGTACCTTTTACTTATCAACGTATAAATACGTCTCTACCCATGAAATGCAATACACTTTTACATCTTTTATTACAGGTGAGAAACATTCATTTGTAAACGAATATGATACTGTGGAACACTGCTGCAAATATCGTCGGATACATATATTTATCGTAACTTAGTCCGTAGACATATTCAGAAAACAATTTCCATGAACCGTCCGTCAATCTATCTCGTCTTTCTTCTTCGTAATCTTCATCTGCAGCTTCGGATTCGTCGGCATTGGAAACATAGGGTTCAAACTGGTTCGGATTAATTTGGGTGAAGGCAGCCGCTTGTACACCATTATCATAATATTCTGAGCTTATTAAATCACCATCTTCGAATGACTAAGACCCGCAGGATAGTGACAATTCACTTCCTTCAAAATCGCAACTTTCATGTTGAGTTTCTGAAGACTTTTTCATAATGTGACGATACCGACTCAGCCATTGTTTACA
>JAQISU010000323.1:11795000-11865000 GCA_029339505.1 Unio delphinus
AGTATGTTGTTTAGAAGTGACATTAGTCAGGTAGACACAAGACTTGTTTATAATTGGGGACATTAGGTAAATTACCATGCAAATTAAATATACATTCTTAGTGTTCAGATGAATTCTTTTGCAATAGATTTTATCCCTTGACAAAGTGAATGAAATGCGATTTTTCTATTCATTTTTGTGTCTAGATAAAGTGTGGTGTTGAGTACAGCGGCAGTATGTTCAAAGAAATGACGAGCCTCGAATTTTGGGCCGGAATAAAGGTAAGCAATAAAAAGCAGTTACGCTTGATTGAATTGATGTACTGAGTTATTATTACATAGTTAAATAGTTATATACTCATAAATGTTTTGAGCATATCTTTTTGAGAGGTGTCTTTTAATATGACTTCCATAGATCATCTTAAGGGAACACGTTTCGATTTCTAGCAACAGCGTTACTTTGTGTTCAAAAGCAATATTAGAAAACTTTAAATGTTTATAGAGAAAATTTTCAATAAATCAGGAACCCTGGAAATCAATTCTGTTATAGTGAATCATCTGATGAAACATGATCGGTTCTGAACGTTAATATAATATACCTATATCAAGTGGCGTACTAAGAGGGATGCGACGGAGGAACGGGAGGGAATGGGAGGTCCGCCCTGATGACAGCTAGAAGAAGAGGTGCCATCGGTGATTTTTATGACAAATTCGCCAAATTAAGAGTTATTTCCGATTTGATTATGACAGCACTGTACTATTTAAAAATATACTTGCATGCATAATATATTTTCTGTGTGTTTAAGTTTTAAAACTATGTTTGGGGATGCCAAAGAAGGGATCTGCCCCGGATGCCACCAGCTTTAGGTACGCCGTGTCTATAGCATTTAATCCCTGAATAAAATTCAAACGCAGATGTGGCTTACACTTGTCTGATTTCTCAAAGAACTTATATGAAATAATAATCTCAGTGAATCATACCCGGGTTCATTGAATGTATTTTTCTGATATTATTTTGAAGATCTTAATTTACAATTTCCTGTTACTTGTAACAATAATTTAAATCCTCTATACAACTAATTATGGATCACTCCATCTCGTCCTCGAAATCTAGCTCTTTCCTGTTCGGTTTCCCCAATTCGTCGTTATAGCAATTAGCCTAGCTCACCTTACTGTTTTTTATGTTCGCCCGACGATGTTTTCTTCTCACCGTTGGAGCTCTCCATATCGTCTCACGAAGTCTTCATCTCATCGTACGAGCTCTCCATATTTTCTTAGATGTCTTCATCTCACCATAAGAGCTCTACATATCGTCTTACGATCTCTTTACCTCACCGTACGTGCTCTCCGTATCATCTTACGATGTCTTCATCTCACCGTAAAAGTTTTCTATATTGTCTTGCGAGGTCTTCATCTCACCATACCAGCTCTCCATATCGTCTTGCTATGTCCTCCTCTCATAGTACGAGCTCTTCATATCGTCTTACGATGTCTTCATCTCACCGTACAAGCTTTCTATATCGTCTTACGATGTCTTCATCTCACCGTACGAGCTCTCAGTATCGTCGTACGATATCTGTATTTCGTCTTATGATCTATCAAGCTCATTTGTTTTGAACAATTCGGCATTTCATATTTGACCGAGTGCATAACAAAACAGTCCAAGATATATTCGATTTTCCACACCATGCTAGAATTATGGCCATGACAAACAGGTGTTATTTTCCTTTTTGAGACAAGTGAATGCCAGATGCCCATTAAATATCTTTATTGCTTCTTTCAAAGCAATCGCTTAATAAAGTAAGGCTCGTAATATTCGGGATCTTGAAAACTGATGCGTTAACAATTTGTTATGTGACTGAAGAGGAAAGTTACCAGCACTTCTATATTTCCGGATTCGTTTTCGAATTAGTTTTATTGTACGTTCTTTGAAATAATTTTCCAGATCAGTTATACAAACAGTCCTCAAAATGTTTGACGTTAATTTGATGAGCACAATTATAATTTAAACTAACATGTGTATGTTATATAACGAAAATCTTCTACTAAAATTAACTGTTTTAAAACATCGGGTAATCCTCCTCAAGAGTGCCATACTATTTACTTAGATCGTAATTTCTGATATTCCCAGATCAACACGCCAGAAATCACGATTAAGCAGGGACAAATAGGAGAAATCCAGCTGCAGTCTACTATACCTTTCGGCTGCGTTGATCGCGATACAGCAGCGGAATGCATTCTTCCCATTGAAGTGTATGATCTGTCCAATGATTGCAAAAGGGGCGGTATATCCATTATGGATAGTGAAAGATGTGGCACAAAATTACATGGCTTGACCTTTCGAGACTGGATGGACGGCGAAGTTTTTAAATGGAGGGCAAAAATTACCCTAACAACTAGAGATATTGATGACTTCAACCAGGAGGGAAATTCATACGTTTTCAGCTTAAGGACATCACACCTCAGCACTGCCAATGAAATTATGAATGATAACTTCGTAGGAAAAATAACGGCAAGTATAAGTAGAGAGAGAGAGAGAGAGAGAGAGAGAGAGAGAGAGAGAGAGAGAGAGAGAGAGAGAGAGAGAGAGAGAGGTGGGGTGGTGGTGGTGAAGAAATAATTAAGAAAACTCGACACAGATTTGATTCCTTAGAGAACAATCAAAATAAACTTAAAACTGGGATCACAACGTCTGTATATCTATCTATCTATCTATCTATCTATCTATCTATCTATCTATCTATCTATCTATCTATCTATCTATCACTATGTTAAATATGTGATTTTTAATTTGCACGGATATACAGTACCGATTCAAGAAGAAATGTCTTCGTGTTACCTGCTGTTTCATGTATCGCTACTAAGTAAGACACACATCAACAGAAAAAAGAACTAGATTAAATAAAACATATTTGCAGTGATAGAAAAAAATATGCGTGTGCTTTCAGTGCCTGACAATTTTAAATTGATAATATATTTTTTTCATTAATAATAAAGTAAAGCTTATATATGTTTTATGTAGGTACATGTCAAAGCAGAGAAAGCGTGGGTCTGGAAAAATTGTCACGCAAGAGGAGATCCCCATATGAGTACTTTTGATCAAAAGTAAGTCACTTAGACCTGAAAATGAGAAATTTCCTTGGTATTGATTTTAATTTTTTTACTTAGACCTGAAAATGAGAAATTTCCTTGGTATTGATTTTAATTTTTTTATGGTTTTGTCGATTTTCTTCTACATAAACGGTATTCTTAATTTGACGTATAGAAATTAATATGTTTGTGTCAAAGATCTAAATATTTTTAAATCTAAGCATGATTAACTATTTAAAACTTTGATCTTTGCAGGTAACGAAATATTGCAATCAAGTACTTCGAATCCAGAATAGTTGCGATTCGATGTTCACACATAACTGCTAAATTTACAACGAGAATAATAAATGGAATTAACATGAATTTGTCAATTAAGCCTAATACGTGTGGAGACGTGTAGTAATGTGTAAACGTAGAAATATAATATGTAGGTCGCATATCTTGTAACGTTCGCTTATTTGAATTGCATATATATATATATATATATATATATATATATATATATATATATATATATATATATGTGTGTGTGTGTGTGTGTGTGTAATTACTGGTACTTTTTTATTGTTCAACCTAGGGACTACGAAAATCAGAACCTCGGTGAATTTGTTCTGTATCGACACACGATATTCAAGCAAGAGGTATAGTTGGATGAAGCGTTCGTGAATATCCTCCGTTTATGCTATAATATAACTAGGATGTCTAGCTGTGAAGTGGGAACTGTGTTGTCATAAGTGTGGAAGCCACAAGTGACAACACAAAGTGTTTCTACTTCACGGATGATGTGTTGTTGTTTTTTTCATCGACCTGAGTTTTTAGACAAAACTTAAAGGTAAGAGAATAACTTGCATGGATTTGTTCCCCCATTATATTAAATGCTTTTTACGACCGTAATACTACATCGATAACTGAAGTTCAAAACTTTAACAATATTTCTGATAGCTGTATTTTACTGATTTATCTCCTACATGCTATGCTTTAAATTCAGCTTAATGACAGATGCACACCAGAAATAAAATATCGTTTTGTTTTCATTAGCCTAGCTTAATAATAAAGAAACGGAGTCGTAATGTTTATACTGTAGAAGTTAAAATTTTTACTTTTCAATCATTCATTAATATTTAGATTTATTTACTCCTTCATTACTTTCTATATTCTTAAATATAAGTATACATTATTAATCTGTTTTGCTAATACTGTTTTTTTAAAAATATATAATTTTTGTTTTGGATTTCTTTGAGGATGTGAAGGAGGGATAATTATTTTAAAGAGAAACAAACTGAAACGGTCCAAGATATCTACATCCATCCCGTATTGTAAAGAATTAAAAGCTAAAACAAAGTAGCGTGTCAGTTTGCTTTTCTAAGTTTTGAAAACTTTGGAATATGAAGATTTCATACAGTGCCCTCAATTTAGGACAATTACGCAAAATGTGATGGAACAAAACCTAAGAATAACAAACAAGTAAATAACAAGAATGACTGTTATCTCGAAATAATGAGAGAGAGAGAGAGAGAGAGAGAGAGAGAGAGAGAGAGAGAGAGAGAGAGAGAGAGAGAGAGAGAGAGAGAGAGAGAGAATTATATATCACCCATTTCCTTTAAAAATAAATTACGTTTCTGCAGAATAATCACTTTCAATCATGGCAAGGAAATATAATTGAGCAACTTGCCATAATAAACAAGAAAAATATATTCCTCCGTCAGCTATATAGAGAATAATTATATCCCTTATAATGAGTCCAACCATGCAGAAAACTTTAGAAACGAAATATTGTTACTCTTTAAGAAATTAGTGCATATGAGACAAACAAATGGAAATATTTGTAATAGACAATATTCAATTTAAATTTCTTTAACCATGACACGTTTAACAGATTGTTAGAGCAGTTTCATAATCTAATACATATCTATATAACCTTATGTATGACTGTAGGTCACAACATAACTATGCAAACAACATCCACGAAAAGCACGATCGAAACTTGCAGACTTCTCACAACTATTTAAATCTGAGTGAATTAAATGTTATATTCGAATCTCGCTAATGTGTTATTTTTTTACACTTTAACCAACCATACATGGCAAACAAATAAAATAAAGTAATACAAAACCATACCTTATTTACTATTGATAGACGGCGGTGAAGCTAGTGGCAATGTCTCTGATTTAGATGTCGAGTATTTCCCCTCACTGACAGATCATATAAGTTTCGTTAATGACAATTTGCACTATCGTAAATCAAAGTTCAGAAATAAATATGATGTACATCAAGAGGATAATTAATATAAAGATCGGTAAAAATCTAACATAAATATTCCCATAGTTTTAGAATCAGGGCCATAGCCATATTCTGCATCAGAAACGTATTACCTTATCCTGATAGGTATGATATTATAAATAACATTTTATATATAGAGAATTTAACTTTTCTTTGACGGCATTTGATTCTTTTCTTGTCCGTGTATTTCATTAGTAATAACATACATATAAATATTATTCATCCTCATATGGATACCTATGTGTAGGAGGAAGCATATATATATATATATATATATATATATATATATATATATATACCTGAAAAATAGAGGAAATTAAATTATTGTTTCATATAAATATTATATTTCTGCGGAATTTCTATATTCGTAGACAACTCCAAGTGCTGCCAAATATATATGACTGGTTCGAGCTTTAGTGTTGCCCTCGCAAAGCTAATCTAAATATCAGAACGTATACCTCATTCTATTTAAGATACATTTCGACTGAATTTCTTTTAATTCTATGTTCCTAAATATTCAAGTTTTCCTGGAATTTGAATTACTGGGTCCTTACTCATCTCCCTTCAGGTATTTTATTTCAGTCAGTTTTCCTTTCCAATCTCTCCCAAAACAGGTGTGTGCTTTTAACGGACGATACATTCTTTGTCTATTCTAAATAATGATGCTTGTATATTGTTGTATGTTTCTATATTTTGTATGTGGGCTCAAAGGATCGTGTTTTCGTTTGTTAGTTTGTTGTATTTTCTTTTTCTTTTTGTAATGAATTATTCTTTCATCTTCTTTTTCTCTCATATTCTCTTAATGTCCACATAAGTGATTTATGTTGGCGTTCCATCCGCTGTTGTTTTCCCCCTGATCTCTTTTGATGCCCCACCGGTAGCTCTTGTGTTCCTCTTTACATTTTGTCATTAATTCTGGCTGTATCACCCTCTGCTAGTTTTCTGTGGCAATAAATCAGTAAAGATTAGTTCCAGAGGTGATATCTCCAATGTGGCGAAATCAAAGTTTCTTCTAACTGACCATTTTCCATGCCATGTATGTATGTATGTATGTATGTATGTATGTATGTATGTATGTATGTATGTATGTATGTATGTATGTATGTATGTATGTATGTATGTATTTATGTATGTATGTATGTATGTATGTATGTATGTATGTGTGTATGATTGTAAGTATTCATTCAGACAAAACAAACGCCAATAATGTATGTAACTTATTAAAAGACATCGTTGCTCTCAATGTTCAAATAAGAGAGCAAGTACCTATTTTAGTAGTGCCTATGCAAATTAAGTTTTTTTCTCTACTTTTTGACAATAACTGCGTATCAACCAATGTGATTTATTTGATTAGGCCTACCTGTTAAAAAAACCATGCAATATGTTCGACAAACACTTAAATAAGTTTCTAAGAGAATAAATAATCTAAATTTTCAGATAAATTTGTTATATAGGTCCTCAGTTATTCTTCAATATTTACAAATACTCACTCCCTACTCGAATTTTCTTTCATGCCAATATTTTATGATCATAGAGGCATGATTATTCTGAAAAAAGGAAAGCTATGGGATTAATAAGTTGGATACTTTGTATCATAAATGCCTTAATACTAAGGCACTATATAAATTTGTATAGAATATTAGTAAAAGAAATCATATGTTGCATATCCTTTATAGAAATTTAATTGTATGCATAATTGTATCATATATATATATATATATATATATATATATATATATATATAGAGAGAGAGAGAGAGAGAGAGAGAGAGAGAGAGAGAGAGAGAGAGAGAGAGAGAGAGAGAGGGAAAGAGAGACAGAGACAGAGAGAGAGAGACAGAGACAGAGAGAGACAGAGAAAGAGAGGGAAAATCAGCACGAGCAATGTGGTAGAATAATATTCGCCAAACAGGTCAGCTTAGAGATGTTTAATATTATCCTTATTATTATAATTTAATACATTAAATTCAAGCTTTGTTTCTTTATTTATTTGTCATCCTGTTGTTAGTGTTAGGAAAATATATTTAATAATTGTAGCATTATGTACAGACAAATTGACACCTAATACTACAAGTGAAAAATTTCCTTTAACCTATAAAGCCAATGAATATATATATATATATATATATATATATATATATATATATATATATATATATATATATATATATATATATATATATATCGACATTTGAAGGATAATGCTTCTATGTCTTATTTCCTTTTCTTTACTTTTCATATTACAGATTAGAATGTAGCGAATCCTTTCTGAATCCAAGCAATCATAATCCTTCATACTGGGAAGACTCCCTCTATCTCTGTGCATGCCCATTTGATAATGATAGGGAACCTGTGTGTTCACCGAGGGAACACCTTGCTTGCACCAGTACGATGGAGTTTCCAGGCCAACGGTATGACGACTGCAATGTGATATCGAATCGTTCAAGAGCGTCTCAAAGAAATGAAATGCATAGGATTCTGGCAATAAGAGCATCAGACAGTGAAACACATCAAGAGCGACATACATTAAATAAGGTAGTTGAAACAGTTAATCAATGTATCTTGAAGTATACATATTAGTAACCTGTTTTGACTTTGCTAAATAAGGTGAACATTTGCGTAAACTGTTTTGGTTTTGCTAAATAAGGTGAAATGTCATGTCATTTAGAAGAGTATGTAATTTTTCCTTATAGATAATACCATAAGGATAAAACATTATATTTGCGTTTCAAACTGTTAGAGAGAGAGAGAGAGAGAGTATAGTATGCCAAAATGACACAGACTTTACATCCGATGTAATTAATAGAATTGTAAACGTCGGTTGTCAAAAATACGTTCCTTTCTGTTAAGTAAATTTGATCATCAAAAGGTTAAAAAAAAATAATGAAACTATTGTTTTTTCATTTGGCATCGCATAGACTAGCTTCAAATGCGTTTGGAATGATGATGACGATACGTTGAGCTGATAATGAGGTCAATATACATTCCCATATGTCATTCAAGATTCATACAATGCCCCAGTTCGGAACATATTAAAAAAAAACGATTGTATGAATCCACTTAAATTAATGTATAAAAGATTAAGCTACCGATTAGCCGAGGATGTGACCAAGCAGTCTTATCAACTTGTGTGAGTGTCATATTAGCATATTTATATTCCGAATTGAATTTTAGATCAAGTCAAGTACTGAGAAGCCCCTGAATTCAAAACATTTGCTTAAGGTTAGAGCTTAAAAGTTTCAAAGTGAAATATAATGTCAATTGTATCACAATTTATATTGAGGTCTGAGTGGGTGGGTCCGATAATGCTTTATGAATGTTTATATCTTTAGCAACATCAGTTTTGGGGCTTAACCAGGAATGTCGTTGGAGATTGGGGGAGGGGTGATAAGCGTGCGTGTGTGTTCGGGGGTCTGAAAAAGTTTGCAAGTGTCTTCGTGATTTAACCGTTGGAGGGTGGGGGTGGGCGAAGCCTCGGGAGCTCTGGTAATTATAAGCATTTCCATGGTATAATAATAACCATTTAATTGTGAAAAGAAAACTTACCTTAGGAATCGTTTGGGTTTAATTTGTGCCCTTCTTATGTGCTCTGCCTCTGAACATTCATATGTATTGGGTATAACAAAAGAGAGAGGTGAAAACAAACAAAATAGAAAAGAGCTGAATTAAAAGCAAGCTGGTAGTTTGGCGGATAGGTACATAAACAAAAAATCACATTAAAAGACAGAAGGGCACACTCCATAACAAATACGTATAGGGATGGAATGGAAGCAATGTTGTTCTGTGTATTATTACTTATGTATTGAGTGAACCTTGGTTATTTACAAGATATCTCTATTGTTTCATTTGTACATATCTTCGTGTATTTGTTTTCTCTGGACGAAGTTATATTTAGTGATTGTGCTTAACGATAAAATTTTCATTTGAAATACGGGTTATTGAAATATAACTCGTTCATTTAATGTATCAACTTTAATTCATGCATTTGTGCTTACTCAAGCTATTTAGTTTTGACATAAATTTAAACTACTTTGAAGCAAACCAAACGTTTTATCAAAATATTCGTTGCTAGACTTCAATAATCAGTACGGTCTCGATTAATCAAATTTTATGTGTTTAGGCAGTTACAAATATAAAGTTATGCATGTTAATCGACAATATAATAGCTTGTTCTCAGTATAATTGGGGTATTACGTTTACTACATGAAACTTTACATTTGAATCCATTTAGAGGTCAGCAGATGATTACAGTGTGGAGAAAGCAAAAGATATGTGCGAGAAAATTTTCAGCGAAAAGTGTCCAAAAGATTTGCTTGAGGGCCTTTCAGACAACATCATTAGCAGGGAAAGTGCAATAAACGAATGTATTTTGGACCTTGTTGTGAGTATTATTTCATCACTATTAATACGTAACCAATAGGGAGTATGCTTATATTAGTTAAAGTCTCAATGCCGCTATTAATCATCAGTTACAATATTCATCCAATCTAACTCAAGGTTTGGAAGGAAGAACATGATTTGCCTATAAAACTCTAACAAAACCCGTTCTTTGCAATAATCAAGATTTTAGGTTTAAACGACATTCAGATATTTAGTTTACAATTACAAGGTATCAGCCCTTTATTGTATCAAAGAAAGTCGCTCGTAATTCCGATCTTTTCCCGGAGTGTTCCCAAAGTCTTGATGTGATACATTCGACACATTCCGTAAATGACTAATCTAATAACAGCATTAGCACGTTACGCATAAATTGATTCAAGAAGGAGTGAAGAGAGGATAGACTGTTTGGAAGACAAAGCGTGCATTAGATAAAACAAATACGACAAGAATGAGTATTGGTGATCATCTGTGGCGTTAGAATATACATTGAAGGGTAAACCTTTGCTGAAGACAATACGACACAGCGTGGTGTTAGTTTCACATGTTCACACGGTGACATCATTAACTTTACCATCTTTCGAAAGAAATTGATTGTCCCACGGATGTTGGATATCGACATCGCATTAATTGTACATATGTTGCAACTGACAAGGTATCTCATTCTGATGAAGAAATTACATGGCTCATAATGCAACGAAACGCCGTTATTATTTGGTTTTGACGGATGATGATTAGAAAACATATCTTTCAAGATAGAATATTATTTAGATGATTTAGCATATATTTCTTATTAGCACGTAACAGCGTCACAAGCGCTTTTACATGATGACAATTGTCTGTCTGGTTCATTCAAAATATAAGCAAAGTCTTGATGAGCGATACATTTTTATGAGGTGTCAGAAATTGGAATGATCCTGAAATGTCTTTTAAGGATTTTCCATTATCAATTTATTATTAAAGCTGATGCACCATCATAGATGCTAACGTCTAGATTTATCTCCTTATAAACTACGTTACATTATTGTACAAAATTGTAATTCATACCTTTTCTGGAGATGAACATATTTGCAATTATATGGTTTTTCTACTACAACAGAGAGAGAGAGAGAGAGAGAGAGAGAGAGAGAGAGAGAGAGAGAGAGAGAGAGAGAGAGCGCAATTTGAATGCTTTATGTAAAATATTTTGTTTCATGTTAGTAAAAATGTTCATGTTCATCTCTAACGCAGGATAATATTCATTGGTGTAGTGAGGATACAATGTAATATTTTCTAATGCAGATACGATATACGATATAATGTAATATTCTCAGATGTATTGAGTATAAAGTGTATAATTATCTGATGCAGTGAGGATATAATGTAATATTTTCTAATGCAGATACGATATAATGTAACTATATGATGTAGTAAGGATACAATGTAATATTCATTGATGTAGTAAGGATACAATGTAATATTTATTAATGCAGATACGATATAATGTAATTTTCGCAGATGTATTAAGTATAAAATGTCTAATTATCTGATGTAGTGAGGATATAATGTGATATTATCTGATGTATTGAGGATAAAATGTAAATATTAGCTGATGTAGTGAGGATAAAATGTAAATATTTGTCTGAAAGTCAGAGGGTGCCTTAGAACATTCTAAGTATAACGTTTTCGATCAATGAAATTATTTTGCCTTTCAGATCTTAGGCGACCTAAAAATGGCTGATAGTCATTGTTCAAGTTTAATAGCTGAGACGGAAAGATATATAAGAAAAGACAGCATACTTAGAAGCACCCACTCCACTGTAGTCCAGTCATTCTACGCTAGGACTTGCATAAATAACTGCAACTGGAATGGAAACTGTATCGATGGTTTATACATTACTATCGTATATGCCGTAAGTTTTTAATGTATTACTGTACAAATCTATTTCAAGCAACATTTGTTTCCTTACAGCTGATGCCTGGTGCATAGATTTGTTATTATTGCAAAGCCTTAAAATTTACCTGCACCTTTAAACTAGTATGAAAAGTGTTGGCCAAAAACAATAATAAAATATAATTTTGTATATATACATGTTTCGCCTTTTTGCATTAAATGCTGTTTAAAGCGTTTATGCAGGAGTAAACCTTTAGGTGTGTCAATGATGCGACTAACGTCCTGCAAACCTTAACGTAAACTGACCGTCAGGCACATTATAAATAAAACGGTTCAATGAGTGCATCTTTTCATTGTGCTTTTGTATCATTTCAAGTGCAGACTTGCATATAAAAAAGTGTGAGTGTGTGCGTTATTTTGGATTTTTAACGTAAAATTAACAATGTTCAGTCATATTACTACGATGTCTGAAGTGTGACAGTTTATAGTGATGTCTAACACTGGGGTGTCATGCCGCAGACTTGTAGCATCATTTCCGACTCGGTCACATTATCCTGACACCAGGCCGACCAGTCCTAACACTAATTTCTGAATGCTCAGGCAACTGTTAGTATCATGTTTGTAAGTCTTTGGTATGCCTTGGCCATGGATCGAACCCACGACCTCCCACATCCGAGTCGCACGCTCTAACCACTAGGCAACCGGAGCTGTCTTTAAATCAGTAAGTTTTATATTTATAATGTCTTTGAGAGAGAAATTAAATTGGTTGCGCATATCCTTTAAAACCTTAAACCCTCGAATCTAAAACACTTCCAGTGTAACAAAGTTTATATTTATTGTTTGAATAATAAATAGAGAAATATATGGATTAAAAAGATGGATCGTTATATTAATTAGGATCTTGTAGTCATACAATATGCTGTTTTTAAACCTTTGCAGGAAAGTGCATCTGTTATGAGCTCTACACTGGAGAGGATTGCTCTATTTCGATAAAGGACCTGCCTGATGTTTTAGATACTTACAGTGGAGGACTGTGCTCTACCAGCCTTGATGAATGTTGTGGATCTATCTCTATATATGGACTTGGTTTCGTGTCTGGAGTAACAACACAACAAATCATAACATTTGATGTAAAACAAGGAGATGAACCTGACATTGGAGGAGCAATTAACAGTCAGTGCTGTATATACATTCTATAAAATTTACGATTCATTAAATGACTTGAGAGTAATGAGAAAAAAAGAATAATTATTGTTTTTGACAATAAAAAGTATTTATTGGTAATTACCACTTAATTCTGTGAACACATATGAGTCTGATGAATTTTAAACTTAAGCATCGTATCAAAATTGAAACCCGATAAAGTCTTACCTTTTTAATCTTATCAAAGGCTTGCTTTGTTATGTTTTCGAAAGGTCCTTGCAAATGGAAAAGTTGAAATTCAAGATAAGTTGGTGAAAGACCTCCAAATAATAAATGCTTTCGAAGCAGTAATGGATGTTCCTTGCAAATCTCCAGAGCAAAGAGCTGCACGTTCTGATGACGACGGTTCCTTGTCTCTAGCATATGGAGCAACGGTATCTTTAAGCAATGACGGCTTCAATTATGGTGCGGCACAATCCTTTTACGTCTTTGATACTAAGTGCCAGGGATTTAAAAAGAGCACAAGTGGATATTTTTCCTACATACTGGTCAGTACAATAAGTAGTATAATACACTAAAATCCATTTTATTCAACAGCTGTCACATTTAGCTGTATGAAAACTTTGTTTACAATTTGTAAAGACACTAGACACTATATATATATATATATATATATATATATATATATATATATATATATAGATAGATAGATAGATAGATAGATAGATATATATATATAGATATAGATATATGTATTATGTATGTATGTGTGTGTATGTATGTATATATATATATATATATATATATATATATATATATATATATATATATATATATATATATATATATATATATATATATATAGATATATGTGTGTGTGTGTGTATACTTTATTACTGCTTTGTCAATGTAACATTTCACGAATTAATTTGGATTTTTGTTGTTGATTTAAAAGGCCTGTGTTTGGTAGTGCTAGATATAAACTATCATAACATAATCAGTCACTTTACATAGCGATACCAAATGGGAGTAGGAAAAATGCCGATGCGGTCTTTTCAGGGGTAGATTTTCTAACTGATTTACATTGTCCGAATATATTGTCGACTTAACTACAATTTGTCATGATGATGTATTAATCTAATGTCAAAACAAATAATAAGACGATTAAATACATGCTGATACAATACTCTAAAATAAAGATAATACTACGCAGGCCCGGTTTTGTTGCTGTATCACCCTGCGTTCAAGATGCTACTAATTACTGCATTTTCCTAAATTAAATTAAATTTTATTGAAATGATCTTATATCTTTCACTATTGTTATTAAATTAGTAAGGATTTCACGTTAAACTTTGCATATAACTACTTTTACAACTTCCAGAATATTGTGAGAAACTAATGTCTCAGCCATTGAATGTAGATTGGGAAGAAGGTATATAGACTTATGGCTCTAGTTTCACCATTGGTTTTTATTTTGAAATCGAATCAAATGTTTTAATACAGTTGAAGGTCAAATAGGGCCGGTGTTTCAGCATAAATTATACCCCGCCCCTCCCCCACCCCCCAAAAAAACAAACAAACAAAACAACAAACAATAGAGATAAATAAAATAATAAATAATGGCACCGGGATATACTTCCTACTACAAGTAGTCTTCTCGTTTTGGTTATTGACTTCCAAAAGTGTGCAAAATGCAAAACAGAATGAACAAGAGTGTTGGGATGAAAATTATGGAGTGACATTTGTTTGATTGTTATTCCATCCCTTGAACATATATTGGAGCTTTTATGACATTTTCTATTTCTTCAAAGTATGGAACATGCTATATTGATGGGGTCTGCTATTCAAAAGACGAGAATAGTCCGTCTGATGTTTGCAAGCGGTGCCGACCTGAAAAGGATCCTTATTCATTCACTAATGGTAATTTTATTACTTTCCTTGTTCTGAAATAGGCACATACAATTAGTTAGATGCACACATACCATTAGTTAGATGCACACATACCATTAGTTAGATGCACACATACCATCAGTTAGATGCACACATACCATCAGTTAGATGGACACATACCATTAGTTAGATGGACACATACCATTAGTTAGATGCACACATACCATTAGTTAGATGGACACATACCATTAGTTAGATGGACACATACCATTAGTTAGATGGACACATACCATTAGTTAGATGCACACATACCATTAGTTAGATGCACACATACCATTAGTTAGATGGACACATACCATCATTTAGATGGACACATTCCATTACTTAGATGCACACATACCATCAGTTAGATGGACACATACCATTAGTTAGATGGACACATACCATTAGTTAGATGCACACATACCATTAGTTAGATGGACACATACCATTAGTTAGATTGACACATACCATTAGTTAGATGGACACATACTATTAGTTAGATGGACACATACCATTAGTTAGATAGACACATACCATTAGTTAGATGGACACATACCATTAGTTAGATGGACACTTACCATTAGTTAGATGGACACATACCATTAGTTAGATGGACACATACAGTTAGTTAGATGGACACATACCATTAGTTAGATGGACACATACCATTAGTTAGATGGACACATTCCATTAGTTAGATGGACACATACCATCAGTTAGATGGACACATACCATTAGTTAGATGGACACATACCATTAGTTAGATGGACACATACTATTAGTTAGATGGACACATACCATTAGTTAGATGGACACATACCATTAGTTAGATGGACACATACCATTAGTTAGATGCACACATACAGTTAGTTAGATGCACACATACCATTAGTTAGGTGGACACATACCATTAGTTAGATGGACACATACCATTAGTTAGATGGACACATTCCATTAGTTAGATGGACACATACCATCAGTTAGATGGACACATACCATTAGTTAGATGGACACATACCATACCATTATTTAAATGGACACATACGTTTACTTTTAAAAGTCACAAATCACATGCAGTTTAAAACATCCTGAAAATCTATCCGATAAAATTTCCGTTACTCAGTTTTTAAAATACGGACTGATATTTTGGTGACAAAAAGACCTTGTTTGATCCTGATAAAACGATACAATGAATCAATTCAAAATGCTTCACATGTGTTGGGATAGTACAAAAACAGTTTCACCAAGACAACGTGTTCTTCTTTTCTCCCTTTTCATACAGCACCTTGCTCGATCTTGCTATCAGCTCTTTAAACAATACGCATACATCTTTCATAATGTCTTTTGTTTCTATATCACAATTTGTTTTATTTTAAAACTATTCAACCTTTATTACTTTTAGAATGCTAATTTGAGAAATGAAGGTCCGAGATGTACATCAAGATTAGATGTGAAATAGTAAGTATGTGCACAGTAATAATATAAATTAATGGACACTTCTTTGTGTCAAACTGGGTAAAGAAAGAATGGAAATGCCATAAATCGTCAACATAATCTCTCATCCTCCTCAGCTAATGATTTCAGTATTATGTTATTCATATTTGTCTTCCAGCAATTCTCATCCTTAGTGGTTTACCTTTATTTCATACAATATAAATATATGTAAAAGCTTACCAAAGTTTTACTATAAAGTGATTTTCAAATATCATTGCAAGGTATATATATATATATATATATATAATGATTAATGAATGATGAGACATTTATTCTTGAGCTACATTGCGGTTGAAAGAATGTTTGTATATTCGTATTATTGCGCGATTGGATGACACAAACGAAAATCCTCAAATTTCGCAATTTCATTGTGAAACAGAAGGGGGGGGGCCTTTTATGTTATATATATATATATATATATATATATATATATATATATATATATATATATATATATATATATATATATATATATATATACTAAAAGTTGAAGATTAGGGAAAACAATATTAACTAGTGTTTCACAATGTTTTTTAACTTTCAACTACATACACAAAAATAGAAAATGCTAACCTGACCCTTTCGTCCACACGCTAAGGACTTCATCAATTCCTCATGCTCAGTAACATATCTAGATCGGGAATAAGCCTAGTTCGAGTCAGGAATAAGCCCAGTTCGAGCAGATGGGGTGCGTGTGTAAGAAATCCATTTTTATCTGTGCACACAAATCGATGCTGAACAGGGACAGAGGCAGTTACCTTCGCATATATCTGGGAAAGTCTGTTACCATCGCTCACCATTCCATCGAGAGGTGTTGACAGACAGTAGCGATCACATCAGTCTGCTGATGAAGTCTGCTGTTTGCTTAAGGAGTTGAAAAGTTGAAGATTATTCGGCATGTTAAGCTTTCACCATGTATTAGCTATTTATTGCTATGCTTATCAGCGCAACTTATATGCACTTTTTCTATATATTTCAGATGAGGCTATGACGACTCTGTACGAAAATAAATAGCATTGCTTTCACTGAATTTGTCTTCCAAGTAGGAAAAGTTGTAAGAAAACTGGCCAACACCATATTCAAGGAATAGTGATGGGATAATAAACTATCATGGAAAATATTGGAAAACAAGTTATATATTGCCCAGATAATGTAGCTTTTTCCTTACAAATTAAAGTATTTTTCAACATTGCAAGTACATTTATTACCAATATGTTATTTTAATTATACAATTGTATAAAGATTATACTTCAAGTGTATCTAAATAAGAAAACGTTATAACATTTGTTGTGTATGGCTGGTTAATAATTAAAAATATTCAAAATTATTCAACAGATATGTATGAACTTATCAGGTATGTCATCTGACTAATTGTATCTTACTACACAATTCACTCTCATACCTGTCCTTTTCCTTGTGCACTTATAAGAGGACGGTTTTCAACTACTGCTAATTTTATTATTTTCAAACGGTCATTCAGCCTTTACTTTTTTACACTTAGTAAATACCTAGTTATACTGATTTGTGTATATTCACCATTACTTAGGGACAAATGTTGAAGTATCTGAGAGTAATATAGTTTTTACTATATTTTGATTTATTTATTTGTTGCTTGGTCTATTATCTATGGAAAAGTATTTAACTAGATAAGGCGATTCTTTCAAAAGTTATTTTGAATCATATTCGATACTAACGTTTTATGAGGCAATAGTAATTATGATTAACTTGTACTTAAAAAAACACCCTCCATACGTTTAAATAAAAAACCTCTACTTTTCCAAGCTTTCAAAATCCTCTTTGAACAGAAAAACCTTTTATTTTAACTTTCACATGAAAAGAGTATGATTGTCACATATACACTTGTAATATTCCAGTATGCGGATAATGTGTTATTTTACTGTTATTTCTATTATCACACTTTTATCGACATTTCCAGATCCAATTTGGTTTCATTTTGTTTACTTAGTTCTATTGATATGCATTCACTCACAGCCTAATGGTTCGATGATCCCGGGGTGGGGAATAGTTTAATTAGTGCGCCCCAAATTTGTGCTACAGAGTAGTTTTATGTGAGTTGTGAATTCCCCCCCCCCCCCCGTATCCCCTCCCGCCCCCCCCTCTACGTTTTGTGAAGAATAACCGGAGTTACACTAAGTTGAAGGTTAAATACTAGAAAACATTACCACTGCGAAAAAAAGATAACTCCCAACAAAGACCCTTAAACAATAGCACCCTATCAGCCTTTGGCACCACCACTGCATGCAATTACTTTTTAACAATAGTGTACCCTAAATGTACTAAATACAATTAAATTGAGAATTCACCTGGGAGTTAATGTAAGGTACTGCATATCAACTATTGCACATATTGATGCTATACCATGTACAGCTTTCACATCTTCTGTAATAAACCATTAGTAGAGATAATACCGGATTTCGTATTCCTTACCTATATACATATATATATATATATATATATATATATACAGTTGTGTGTGTTTGTGTTAATTGTGTTTTATTTCCTGCCAAGAGCATATCTATTGTATTATCTGCACCTTCACATATATATCACGATTTAATATTTTTCGATTTCCCATAAAGACCCAATTTTTGTTATTGCAACTCAAATAATGTAATTTGAATGAAGGCATGTTCTAGTTCTTTAGCGCTGCCATAGCTTTTATATTGCAATATATATTACAGTGATTCCTCCTATATTGTACCCTTGTTAAAAAACATGTCCTAATACATAATTATAATAACACATTCTTTTTAACTAACGTCTTAAGTTAGAAATAGGGTATTGGGAATATCAATAAATCTGATGGCAAGAGGAATGACCTTTTGACAAAGAGCGGACCATTGTAGGAAAGAATTGCGTTACGTGATCATCTCCTAACTTCTCTTAACAGCTTAGCACAAGGTTAAGTCCCTTGTTTAATGGTGTAGCATTTAATGCAGCAAGGTATACATTCCATGCCCCAAAATTCATTTTACTTAGAATTTGTATGTATTTGTAATTATTACTGAATTAATGTGAAAATGATTTTGCTATTAGCTACATGCTCTTTAATAATTTAGAAATAAAATTCTTTAAGGCTACAAAACTTTATAGTTTGGTGTTTAAGGTTTGGCTTTCAATGAGTTCTCATTACTACACACAAATTGTGGTTTTAGTTTAAGATATTGAACTAAAATTTAAACTCTTGGCAATGTTCTTTATTTAAACTATTTACATAATATTGTAACAGATAGATATGTCAGAATTGTATGAAGTTATAGGCTTTGAATAATATAATAATTGTATATGTATATCTAGAATGTTTAGCTTCACAATTCTGTTTTCCTGTAGAGTGTTGTTTTTGCTTAAATAAAAAAGTACTTTTCCTGAACATAATTTTATAATTTTGCCTTTCCGTACAGTTCAAACCGGGTACCCACTCGGAATCCAAAGCCATCTAACTATCATGCACAGCAATGAGTGACACCTCCGATAGGGAGGACAGAAAATATGTACTCTGTCTGACTGTTTGTCTGTCTGTATGTCTGTCTGTATGTCTCTCTTTCTGTCTTTGTCTCTGTCTCTGTCTCTGTCTCCCCTCCCTCTCTCTATATGTCTGTCTGTCTGCCTATGTCTGTCTGTCTGTCTCCCTCTCTCTCTCTCTCAATCCCAATCTGGAAGTTATTCCAGCAAAAATTGGAGATGGTGAAATCGTTCAAAATAAACAAGCTAAAGCTATCGTAGGGTAAGCATGGAGCGATCATAAGGTGAACTGGAGAAATTGTAAGGTGAGCTTGGAGCGATCGTAGGGTGAACTGGAGCAATCGTAGGGTGAGCTTGGAGCGATCGTAGAATGAACTGGAGCAATCGTAGGGTGAAGTGCAGCAATCGTAGGTTGAGCATGGAGAGATCTTAGGGTGGAACGGAGCAATCATAGGGTGAACTGGAGCAATCGTAGTGTGAGCTTGGAGCGATCGTAGAATGAGCTAGAGCAATCGTATTGTGAACTGGAGCAACCTTAGGGTGAGCTTGGAGCAATCGTAGGGTCAACTGGATCAATCGTAGGGTAAGCTTGGAGCGATTATAGGGTGAGCTTGGATCAATCGTAGGGTGAACTGGAGCAGCCTTAGAGTGAGCTTGGAGTGATCGTAGGGTGAGCTTGGAGCAATCGTAGCGTGACCTGGAACAATCGTAGGGTGAGCTTGGAGCGTTGGTAGGGTGAGCTTGGATCAATCGTAGGGTGAGCTTGGAGCGATCATAGGGTGAGCTTGGATCAATCGTAGGGTGAACTGGAGCAACCTTAGGGTGAGCTTGGAGTGATCGTAGGGTGAGCTTGGAGCAATTGTACGTGAGCTGGAACAATCGTAGGGTGAACTGGAGCAATCGTAGGGTGAACTTGTAGCGATTATAGAGTGAGCTTATATAAAAAAAAATAAACAAAATAAGTACATACTGACACGTGGATTGACAAAAACGTTTAAAATAAATAATGTTAGAAGGTTCAAATGGTCCTAATGTTATATTAAGCCTAGCAATCAAACAGTGAAATAAAACTTGAAAAAAAATATTCTTGTTAATGTAAACCTGGATGTTTTTAGGATGCCTATTAGTTTTAATTCTTATTGCATTCCTCACGATGTGAAATCAAAGAATTGAGAATACTGATGGTTAGTGAGTTTAAGTGAGACTAAGTTATATCATTTTGATGGAAGACACTAAGATTTAAATACAGTCTGATGGGAGAGTCTAAATTACATACATTTTCATGGCATAGACCAAGTTACATATATTCTTAAGGAATAACACAACTTGTGAGATACTGCCATTTATAAACCTTTAATCATTCAACATCCTGTTCTAAATAATCTTTTTAATATAGTTATTAAATTTTCTTGTTTGAATACATCATTATGTAATCTGTATTAACAGTTTAAGCACTAGTAGCGAAATTAAAGTTATACTATTATTTAAAGTATTACTACACGTTAAACAATTTCCAAATGGGACACCTGCTTGAAGGGCTAAGCATTTACTCGACAGAGCGCCCTCGGCCTTTCTCGGCAATCCAGAATAAGCACCTTGGATGTATGAAGAGGAATGATTTGAACATTTTTGGGGATAAACAAATATTAAAACAGCCCATTGTGACTTTTATATTGGATTTGTTTGAACAATGACGGTTTGTGAAAAGTCACAAACTAACTTGAATGTCCTTTAAGTCTAGAGTTTCCCATTAGTACCTACTTAAGATCTAATCACTTTTACATTGGCCGTCCTGCACCACTACAATTTAATTTTTTATAGTTGCATACTTGTTAGTGCCCAATATATTATTGATAATGGGAATTTGAATCAAATAACACATCCATTTTTATGACACAGACAGTAGATTTGAGTACATATTAATTAAATACATTTGGGCATTAAGATAACCAATTTAAACTTTATTTATTTAATGTCGATTACAGATTTTAATGTGATGATACCAGCATCCTAGAAACTTTGTTAAAGAAAAAAAAAACTTATGCTTAACCTCAAAACCTGAAATTGAATAATATATTGGAAGTGCAAATTCTAAGCGAAATAAATTTAGCCTGTTATTGAAGTCATCCAAGTAAAGCAAATCCTTAAAGTTCCATGATCTAATTTTGTTTTAGTTTTATACGAACTTGAGGGTCTTCCTCAAATAATTTAGAAAATACATGACATGGTCTTGAGTTTGGAGGAAGATGTAGAACACCGAGGAACCCATCAAGTTAGTTTCGTTTCTAAAAATTAGAACGTGTCAAAACCGCAGCACCATCTGGCATCCAATGAGACAAGAAACAAACGTTGTATAAGATTTTTATTTTTATTTCAAATGAAAAAGACTCAAACTCTATATGAAATTTTTTTTTAAAAAAATGTAAATAATACACATCCTATAGGAGGTTTCTTGGTAAAAAGTCAAAATGAGCAGCAGAAAGTCATTGCAAAGCAGTGCATACAAAGGTAACATAACCGTGTTCTTCCACTTAAGTAATAACTGAACTTTTTATGTCTGCACAGACAATGGCTGACAAATGATAAAAAAGTGAAATGACAAAATATACATCTGTTTGTTCTTGTCTTTTGTGGAGGCTGGGTAATGGCATCATAATAAATATTCAAGATGGGTAATGTTAACCGTAAAAGGCATAACTGGACAACTTAGTTAAGATAATTACCTGAATAGAAACTGTCCAAATACATTATACGCAAAGTGACATTATCTTGCTGATAGCATTTCCATTGAAAAAGTTTATTATGTCAAACTATCACCATCTTCTCAAAAGGTCTCCTCATGATAGAATGTAAACTCGTGTCTGATCAGATAATAATTTTGTATATTTTGATTTTATTTGACAAGGCCATAACCATGCCCAATCTCTAAGTATCTGTGAATAAATAAATACCAATTACCCATAGCTAGATTCACTCTCATTTGATAGCTATATTATATGGTCATTATTTACCCAAATGGACTGTCTAGAAAATTCATTTTTAAATTTGTTTTTAAGACAGTACCGTGTTTTAGTCTGCAACATACCACTCAATTTTCACATTTTTAACTGAATCGACAATTCACAACTTGTAAAGTCTGTGATGACAAGAACAATATTTCTGAACTAAATTAAAAGCAGGATGCCCAAGCTGGTTGACTAATATTGCTGAATTCCCAGGAGACATCTGCACAAATTAGATTTATGAAAGAACACAACCTAGGTGAATACTCTCAGAAACTTCATATTATCATAATTTTACCTACTTTACCATATCCTCATAATAATGTGTTCTAAAGTTAATGATATAATATGTACAGACTCCTGCTTTTAATTGAAGTCATTCATATCCTTTTTTATATCAACCCATTTACAGAGTTTTATAGAACCGGATCAGACATATATAGTCTCTGAATCAAGAAAGTCAACCTACGATTGCTCCAGGCTCACTCCACGATTGCTCTAGTTCATAATACGATCGCTTCAAGCTCACCTTACGATTGTTCCGGTTTACCCTACAATTGCTCCTAGCTCACTTAACGATCGCTCCAAGCTCACCCTACGATTGTTCAAGTTCACCCTACGATCGCTAAAATTCACCTACGATTTCTCTAAGCTCAACCTACGATTGCTCCAGTTCACCCTACTATTGTTTCATTTCTTATGTAAATTAAGAATGAAAAGTGGAGAATTTCATTTTGCTTCATTGCAACAGTTCATTGTATAATTATATAGATATCTGAAATCGAAAAGGCAAGTAGATCATTCTAGTCATTAATTAAGATTTCATGTGGAAGAAAAGAACTCGATCATTTTTTTTAATATTTTGAATACAGGTAAATATCCTGCTCTGCAAAAATATGATGTCACACTAGAACACCTAGATCTGCGATTTTCCTCTTGTTTCAAAGACATCCAATTCACAAGTTTTCACGCTCTGGTTGAGAATGTAATTTGCAAACGAGATGAAGTATGTACAAAGTAGAGGCACCAAAATTATTCACCTTATGGTAAAACCCACCAACTTATCTTGCTCTCTCCTTCTCTCTCTCTCTCTCTCTCTCTCTCTCTCTCTCTCTCTCTCTCTCTCTCTCTCTCTCTCTCTCTCTCTCTCTCTCTCTCTCAAGTCACGAGCAGAAATTATAATGCGAGTAAGTCGACTGAAAACGGTCGCACAAAATTTCGAAGTGCTGTTCCTGATTCCTGCATTTTGTTATTCGATGTCTAACCATTTCAAAATTTCAGATCTCCACGTCGTGCCAATCCGACTTCCGACTCAAAAAAAGAAAAGCAGAATAAAGCAAAACAATCAAGCTATATATATATATATATATATATATATATATATATATATATATATATATATATATATATAAACCATAATAATCAATTTAATTATTTAATTTTGTTGAAGTAATAAATGAAAATATAAGAGGAAATTACAGTTTTATGAATTGAATGCAAAAAGAGCTCGGGAAAGTTCGATGAAAGTCCAAATGAATGAAAAACCGGGAACCGTTAATTTACTGGTCCCCTGAGAATGGTGACGTTGTCAACGCAGCGTCGTGAAGAACTCTGATGAATAATGCACAACAGTTTCGGAAAAATATTTTGACAACTTAACGTCAACGGAGTAAAAGAAGAGCATTCAATAATGCTTTTATTTAGGACATAAATCTCATCATTCTGCAAATCACGTTCATCAATGTCTTTAGCAAATCTCTCTCTCCCACCTATGTCATAATTCCAACCATCTCTCATAAATATTTGCACAGATATATATGCTGTCTCTTAGATAAAGGTTAGGTTAAGTCAGTACTTTTCATTTTATCATTTCTTCTCTAATACAATAGACCTATTTTTGTATAGTTTACTTTTAAATAGCACGAGTGTCCTCCCCTGTCTGACACTAGCGGAGATTAGTTATATCAATGAATAATATCTTGTTCAGCTCATGCAATAAACATCAGCAAACACCATTATATGACAAATTTAATACGTTGACATTTCTGAATAATCATCTCTCTCTCTCTCTCTCTCTCTCTCTCTCTCTCTCTCTCTCTCTCTCTCTCTCTCTCTCTCTCTCTCTCTCTTGTTTCGATGGTCCACATAGACGGAGAGAGAGGGTGGAGGAGGAAGGGAGAGAAATACCTAACTTAAAGTGTTGTGTATAGCGTTCTTTGTGCTTATATGATGTTAACGTTTGTACAGTCGTTTTGCAATTGTTATACATAATCAATGTGACCGCTCCGGTGGCCTACTGGTTAAAGAGTCCGCCGCGGTAGCAGGAGATCGTGGCTTCGATCCCAGAACGGGTCATACCAAAGAATCACAAGAACGGTACTAACAGTTTCTTCGCTTGGCGCTCGGCATTACGAGGTTAGTGTTAAGACTGGTCGGCCTGGTGTCAGGATAATGGAACTGGGTGGAACATTATACTACATGTCTACTACATGTCTGCGGCATGATTCACCAGTACTAGACATCACTATAAACTGCCTCACTGCAGACATCGTAGCGATATGACTGCAAAATTGTTAAAGTTACGTTAAAAATCCTAATAACACACACACACACACACACACACACACACACACACACACACACACACACACACACACAAGTTAGAACAACAAACTGAATTAATATATTAATTTAGTTTTTTAACTTCTTTCAATCGATACTTCCTTGAGGTCGGTTTATAAAACATGCCTGTATAAGGAAGTCGTTAATGAATCAAAACAGGTTGATAATTTTTTAAAAATATTTTCTGTTTTTGTACTATTGAAAATTGCAGGAAAAACATTTGCTGAAACCAAAATATTGATGACATCGAATAAGGAGAACATGGGAGATAACTCTGTGAAATATGCGCAGTTGAATGAAGTTGTATTTACTGCCCAAGAAATGTTGTACAGTGGATGTATAGCTGACGATGTGAAGCAATAAGAAAATGGCCTATTCGTCTTTTTAAAACTCCACACTCTAAATACGTCTTGTACATATAACTGACATTTAAATAGCTTATATATTCCCCATTGCTCTTCCTTTTGTTTTAAAGATAAAAGTAATGTATCGATTACGATATCCGATATTTTTTTTTAGGCTATGCAGTGAAAAACTTGTATTTTGCATGTAATTATAATAATTCACCGGAGTGATTTACAATTAAATAATTTCACTGAAGCCTTCATAACAAGATAGCCGTGAAATGTGAAGTTATTTATAGATTTTTACCTGGTTGAGTGGAAATGATGACCGCATCACAACAAGACGACGCACGTTCTAATTCTACAATGCGCGAATTGTTTTCCTTGTGTTATTTTACTTTGAATTAGTTATTTATAGATTGTTAGAAAGTAGAATTTTGTAATTATTTAACTATTTATATTTTCTGTGAGGATACAGTATGGATTCTGTTAATTACATCTTCATAGAGCACATCTTGACAGCCAATAAAATCGAACATAATGTAAAAAAAAAATTGTTGGTTATCAGTGAATAACGGGCCGGGATATATTTCATAATGCGGGTGAATACGTCGTGAATCCTGAAGATTCTGCATTTTGCACTTACTCGATGAAATATATCCGTTATTGAACTATTTAAATCAAATTACCTCTTGATAGAACTTACACGAGTAGATTTAATTCATTCTTAATTTGGCTGTGTTGCAAGTCGAAATAAATAAATTTAAAAGAGAGAATAATGATATTGAAATATCAGTCATAACATTTGCCACCTAATCAATCATACAAATTAATACATTGCAGTGAAATAGACATAACTTAATTTGTCTTGCATATACTCAAGATATTGAATCAGAAAGTAAAATATATACAAAAACCAAAGACTGTTATTATGAAGCCTATTTTGGATTACGCTGATCAGTTCGGAAGACCATGTTATGTTTTCGATACAAGCTGAATAACTTCGACTGTCTGAAAGTCTTGTATTCTACCTCTCATAATGCTTCTGGACACGTGTAAAGCATGCTATGTATATCTAATTTATATATTTTTTTTCTTAATGAATGTCTGTTTTTTAAATTTGCAATTTGTATTTCACCTTATCCAAAATCAAGTTCATTGTGTACCATACAAAGGTAATTTATTTTAGTAAAGAATCTAATAATAATTAAAACAGTCTCTGTGAGTGTGGACTAATTATCCATATCTTACTCTGAGTCTCGGATATTGGAATTATTCCACGAAAACAACATTGGTCTGGGATATTGGAATTATTCCACGAAAACAACATTGGTCTGGGATATTGGGATTCCCCCAGGAATAAAACTAGGGCGTGGCCAATACAAATGTACGTACCCATTTCAGCAATACTGTCTTCTCTCTGTACGTATGTGTGTGCGGGTTTAACAAGCTGTCTGTGCGTCAATAAGGATATGGAAGATGGTGTAAACCATCAAAGCCATACAAAGACAAAACCTCTAATTTGTAAACTTGTGGGCACGATGGATCTATAAAGGGTGTTTAAATCGACCCATGAATTCGGAATAACTTTGGTTAGTCTGTGGACACGTGTACGTGTTATCAAATATGTATGAATGATGTGGCTATACAAATGACCAAATCATATTTTGGTTCTAATTGATTGTTTGGGTCATTCTGATTACATTATATTATTGGAATCTTACTTTGATTATAAAAACTTATTTTAATCTTTTTTTCATTCCTTCAGATTATCTGAATCTCAATTTCAATGTAGGAAACTACATCTGGTTATCTGAATCTCAATTTCATTGTAAGAAATTACATTTGATATCTAAATCTCACTTACATTGTAAGAAGTTACATGTTATCTGAATATCGCTTACATTGGGCGAAATTACGTGACATTATATGAGCCTTCTCATCAAACATTTGTATATAAACCATTTGTTTTTTCTTCCTATTTGTGAAAGTTTTGGATAGTGTAATTCAATAAGACGTATGTTTTAGATCGTGTACGAATATATATATATATATATATATATATATATATATATATATATATATATATATATATATATATATATATATATATATATATATATATATATATATCGAGATCCATTATGCATTGGAAACATACTGGCATGGGCAGGTTTGTATGAAAGGTAAATTTTAGTATCATAATTAATATTCTTGTACATCCTTTGCTGAGAGAGACATCAACAGTTGTAAACTAAAACCTATATTGTAATAAAAGGACGAAATTGCATTTTTTAAACACAAACAGCATGTTATAATACATTTACATGTGGCAAAGGACAACAAGAATAATTATGATGTATACATAAAGCAGAACTTGAAATTCACACGATCCATAGATGGAGACGGAAGACAATTATTTGTGATGACAATAACTTCATTTCTGCAAAGATTTTCTTTCAAGAAAAAATTTATATAAACACATTAATAAAACACTAAAATAAAATGTACAAGATGAGCATAGCATGCAACATATCCAAACACCATATCAGTCTTGCGTGGTGTAATCAACCAAATACAATAATAATGCTATGTTACGACTTTGAATACAACTGATGTGAGTGACAGACATATATATGAAAGAGAGTGACGGAGATAGATAAAAAAGATATAGATATGCATGATTAAAAGACCTATAGGCATGAATGAGTCAGACAGGAATGAATATGAATGAGATAAGGCAGACATTAGAATGATTGAGAGAGACAAAAATCAGTATGAATACGAGAGATTGACAAATATACGCATAAGGGTGACAAGGATAGGCATGAGGGACAGAGATCGGTAAGTATAATAGTGACAGGGAAAGGTAAGAATTTGAAAGATAGATGGGTATGAAGGAGGGAGGCAGAAATCGAGAACAAAAAAAACAGACCAACTTTTTAGGCGTTTTCTAGACTTCCTTCTCGTTAATATTTTATAGAAAGGTCGAATCGACAAACTAAGGCTTCCTAGTAAATATTTAATAAACGGGTCGAATCGGCAAACTGAGGCTTACTCGAAATCGTGAAAAAAGCGTCGACGAGGCAAAGCAATGCTTGCTCGTCGACGCCATGGTAGTTGGAATTCACCCCCTCTGCTGCTATGGGTTAACAATTCTTTTACGATGCAAATCATTTAGGACTTCACAAACAGACTAATTTGTAAAACTTCACCTTGTAGATCAATTAGATTATTGGACTGGTCAGTGAGTTTGAAGTCAATTCTCGTTAGTGAATCATTATGACATCGCATATAGAATGGATTAACCGGAGACTCAATAATTAGAAATCCTGGAGGAGCTATTGGTGCAAATGAGTATAAAATATATCCCTGTTGAGCTTGATTTGATTTTTTTGAAAGCTTCCTTCGATAACATCGCATACTAAATTTAATGCTATCACTGAGGTTATTTTCACGTTGAACGGAGCAATATGCCTGCCGCCTCCGTCTGGGTCATTATTATGTTTGAGGATGGTTTTTTGTGGTTCTGTTAATTTTTTCCATGCGTCATGGATTTTTTTGAAACCTTCATCGATGGCATTATTGAGAGATTTTTTTAGTTCTGAGATATTATATCCGTGTAGTTTGAATGTAGGAATATCTTCTACGCGTATATTATACATTGTCGCAAACTCTGTTCTCGTTTTAGGATTACTGTCACCTAATACCTCTTGAATGATTTGCAGATGAAATATTTCCATGTCATCGATGATTTTGTTTCCACGACGCTGATAAATTCATCTCGGGTGAGAGTACCGGATTTAAGAGATATTAACAACAGTGAAATATCGTCATTGGACGCTGTGAAATGTTCAGTGATTTTACCCTGTCGAGTTGTGAATCTATTAACGCGATTTTCCATTATTCCAGTGAAAAAATTCATTTTGGTGTAACCGCTATAGCTTTTTACTGTATTTTCGGGTTTTATCCTGTCGGTGATATAATCAGATTTGTATGGTTCAGGTGGTAAATTAACGGTTTCTCTTTGAGGTGGATTTTCAGGCCAACCCAGTATTGTTCTTATAGAACTCTGATAGATGTCTAAGGAATACTCTGGTGAGTTTATCTCGATCGCGGATGATAACGTCGGCTCGTGGACCGTTATAGCGATTTTCGATTCTGCTCCAGTAATAGATTTTATTCTACGCTGGAATTCAGCATTGATTTGTTCGATTTGGTATGACCCGGATGGTATCGAAACAACATTCCAGTCTGGAGTCCCGTCTTCGCGATTCTTATTTGCAAATACTAAGCTGTTATTCGGTTGTTGACCGCCAAATGCTACCGACCTAATATTAGGCTAACTGTGATACACTCGTAATTTTGCTAACGCGATTTTCTTCACGGGGACTGGGATAGGGAAATTTACACTGAATTCAGGATTCGTTGATGTAATTGAGATCATGCTGGTTTTCGGTTTTGTGTTCTCCACTGTCTGGGCTGTGTTCTCCGCTATTTGTTGAAGTAGTTCTTGCGGTGTTGTCATTGTTATTATACTTATGTTGCATTTCTAATTTTTACATCGTGGAATCTTAAATACTTACAATCGCTGAGAACTCACTATCGGATATTAATGTATCATCGAGTGACGACGATATCATCGAGGATAATTGCGAGTACGCGGTTGATACAACATGAAATTTAATTATGTAATCTTGCAGTTTACGCTGGCTGCATGATGATATTTTTTTTGTTATTATCGAAATTATTCCCGCGATTGTTGTCGCCGCGGATATACAAATTGGAACAGTTATCGGAGCAATCATTGTCATCGAAGATAGTATAATACCAGCTCAGGCGATTACACCACTCACCGAGTACACGGTAACATCAATTGCGGTGATTCTTCGTCGGTATTTTTTATTTTTGTTTGATACTCCTCGGCGAGGGTTTTGAGTCTAGTTTGAAATTCTCTGACTTGATCATAGCGATATTGAGATAAATCAGTTTACGATTTCAATTTAATTGTTTACTCAAATCCGCTACGAATTCTACATACCATGATACTGAAACCCTAACCAAATTTTTGTCAGTGGATGTTATCGTGAACTGTTCAGTTGTATCCTTGTCGATGATCGCTGATATCATATTGTTGACCCCAGATGAACTCGACGATGATATATTAAATTGAGTCGATGTCACTAGTGTTAATCAATAAATACCTTTGACGGTTGCAGTGATATCTAATCTGTTGTTTGTGGGTGTCCACGCAAATGATCCGTGTTGGATCGTGTATACTACGTTGTTGGTTTTCGCATGAGGGAGTTTTGTTTTTTCAACGATTGTTATCATCCTCGTTGCATCTTCCCTGAATGCCTCGATGGTGTTTTTCATCTCATCGATGGATTTTTTTTTATATCAGGAAGTTTTATATCAATTTTATCCAGCGTGGTTGCAAAGAATTTCTCAATGATATTTTTACGAAATGATGTAAACTTTTCAACGTGATCTGCATATTTGCTTTGAAATATTGCTAGTTCCAACATAGAATCTTTTATCTTTGTCAGATTTGGTGTGGTCACCGGTGGATTTCTAAGGAAATCTAATAACGGTTTGTCAATATTGTTAATTCGTTCCAAGACAGTTGATACGAGTACACCTGGTTTGAGTTTACCCTGATCGGAAAACAACGCGATAGTGCCTTCGGGTACGCTGCTTTGTTTAACTAAAATATCATCCAGGAAAACATTACTAGATGTCAGTTTACCCTGACGATCTTGAAATACAACTATTTCATTAGGATCAACACTTGCTAAGTTCAACGTCTCAGCTATTTCATCTTCGATTATTTTTTTTATATGACCGGTTGCAACGCTATCGGGTTTCTTGGACGGTAATAGAGGTCGTTCCCAAATATCAACCATGTTATTCTATATAATCCCTCTCTCTCTCTCTCTGTCTCTCTCTAAAATCTCTTCGTTGCAAAATCATTGATGCCGCCAGCGATTACTCGTATATTCATTTACGACAATATGTAGTGGTTTTCCAGATGTTGAAATAGCGTTCAGTACCTTTAATACTTCGCTACCACATATTGGTGGGTTATTCATTTGTTTTTTTTGGTAGCGTAGAATACCAACGAGGAGTTTTTAAGCGGTTTATATAGCGGTTAAATTCCCTTGGCGGTGCTAATCCATATGAATCGAAATAAACGTGGATCAATCGCGTATGCAACCCAGTGGGTTCCAGGTCCGGTGCTATTATCGAGATTAATGACACCGGTTTCGCGCTGTTTGGTTGTGCCGGCAACTGATCTTTCATAAAGACACCTCTGAAGCTTTTAATCGCGAGTTTTTATCAGCATCAAGTAAATCAAAATTGGACATAGGAATCAAAGATTCCACAACCATAGATTCCTCAGTCAAAGACTCTCCAACTAGTAAACCGGTCCTAGTCTTAGACCCTTTCCGCTGTACCATGAATACGGAGTTCCTGGTAGTCTTAGACCCTTTCCCTTTTTTTATATCCCTTCCCAGTTGCTTTCTTTAGTGCCATTTCTGCCGCGGTACCAACGGCTCCTAACGCTGCCGCTTTAGCCACCGCTGGGGCGCTGCCGCAATCAACGCTGGTAACGCAGCTAACAACGGGAATATACCGCCGGTTTTAATCACATTTTTGATCGCAGCCGCAGAGAGAGTAACCTGAACACCTTTTTTATTTTTGAAAGCATCAATGAAGTGTTTTACTTGACGAATCGTCAGCGACAATTTATTCGCACCGCCAGTCATCTGATCGGGTTTCAATGTTATTGTGGTTCCGCATTTTTTAGCTGATTCCGATTGCAATTTCTTGAGTTGACCGGGGGTTAACGCAACATTAATATGACTATATGACATTATACAATAACAGATTGATCTAATTGTTACATATTTTCTACCGGTGCATCTAACTCTCATTCTTCCGCCAACACCTTCAAGAAGCATTGATTTGTCGCTGAGAATGACAGCAACCGCTCTATAATTAACACCACCAGGGATGTCTACACGAGCTCTAAAGTGTATATAAACGATGGACTGTCTTGTTAAATCAAGATCTTACAACGAAAAGTAATAGATCGGATATAAATTTTTAAAATCATACTGTGATATTTGTAAACCAGTATCAACATTTTGATCGCGTGCCATATATGTCAAGAACCTGTGATACACGCGTGCAATATAATTGTTGTCGTAATCAAGTTGTATATCCTCGGATGGTTCCTGTTGGCCATTTATTCTCAGCGAGACTTCACTAACGCCTAACTGATCAAATATCATATGACTACGTTCTTGATTGTTTAATCGCTCTCTATTCTGTAGCGCAACAAATATATGACGCGGACTTGAAACACCTTGTCGCGCTGCCAGGTGCCATGTAAATGTATTAGTGATATTAGAATCTATAGTATCTGTGGACACCGCTAACCCACTCAACAACGACTTTCCTCCTTGGTCCATAAATGATAGTAATCGCCCCTCTGCGGTGATTGATGGAGTCAACACTGGCATCCACAGTGATAGTGTAAATAATCTAACTTTACCCTCAGCAGCATGAGCAACTCGCCAAATTGCATCATTATCAGTACCCTTTCGCACGAGTACTACCGTATGTTTTGCTCCATAGATGACTTTTCGGACATTTCTGCAGAATCCAAATATATGATGCAGTGGAATCGCGCATGAGAATCGTCGACGCTCTCCTTGTAGCATTTTGCTTTGCGTGTTGCATATCCTAGATTGTAATCAGGGTTAGCGCTTCCGACAATATCAAACGCAGCTCCTGGTCTAGCTCATAGGTATTGGGGTAGTCTAGGTTAATTGCAGTAGCCTGTGGTGTCCGTATTTTAATATACGGAGAGTGATTAGGGTGATCAGTATAATCCTTAGCGAACATCATAGATGGACCTGCCGATCTTGTATAATCGTCAGAATATCTTGCTCACCCTATTGTTGTTGTTGCAACATCAACATCATTCTCAATGGTTTCAATTTCTTTTCCATCAATGAGATATCTAGCGCTAGGAAATAACGCCATGATCCGATTATTGACAAAACCAAATCGGACAAGTGGGTCATATGCATATGGTGTATGAGCTGCGACATTTGTTGCGAGTTCTCCTTGTACTTCGATAAATGCTTCACACGGTAAAAAATATTTACTGGTATCATGAACTTGAATTTCAATTCTTGATCGAAGATCTGCTTGTATTGCTTGATAAGAATAGAATTGATAATCACGTACAGAATCATCCTTGCGCACTGGGGCATCCATATCAAACTCTGGATCAGGTGACTGTTTGAACATTTTATTATATACTCGTAGATCTAAATCGTAAAATTTGTAGGATTCTCATCGTCGTCGTGGTTTTTTAAGCCACTTCCCGCTATCATATTTGCGGTTATGTTATCTTGGGCGTTAGTCATCAACGACTTTAGTTTCTGATCCACTGCGTTATTTATTATTTTACTAACACTCGCGGGCATTTCCGCTGTGGATGGTAGTGGTCCCGGTTTATTTCGCCGTCGAACTAGCGCTGTTAGTTTATCCCGAGCGGCTGAAAACGCTTTTCCGGCAGCGTCTCCAACGGCGCTAATACCCTTATCACGAATAACATCAATAGCTTTCATCGATAACTGTTTTTCTAGCGGAGCCACTTTTGGAGCCATTCTTGCAAATAACCCTGCAATTGTATCACCGAGACCATCACCATAGTATGTTCTATAAACTGGAAATTGCGAATTAACTACATAGACGCTGGTTGGTTTGTCATGGTTGTAGTGTATGATCATCTTATTTAAATGATATTTATCTAATGAAAAATCCAAAGGATTTTCGACTTAGTCGCTGTGGTAACCATCCGTAGGATTTTCCACTAACTCGTCAATGAAATCTCGATATGTTGCAATGTTCATGATGCCACCTTGAAATAACCGCATGCAGTTATCAGCTGCTTCATTGATTATTTCCAGTGAGTTATTTCCAGCTCGTTTTCCTCCGATGAGAACCTCTAATCGTGATATATCGCTGAGAACTTTACCAGGACAACTAACTAAACCACTACCTGAAATTCCACTTTACTCTCTTAATCCCTCCCCGGTTGCACCATGTGTTTCTCGACTTTGTAAATCCTTAAAAAAAAATTCAACATGATCTATATAATCTTCATCTCGATTAGATGGTATATACAATGGTTCAAGCGAAGCTTGGGGTGGTAGCTATTGTTGAGGTTCTTCTTGTTTTCTAGGCGAGAAAGATATTTACTTTGAATATTGTTGTCGCTTTCTTTGCAATTTTTGCTGTTGTTTAAACTTCATATTGATTATACACTATACCCACCGCATTGATATACCCTATGTATGATGTATTATCATTATCAATTTGACTTGTTTTAGTTTTGATTTTGTAGAATACATCAGCCCAATGTTTTATACTTCTAATATACTTATGATGTTCTAGCTTCAACATTTTTTTCTATTTTCATAAGTCTTAACAACAAGCGCAGGAATTTCTGCTAGTTTAGTCTCATCAATTGTTGCTAACCCTTCCTCGTTAAATCTCGCGCATAAATCATCTACTGTTCTTTTTGATTCAGGTGGTTCACTAACATCACCGTGGAGACTTTGTACAGCTTGTTTTGTTTGTTCAGTTTCCGCTGCTATTTGTTTCAAGTTCACCAATAAGAGGTTTTTCTTTTCTTTTTTCCCCCGTCTCGTGAATATCCCCCCATATAGCACGCTCAGTAGCTGATATTACCCCCTTCGTTGCTGTGGTTATTGGTTTAAACAACTCTTCAGATCCCAAAGAAAAGTCAGTTTGTAAACTCTCTCTAGCTTGCAGTTTATTCCTGACAGAGTCACGGATTGGCATGTAGTCGCTCACGAGCCACTCTAGTCATTAATGACTCATTAAACATTATTGAAATCGTAAATAATTTTCCAATTAGGTTACGAAGAGATTTCAATCTGAATGCAGTGATTTTGTCACCCGAAAATAATTTTAAGTGGAAAAGTCTACGGGAAATCCCATGCAGCATCGACGTTTTGACCCGACTGACACCAACAGTCATTTTTGGTCGTTTTTGTCGTTTTTTGGTCCTTTTTTAGTCATCATTGCTTGATTTTAGTCAGTTTTTGGCCTAAAACATCATAAAAATAATTTTAGATGGAAAAGTCTACGGGAAATCCCATGCAAAATCGACCATTTGACCCGACCGACACCACTGAAAATCAGTCAAATTATGGCCAAAATCAGTCAAAAAAGGCCAAAGTCGGTCAAAAACGACTAAAAAAAAGTATTTACTATGAAAACTTCAGTAATAAAAAATATTTTACAACTTCCTTGTAGTAAAACACTCATTGATAAATGCCAGTATATAATTTCACCGCTATTGTTGACTAAAACAGACCATCCGAAGGGGGTTTTTCGTTTTGTTCAAGTAACAATCTTATATTTCTGATTTTTGAATTAATTGCTCTTTTTTTCATATTCCTCCCCTTAATTCCTTTCTTATTTTTTCCACGATAGTAAATAACGGGACAGACTTACTGACGTCGTCACAGCATAGAAGGGAATCGCGAATTGAATTCTGAATTCCTTTTATTACTGCATATTGTTTGGGTAGTACATATTTGTTCTTGTTAGCGCCGTATTCAATGTCCTGGAAGTCGGACATAATTTGATCGCAGTTTAAACTATGTGATATGTAACCCCCCCCCTGAGATTTCAAACTTAAAATTTTGGTTATAACCTCATTGATATTTTGAGAATTCATATTATTGATAATTATATATTTCTAAATAAAAAATATATTTCCAGAGATGGACGCCTCAAACATAAACGAATTGAATTTTTTGTCCGGTCTTTTTTGAAATCGCAGATCGATAGATTCCTTCTGCTACTTTTCTTACAAATATCGAAATATCCACCAGCCTCATACATAGATTGGAATACAATTTCCTCTTTAGTTTCCGTATTAACTGATTTTACGAGTCTCGCTTTTTTCGAGTATTGTCCAGTGTTTCCTCGTTTCAAATTTTCACTTTGTTTAACAGCTTGTAGATTTGATAAAGATTTGTTCTTAGGATTGGAATCAATGTGATTGATAACAAAACCATCCTTGATCAATCCATAGAAACATTCGTATATTATTCTATGATTAAGATGTATTTTCCATCCGGCTTTAAATATCAAATACCCCATACCATTATCCCACCCAACTGGTTTCTTCAGTTTACGATGTCTGACAATACCATAACTGGATGCTTCATAGTTTGTGATCAATTGATGCGGTCTGAATTCTTGATTCATTTATATACTAATACTAGTTGTCTAATTCATTGTTTGGTTGAATTATTACATTTGGAAATCTTCCGATGTAGTCTTGAGGAGTTCTTATGAATTTGTCATTGACGCTGTCAGGGGTAGAGTCATTGATGGAATTCTTAGTGGAATCCTTAATTCGTTTATCATAATAACGCTTTAGCTCTCTGTATCTCTTACCATCACAACTCAGACACAACTGTGATTTACCACGCCCACCTACCCCACATCGTATGCAGGGTAGCGGACCAAGGCTTCCACGTCGAAAACTTTGCATATGATATCCATAGAACTCCTTTCTGCATGATTTGTTACACGGGTTTACTGATCCAATCATAAGCCATTTGCAATGATTCATTATACAATAAATTCTCTATTTAAATACTTGTTTTAATTATAGCATGAATGAGTTTGAGAGATTATCGAAAATTACGCCTAGGAAAAATGCTAAATTCAATCTCGATAGAGTCTCTGATAGAACCATGATGGGTAAAATCAGCGATTATTTTAATGAATTCAAGCGTGACGAAGCTTCTCACTGCTGGTCGACATTTCGAATCAGTGGTGAAGTTGATGCTACCATGAACGATAAAAGCGCAGCAGTGATAATTTAGAGTGAAATTCATTATCCGTTCAGACACGGGAGATTGGATTATCAGGGATAAATTTGAACCCATCTTGAAGGATAAAAGAACCGTCGTTGTGAGTCAAGATTCCAGACCAGGAATTCTGACTGGGATTGACAAACCATACTACGAGAGATCCTATCCTGTAATCGCAGTTGTTTATGGGATATATCCGTTAAATGATAAACCGAGTATTGAAAAAATAGCACCGATGAAACTATCATCGCTGAATTGTGTAGCAGAACGAGTATTAGAACACTTCACAAATTCGCTGCGTGGAAATATATTGACTGATCTAAGACGCAAAAAAATAACCGAGTGGGGACTAACAGTAAAACAGCGTGGGGAAACAATTCAGGATATAACCAAATTGGGAACATCATTAAGATTCCCAATATCGGTAATGACGATAACAGGCGAGATATTATACGAACCGAAATATAAATCGAAAGGAGCTCCAATCAAAATTATTGATCATAACGAACACGCATGGACATCTTCAGTAACAATATTCCCGCGAAATAGAACAATAAAGTAGATACCCACGGAATTCTCTCCAGAATTCTCTGAGAAAAAATTGTTCGATGTTATTTACCAGTTGAGTAAAAACGATCCGGTGTCAGTGTGGTTACTTCACAGTACTTAAAACCCCGACGGTGGATTCGATCAATTTGTAAGACCCAATGGAGAATTATACCGTACTAAAGCCCTCCATGACAAGATGAAAAAACTAGCTAGTAGTTTCTCGAAACATTTCGACGACGAACAATTATTAACAAATTGCTTTACAATTCCGTCGGTTGCAGCTCATTTTGCGAGAAAGAGAAACTCGTGGAAACCAACAAAAGCTGAATTTTTATCAGACATCAAATCAAGCTGCATTGAATATAACTACGGCGGATTATGGAATACAAAATATAACCCCGAAATCATTATTTCGGTTGATATAATCGCGTGTTACCCGGGGAGTTTTCTCAGGTACGGAGAATGCGCTGAATACTTCAAGCGATTTGGACATCCCACCCATGAGATGGCACGTATTGCGATTAATGGACCACTACCCGATTTTGATTTAACCGGATTTGCTCGTGTGGTATCATTTGAATTGGCTAAAGGACTTCATCCGTGCTGTTATGTCTGGATTGGTAGACATATGTCTGTGAAACATTGGATGCCAATAGTGCTGTTACGGTATATGATTGAGTGTAGCATGCTGATACCGTTGATTGTCAGTGAAGCAATTATATCATATCGAGCACAGATTCAAGTCTGGTTACCACCACAACCTGATCTAGATAGTATAATCAGCGACCAATGAAAACAATTTCCCGATCTCGACGAAGAATATATCATGAATTGGTCCAAACTGTTATTTGAAATCAGAAACAAAGATGCAACGGATCTCGGTAGAAGAATAATTGGTAAGTTCATTCAAGGTGGAAAATACGACAATACAAGATATTATGCACGGTTGATTATAGATGATCCTGAATACGATTTTGTAATCGCGGATGTAACATCTAAGGGTATATATGTCGATCGTAAAGACGCTTTCTTGTCCGATGGAAACAAATTAGGTACCATTGTTACTTACAGCGATGGCAACAGTCTTCAGTTTACACATTTGAGGGCATCTATGCTGGCTTATGCTTCTATAAATTTATTTTCGATGATAAATAGATTTCCTGACACCGCAGTTAGAGTAGCCACTGATTCATTTTACATAGACATGAAACACAGCAACGCAGTAGCTGAATTCACTAATTGTGACGAGAGTTGGGGATCATGGAGAATTAAGCGGGAAATACCGTGTCATTATTCCAAATCAGCAGATGTTACGATTGAAGATAAATACCTGAAAAACAATTAGATGTCAGAACTATCTAACGCACCGCAGATATCTGACCCAATATGTAGATATAAAACAGTTTATTTAAACGGTTGTGGCGGGTCAGAAAAGACGTAGCAAATCAAACATGATTGTGCTAACACCGACACACAGACTTGCCAGAGAGATGAAACAACGAGAGGTGAATGCTTGCATTTATCATAGTTTCTTTCGATGGAAAGGTGACAAATTGACTCCTGATCGAATGGGCGAGAAATCTATCCCCGGCGTCATAATTTGGGATGAGATATGCACGGTGTCATTAGATGTATTACAAAGATTTCTTGATTGGTTATTGCACGCGAACACAAAAGTTGTCATGTGTGGCGATCATGGTCAACCACCACCATTTGTCGGTTTATCGCCGCATGATTGGCTAAAGAATTTTGTAGACTATTATAAAGAAATTAACACCGATCATAGAGCACTTGATGAACAATTACGCGAGTTCAAAAAACTAATCAGATTACAACCTGATAGAATTCAATGTGAGATAGCGCGTGAAATAATTTCGGAAACTCCCATGAATGATTTTTGGGAAGCGTGGAGACCAAACGATTTGATAATCGCAAGTAGAAAAATAGTCAGAGAAACACTTCTGATGAAGTTATTTGAAACGCATAAAGAAAAGTTTGCAACACTTCAAGTACCGTTGTGTTATAGGCCTTCGGATACACGAAAGCAGAATATTGAAGTTGATATTCCAGGACAGCGTGAAAAGCAGAATTTAGTGTTAAATGATATTGTGCTGGTTTATATCAACGTCGTCGAAGATGCATTACGCGCTGATAAATCCCCGTGGACGCTAGGTTACGCAGCGACGATACATTCTTTACAGGGATTAACTATCACAGACACATTTGTTTTGGATGGTGGATAATCACATCGAGTGGTCAAATTTAGTATATCTCGTAGTATCCAGAGTACGAAGAATAACTCAGCTTCGAAGAGTTGTCCTGACAGTAGATGATAATGACACTACAATAAGTGATATTGTCACTGGTGATTTCATCACTAAGGACAGAATCAGAAAAAAAACCTTCTGGTTATAAACAGCAGGATAGAAAAATAACAGAGAATTTGATATTGATGCTGAATTAATAATTACGCTGAAGCATCAACAGAATAATCACTGCGCGACTTGCAATTGTATAATTAGTTGGTGTTGGTCGGATTCTCGACAATTTACCGTAGACAGAAAAAATAGCAGCGTAGGTCATACTAGAAATAATGTGATGCTGACCTGTCTTGAGTGCAACAGACGAAGAGGTGCTAGTTAAGACCACGCGGCGGTAATTGAGTATCCTCGGGTATCACTTGCAGTTGTTGTCGACTAAATCCGCGTTGAGGAGCGGTTGAATCCAACCTATAGATTGCTGGTCTACCCGTAGATCGTGTTATGCCGGATATTTTATGCGCGGTGACACTCCAAATAGGATCAGTAGCCCTTTTTGTGCCACCTTCAAGCTCTCCTGGTTCGTATAAATACCTAACAGTGACATTACAGAGTATTGGTTGTTTTGAAAAATCGTTTTGCGGTTACACAGCTATATACCTCTTTTTAATCGCGTTGTTAGGTTTCATGTTGATTGTTCGAGTAACCTCATTATTCAGCGCGGTAATTACAGCTAGTAATCTCTTGACCCATTCACGAGATCGTTTATCCTGGATGAATTCCTTCGCGTATTGATATCCAAATAACCGCTCAGCAAGTGTCCGATTAAACCGTTCAACAATTGCCTGATCGCGATGTAGTGCAGTATGTCCTCGTCGTATGGTGACATTATGATGCTTCATTGTTGATAACACTGCACCCTGATGTTCCTTGCCAGGATCAACTTGTAATAGATTTGGCCAACGCAGAGGACCCCTTTGATAAATCCTTTCAAACACAGAAGCCACTTCAGTTGATGAGTTTGTTTTTAGCGGTTCTGCTTGTTTGTATCGACTCGCAATATCAACTATGGTTAGCACGTATTTGTAACCACCATCATGCGGCAGAAATAATATATCAGCTTGAAGAACTTTATTGGGAACGGTCACATCAAAATGCGAGTAGTTAATTTGTTTAGGCGGCGGTAGATAAATTTGCCATATCGTTTGTTTGGATATCCAATCCGCTGCAGTGGTATATTTCACCTTCGCGGCACTAGCGAGTTTGCCAATTGCTGCTTTACCCCTCCAGTATCCTTTTGGAAAATAGTAAATAGATTCCATGTTGATATTAATTACCGGCACCTAACATCAATTTACCTTTCATAGCCAATTTTACTAACCATGAAGCCAACTTTTCTTTGAAGGATTTATCAGTGATAGAATTCAACGTATGAATCAATTTCACATCTGCGATATGTCTGTGTTGCAGATTACTGCTTTTATAAGCAACATCATGGGCATGACACGCCTTATCAATAGCGTTTATTGGATATTCACCCGGTCTAGGTTGGTTTTGATCATCAAGTCGAATATCGATTCTAGTTCCGGGTCCACAATAACTATATCCTGGAAGGTGTTTTTCTCCTGGATACTTCGCCCATGGTGTACCCAGTAGTTTAGTTAGCTTGGCTGCAATATCACCTCCTCGTTTTTTTTAAATCCCTCTGATTTATCAAGGGAAACGAATCTAAATTTCTTTGTACTGCATTGTACGCATCTACCAAAAAGTGCTGATCGGTTATTTTTAGTTGTAATCGTCGTCAAGTCCTTTGTGGCAGTACGCGCCTTACACTTCACACAATATAGATCCATAATTTATATATAATAACATGAATGTAATTGATTATTCCGCTACCCTACGACGAGAACCTATTAAACACCATATGATGTTGCCGAATTCAATTAGAATGATTATAATCGGACCATCTGGAAGTGGCAAAACACAACTGCTACTTAATTTGATAACGAGATGGATGAAATGGGACAAGTTGTATTTGATAGCTCCTAGTGTAGACGATCAGCGATGTTACAATGTGTTAAACGATTTTAACAACAGCGCGGTAGAAGAATCCGGCGATGATATCATTGAGTTTCTAACCGATATCGATGAAGCACCGAACATTGATGATATTGATGGAGGTATTAACAATTTAGTCGTATATGATGATATCATGTTAGACAATCAAAAGAATCCAGCTAGGATATTTTCCCCGAGGTAGACATAAAAACACTGATGTTATATATGTTACTCAACGATACACTCAAATACCAAAAATGATCAGAGATAACTGCAATTTATTGTGTGTATTTAACGGAGTTGATACTCATACGCTACGAAATATTTGGCAAACTTGGTGCGGCGGTGATATGGATCATAACCGATTTAGAAATTTCTTTAGTCACGCTCAGTCAATCCCACACGGATTTGTGACGATAAATTTAGCAGACCCTCGGACGCGATATCGTGTCGGACTTGATAAAATATTCAGTTAAAATCGTTTACTGAATCTTGTAAAAGAATTGTTAACGCATAGCAGCAGAGGGGGTGAATTCCAACTACCATGGCGTCGACGAGCAAGCGTTGGTTTGCTTTTTTTACGATTTCGAGGAAGCCTCAGTTTCCCTATTCGACCATTTTATTAAATATTTACTAGGAAGCCTTAGTTTGTCGATTCGACCTTTCTATCAAATATTAACTAGAAGGAAGTCTAGAAAACACCTAAAAAGTTGGTCTGTTAACCCCCTCTGCTGCTTGCTTCCAAAAAACAAGTGAAGAAGAAGATCGAACTTTTAATTACAGAAACAGCTGAAAATAAACTATTTCGTCGCTATAGATTTTGAAAAAAATATATGACAAAGTAGAATAAATAGAAAACACACAAAATATAAAGGAAGCAATGTTAAACAATTATCTACATGTAGATCACTAACAAAATTAAAATTCTGAGTAATTATAAAACTTCAATTTATGTACAACGTTTAGTCATAATGTATTACTTTTTATAAAATAATGAAGGTGTCTACAATGTTACCTTAATACATAATTAAAAACAAATTTCATAAAACTAGTTTGGATGGGTCAAATATCATTTTACAAAACAATTATTTATGCTAAAACCTAATTTGCAGCATTAACAGTTTCCGGCATTTTAAATTCATTTGTAGTTACATCACTTTGATATTTATATGCATGCTAAAATGTCAAATGGGTGCTTGTAAATCATCCAGTGACGAAAGTTTGCATATCTTGATTAGTGTAATTGGTAACCGCATTTTGTAGAGGAAAAATTAACGTGAGGCTTTTTTGTATTATATCACACCCCGTGCGTTCTTGGAATTAACAACAGGCGTAGTGAATTTTCAAAATGTTCTGGGTAAAAGTTTTTATTCTTATTCTGTCCCTCGTTCACTTTCCCGCAAGCTCTGCTGACTGCAAAACATCAACGTCTTATCCAAATTACTGTGGTCAGCCATTATTACTGTTGCATTCCCATCAAAGTGTCCAGCAATCCTGAAGAACACGAAGTTAATACAATTCCAATACCAAATCGAAACTTAAGAGAAAAAAAATTGATTTATAGCGTGTATCGGTATAATATAAAAAGGAAACAATGACAAACCAAAATTTATCCTGAAATTAAAGCAAATAACACCCGATTTGCTAAGTCTAGAAAATTAAAAAAAAAAAAACAAGATGCTTATGAAATGATATAACTCCATTTATCTATATGATCTCACAAAGAAAATACAAGTGTTTAAAGTGGCTTTGCCGTAAAAAGAAACTTCCACTCATTATTGTCATAAGTTATAGTCATGGTATTAAAGATGCATCAATACCTTTTCTTCTTCTGAATACAGCATTTGAAGACGATTACTGCAGCAATTACAACTACAATCACAGGTACAACGACGCATACAATGATTATTATTGTAGTCGTTGAATCCGTTATACCGTTTGTACATCCTGCAAAGGAATTAAAACATAGTTCTTATTCATAGAAGACTAGATTTGTAGGCCACATCATACAGTTTAGTTGGGTTGCACATTGTTACAGTAGGTCTTGTGCTTTGAATGGTCATAATGCAGATTAGTGTTGCCAAGACCTTCATTTAGCCACACAAAAACAAATTCTAATTAACACCAACATTTGCATCAAGATCACAAAGTTCCAGCTAATGAAAACGATGATAAATGTTATTCACATAAATCCGTACATTCACGTGTAACTTCGTTTAATTTTATATATACTGTACCTAAGAAGCATCTAGTAATTGCCAATACTGTTTCCTATTTCTTTGTAAATTCCACAAGTCGCAGTTATAAACTGTCTAATTAGATTATGCTTATGTTTGATCATATATACATTAAGTTGACCTAGTCCTGACAAAAAGTTCAATAAATGACTTGAAATGGTGGGATTGACTCTTTTTTTGTAATCTAGACTATTATTCCTTTGGCGCCTATTTACTAATCTTGTCTTCCGTGTGCTGTATATATTAATCATGGGTAGTATGGAGTATCCTGGGAGAAGTAACACTTCTGGCTTGCTAAGGAGTCGTACTCCATCAGGGGTAGTTAGGCTTTTTTTCCTATCATGCGAAGACTGGATTCGACAGATTGCATGCAGGAAACATAAGCATGTGAACGGACAGAAAGATGAGTCACATAAAAGCGTCCGGGATCGTTATAACACACGAATAGAGTCGTTATACCTCCTGGTCATCCACTGAATTCAACTCCATCTCCAGCCGAATCGATGTTGTCGTGCTGCTGTATTCTAATGAATTTGGGTGAGAGGGTGATGTCGACGAATTGCGCAACTCTTCTTCACTTAAAACAATATCATACCGCAAGTCATTATTGTCATCCAACCATCCCATTGCATCACCAACGAAAGTCCGGAGGCGCCGGGCAAGCGATGAAGCTGAGGAGTGGATACACTGGCAGACGTAGCCTCAAACTTGTAAACAGGCAATTCAGGTCATTAGGGATGTTCATCACTGACATGGACCAGCAGTGGAGTGCGGCAACCTATTGAGTGACTGAGCAATCCTCTTCAGGAATGCACGGCTCATCTCCCTGGCATGAGGAAGGAGCTAGGAAAGGTTCCATAAACATTGACTGCTCTAAACTGTGCTAACCCGCTTATCCCGGGTGGTGGAGGCCCAACTACAACTGTCAAAATACAAAATAGAAAATGAGGATTTCTCATCTCAAACTCGACATATGATCTGTGCGTACTTCACTGGAGAGAGAATATGCGGAAAGATCCCAAATAGAAAAGCATCTCACCAGATACATCGTAGCCGTTGCTGCCTTGAGAAACACCAGGCTTATGGGATACGGTGAACTCTATGAAAGGGGCTCCGGATACATTTTTTTTTGAAGCGATAGAGGACCATGCAACTCCAATTCTTATCTGGAAAACAGCACCTTACCATCATCAATTGCTTTGTTCCAACCATGATCAGCTGCTATAAAGTGACGGTCACTTTCTTTGAGGAGCTCCTCTCCGTCATTGCTGACGTTACAATGGCAGATAAGCTCGTCATTCTTGGGATGTAGTGCTAGTAAAGCATAGAGTGTGTCACTGTAATATCAACGGTGTTGTTTTATTCTAGACTTGCTCAGAGGATGAACTGCTGATGTCCAATACAGGTATACTGCATCCCTACCTATAACCGGACGTAATGGACGCACCGTCGCTTTAATCACTGGCATCGTATCTACTATGTCATTGTCAGGAAGAGGAACTGGCAGGATGTGCCTGTGACCAAGTCTGTGTGTGTTAATACTAGATGGACCACCGCCTCATCACCAAGCACGATTTAGCCAAACGACGTTTACATGAAAAGAAGGCTCCTAAAGAACTGAACATTATCGAGCTGAACTGACTATTACCAAATAGTCTCTCTTGGATGCCCTGGAAGGGACTCTGAAGTCCAACTCTCTGAACAATAAAATGTGGATACCGTCTAGGTATTATTCAGGGAGTTGGTCTACAATACTCCTTCATACATCATAGGATCCTCAATCAGAAGCATCAGTACTGGTTTAATGCGAATTGCGATGACATCAAGCAGTTGCTGGATGAGAATAACCGTCTCCATCAAAGCTACCTCACCAACCCCAATTCTATCTCTGGGAAAGATATCTTACAACAACGTACGTTGAATTGTCCATCGGCAGTTTCGTCAGTTGGAAGAAGACACATAGCTGAGCAACCAAGCTTTTATGAAATCCAGTGCAACGCGGACTAGTATAACACGAAGAACTAATATAGTGACCGGAAATAATTGTATGGACCTACATCCACTATATCGTAGCCTCTTCTCGGTGCAAACGGGAACACGCTAATTACTGACAAAGGGAAAATCGGGCTGGACACTTTTACATCGTCCTGAGGTACCCTTCATCCATCAATTATGAAGACACCAGTGGTCTCCCCCAATTACCCACCAACGAAGCACTGGATGAGCATCCAACCTTGTTGGAAACACGGAAAGTGATACGTCTGCTGTCCAGTAGCAAATGACCTAGTTCTGACTCCATCCCAACTAACGTCTACAAGAAAGGGATCACACCCCTAATATAAAGGTTCCAACACCTATTTAACTGATGTGGCAGCAAGAGACAATTTACCAGGTGATTCCATAATCCACCTGTATAAGCGCAAAGGGATTAACCACGTCCAGGACAATGGAGAGACATCTGAACCAATCCCATTAACCAGTAATGTCAAGAAGGGTTATTAATCTGGTCACTTAATGTTCAGTATATTGTTCACTGATGACTAATACATTCAGAAACGGAGAGGATGGAGTCTGCATCAGGTACCATACAGATGGAAAACTAATCAATCCCAGGAGGCTTCAGGCGAAAACTAAGGTTATGACAGACACCATCAGGGATATCTGTTATGCTGATAACTGCGTCCTCAGTGGAGACTCTCAAACCGACCTTCAACGCAGAGTTGACAAGTTCTCCAGCTCATGCACAAGCTTTGGTCTAACCATCAGTACCAAAAGGACTGAATTCTTGCATCAACCGGCCCCTGGTAAACCCGATGTTCAGCGGAAAATCATTAACGGCTAAACACCCAACGAAGTGATCCGCTTCACCTGCCTTTTCAGTACAATGCCACATCACATAGCACCATTGTTGCTGACGAGCGAGGTGATCATTCACATGACCAGAGCCAGGGCCATTTTAGGCAGATAGTATTTCAGCGTCTGAATAAAACAGGTATTAGCATCCATACCAAATTAAAAGTCTATCGGGCAGTTGTGCTATCCATACTACTTTACGCATGCGAAACATGGACGGTGTAACATCACCACGAGAGAAAGCTGAACCACCTTGGCACCACAAGACTCAGGAAATCCTCAAGATTAAGTGGCCGTATAAGGTTCCTAACACTGAGCTACTCTTTCAGGCAGCTATATCAAGCATCCGCACCATCCATTTCAGTATCATCTACGCTGGGCGTGACATATTGTACGCATGCCAGACCACTGGCTGCCTATGAGACTCTTTCTTGGCGAACTACAGCAAGGACAACGATCCTATAGAGGCCACATAATAAACCCTGATTCCTGATATCAAAGAGCAAAAGGCCGGGTTACTTGGAGTTCCTCTGTGCACAAGGCTCAAAGGTGTGTGAATCAAGCAGAACAGCAGCTGCTGAGCTGAAGAGGTGCCATCAACAACAATCCTGGTGATATCCCACTCATCTCCTATCCATTGAGCAAATAAACATTCTATGCAAGGGTTGGCCTCACCAGTCACTTGCGCACACACAGATCAGAATCTTTCTTTCCATCACTCAAATAACTAGAGAGGTCCACGTCGAATCGAGAGACGATCAACTACATTATGGTTATGTTTGATGATATGTCCATTAAGTTGACTTTGTCCTAACAAAAAGATCATATAATGACATGCAATTCTCGCAGGGGTTGATCGTTTTTGAAGAAAACTCTACATAAACATTATTATTATCAGCTCCATGATATTGACTATTATTGCTATTGCGCCTAATTAATAATGTTTGTTTCCGGGATGGTAAATGGGTTTTATTTATATGCATGTATCTTGAACCTTCTGCAATTAAACGACAGATTACATTATTACAAATTATTCACATTTATACAAAAATAACCTTTCATGTTGAAATTATCAGTTTCAATTTACAGTTACATTTACAAAAACAAACTTTGGAAAATATTTCTATTGTAAAGAAAGGTTTACATTTACCATCTGACCACGAATAAGGGTCGCGGGAAGGCAAACATCTTCTGCAACCATCGAATGTATATGTTTCTCCTTCATTGTAGCATGCAGCTTCTATATAGCAGGTTCCAGCCTTAATGAAGAGAACAAAGCTACATTATATTTGTAACTTTCCTACACTTTCTCTGTTTTCATTCAATTTGTTTGTAAAGGAACAACTAACTGCACAAAATGTCCTAAGATACTTGTGTCTTTACCTTTTGATACTAAGAACATTTTGCAATAATTCTTTATAATGTGATTATCGCCTCAAATTAATATCAATCTATTTATCTGAAAATAACATCACGAATTACTAATATCCTACCATAACGAAAATAATGGAAGTAATATTTGCAAGTAGCGTTACCTGCGAATCAACGATAAGTAACACCCACAGGCATGCATTTAACACATGCCAAATAATCTATTCCAAAGATTTTAAGGAGTAGAAATCTATCGTTGGTACCAGAAGAGAAAATGTGTATCCATCCAAACTGGTGGAGACACCTTGGCATTTGGAGTCATAAATGTAATAGGTTTGAGTAGGTCCATAGTTGGTGCCATCGTTCGTCAATGACACTCTTGTTCCTGTGATAAATGGCATCGAGCTGTTGTCATTATTTGTTGATCGCCTATGTCTGGAGCCGCAAGGTACATTTATCTCCCCCTCATAAGGATTTATAATAGTCAGATTTTCCACTGTTGTTGCACTTTCAGATACAATAGTTCCATTGATGTATATCTGCAATAATGATACCATTTAAATATCGGATCTGCTCATTGTAGAGATTTGGAATATATATATATATATATATATATATATATATATATATATATATATATATATATATATATATATATATATATATATATATATATATATATATACATTCAGGGTATTTGCAGCGACGAAAGTTTAGCACACATCCTGGTTGTGTTCATCTGTTCATATAAATTTATCCCCTGTTAAAGACGATACTTTATCCAATGATTTTTGTGCTTAGTATATATGGTCAAATATCAGTGCATGGAACACGTACAACGTCTACATTTTATGAATTCACATGCCCAATGCTGTTTTTGACGCTTCAAACCTGAGTATTTAAGGGTTTCAAATCCTTGTTATATTCAATGAAGCAATTTAAGTTTATTGTGTGCTTGCGAATATACACTCACACATATGAAAGCTTAAGCACTTCAGCATTTGAAGTAGTGGTATCAGATGATTCTTCGATCGATCTTGCCCAAATATATCGAAATGTATCAAAGGTAGTTATGCTTATGTTTTTGTTGCAGTTTTTTTTTCATATCATTATAAAAAATATTTTGTATTGTAAGATTTTATTTTATATCCATATTAAACATCTTTTGTATTGTTAGATTTTTTCTATCCACATGTAGCTCATTTTGTATTCTTAGAATTCATTTGCTATGATATATATATATATATATATATATATATATATATATATATATATATATCATATATTGTTAGATATATGAAATGAAATCTAACAATATATATATTGTTAGATTTCATTTGTTGTCCATATAAAATATATTTTGTAATATTTGATTGTATTTGTTATCCATATATAAGATATTTTATATTGTTAGATTTTATTTGCTATCGATATGCATTTTTTGTACTTACTGTTAGATTTCTATCCTTACCTATATATATATATATATATATATATATATATATATATATATATATATATATATATATATATATATATATATAATATCTTCGCAATGTTAGATTTAATTTGTTAGTTGATTATTGGCGAATTTCAACCAACCTTTTAATTACAGATTAACTTCCTAGCGTACAAATTTTATCGCGTTTTTTTTCCCCCAAGCAAAACGTATTTCAGTATGTGTTTATGTTTAAATAAAGCCAAATGAAGGTCAGCTACTAAAGCCGTTTCATTTGGAGAAATGCGTTGTTTTGGAAAATATAACGTACATGTTTCAGAAAATCGGGAATAAAATCAATATTATAATTGTAAATTAAAGAAACTTAGGTTAGCCAATAAAAGTTACTACATAACTTTTTAAACGAACACGATTGTTTTTCACATCAAGCAACTATTTTTTAGCGGTCTAACTGATCGTAGGGATATTCCGTACTTCTTCAACAACATTTCAACTCAAAATAATTGAGTGAGGTATGTTAGATCATATTTCACGCATAAATCTACTTACGTTATAGCTGTACTTTAAGCGAATTGATTACAAATTAAAGCACGGGTAATAAAAGTGTGAAGAAAAGAGACACATTTGCTGGGAAACTATCAATCAGAGTAACAATGAAAATGTCGCATTTCCTACCTCAAATCCTTGAAGCCTTTGTTTAGTTGTTCCTTTAACAAAGCGAGACCCGTATATTGAAATTTCTCCACAGCAAACATCCATATTCCTTTGACACAGTCCACCAGCATACGTATCGTCTACAACAGGATAGTCTCGCAATGACACGGAACAATCTTCCTCGATGTAATGTTCATGACAAATACATGATCCTGCCATTCAAATTATAAGTAATTAATAGGATATAATAATACGGTCTGTCTACTTAGAGTCCATAACATGAATACATTGAATGTGGCACAATATTTCATTTAAAATTTGAAATATAAAAAATTTTTGCAGGAAACTTATGAATTTAGTCAACATTATACAGTAGCAGAAATTTTCAAAATCGAGCCACTTAATGGACTAAATACTAATTGGTAGTGGGCCAGTCCCATTTTATCATATAATCAGTAATGCCACATTTTTCTCAATAATTTTCATGTAATTAATTAACGCATGTGCAATTTTACATGTTACAGAAATGGCTTTTGTGTATACAAAAGATGCAAGATCTATGAATGTGGCCGAAGCAAATGTGGCATACTAAATTATTAAAGCGTGCCAATATAGTTCTTACCATTAACACAATTCCCGTGGTTATTACAGTTGTTAATGCATGCCATTGCGTGGAAGGATTCAACTACTTCCGGGTTTTCTTCTCTGAAAGTACTATTGCGTCGTATTTCCTCGTCAACTTCCGACCTGTAGGTCTCACAGTGTAGACTTGCCAGAGACATATTTCCAGTGTACTAAAGAACATAATTGTGCAAATCAGCGATGTAAAATTGATCATCGTTCTAAAGCGTGCAACATTATGCCAGCACTCTTTTTAAAGTATATTACATATTCAAATGAGTAACTTTATAATATATACATGGAAATGGATTACATATGAAAAACCAAATATCAAGTATCAAACAAACAGCAAATTTGTAATAAAACATTTAAACGATGCACATTAAAAAAATTAAGTACGTTTATTAGGTTTATTACATGTTATCGCCGCATATATCAAAGGATATTCAAGATATTTTCCATTCTGTTTCGTTAATTTTTAATTTAATTATTATTTTTCACAGCTTACTGTTGTTATTTTTCTATTATTTCAATCACAAATATAAATGTACCATTAGAGTAATAAAGTAGAGCTGAGTTATTGTGATACTAGTTTAGAACACTAGAAATGATATGGTAAATATTCGATAAGAAACGCGAGCTTGATGATCGACATTTTTAGCATATCCATCATGATCATTCCTTTATGTCAAGTTAAAATTAGTTAAAAGTTCAGTCTCAATGATATGTCTGTGATTAGGATTTTCAACGTAGCTTGAACATTTTGTCAGAGGTATCGCTTTGATGTCTGCAGTGTTGCCGTTTATTGTGATGTCTGGAACTTGGGTATAATGTCTCAGACATGTAGCTTGATGACGGTGGGACATCATACTACATGTATGTGATATAAGATAAGATAATAATGCTTTATTTCAGACTACAAAGTCCATACCTCTAAATTAAACTATAAAGTTTTAATTAAAAAAACAAACATTATCTCTCTTTCTATCTCTCTCTCTCTCTCTATCTCTCTCCCTCTATATATATATATATATATATATATATATATATATATATATATATATATATATATATATATATATACAGCATCATCTAGAACTATTAACTGCGTCATGCATTATTGAGAATAAAAATAAATTAAATGACACATTTATAGAGTAATTTGTTCCATTTACTAATAATATGAAAATTTACATGAATGTCATAGTTCCAAAGAGATTTCAAAATACAGTTCTTACTATTAGATATTCTTGTCATCATTGAGGATACATACTTTCTCATTATTGTATCAAAACTGAATACATTATAGCTAACAAACATGTTGGAGGCACTGTTCCACCTTGGAAGTCCTAATAGAAAACGAAGACTATTATTATGACCAATAACTAGTTTTCTTTTCATACATTCACTAAAGTTTGTCCAAAGAGGAGCGCAATACATGGTGCAGCAATAAGATATGAATAATCTAATTCTGATATGCAATGAACAATTCTTGAATTTACGCAGAAGCATGTTTGCTCGAGTACACATATCTTCATTATTCGACCGATTGAATTTCAAAATATGACCCAAATACGTATAAGTGTTGACATAGATAAGAGCATTGTCGTTAAGATGTACAAGGGGCGGAGATTATAATTTTAAAGAGGCTGTCTGAAAGACCATGCATACTGATTTTTTTTGTATTATACATTATATCATTCTCAAATGCCTATTGTTCAAATATCTTTAATAATTTCCTTAAAACTGTTATAGAAGGACTTATCAATGACATCATCAGCAAAACTGAAATTGTTTAGAAATAACACATTTGGTGTAAGACTTAACCCTACGTTACACTGACTGAGCTTACGATTTAACTCGTCTATATATATATATATATATATATATATATATATATATATATATATATATATATATATATATATATATATATATATATATATATATATATATGTTTGCATAATACATTTCCCCATCGCCCACAATACATCTGAATATTACACTTCCCCATCGCACACAATACATCTGCATATTACACTTCCCCATCGCACACAATACATCTGTTTACCAGTTAACTAAAGTATGAACTATATAGACAGGTATTTTAATATCAATCAACTTTTTAAAGAGTGTCCAGTGATTGACCCTATCAAATGCGTTGCTAGCGTCTGAAAAACATTCAAACACTGGGCTGCCATGTTCAACATAATAGCTGACAGCTTTCTTAAAAGCATATACGCATAAATTGGTTGAATGCTGCTGTTTAAAGCCAAACTGATTATCAGAGATTGTAACTTCACATCTATGCAGAATGATGCATTCAAATATTTTTGAAATAATAGTCGTAAGAGCTATAGGTCTGTAGTTACGTTTGTCCGCTGTTACCAATTTTGCTTTTTAGTAGCGGTATAATGGTAACTTTTGTGAAATCATCTGGTACAAAGTTATGCACAAACATACAGTTAAATAAAATCATCAGTAACACATGAAGTCTAGTATCTGAAAATTTTAAATGTTCCACATATAAAAAATCTGAACCTGGACATTTTTGTCTTGATATAGCACGTTGGATCTCAGATAATGTGATTACTTCAATACGAGCAGAAGGTGCATTCAATGCTGAAAGTACATATTAGTACTTCTTATTCTATTCATTGTGTACACTATTGAGTAAGTCTTCAAAATGATTTCTCCACATATTATTCTGACCATGGTTCCCGTCAATGCAAATTGGTAATTTATTGGAAGTTATCGTGGTATGTTGTTTAACATGCTTCCAGAATTCACGTTGGTCGACATTTTCAAATTTTTGTGCTAGCGAGTATGCTCTGTTTGTTACTTCCACCTTCTTACATAATCTAAGAGCATACTTAAATTGTGCTCTTGTTTGACGCATTTGATTACTAAGATGGCCGTGACGAGGTTTACCGTTATCACGCCACATAAGGTAAGCATTTCGTGCGAAATCATGTAATTCTTTGACACAGTCATTCCAACCTGGTATTATCCGGTGACTACGTTTGGATTTACTAGTCAAGCTATTACCGGAGTTCGACAAAGCTTTTACTATATCAGTGTATAATTCATTTATCTGTTTCATATGCACCTGGTTAATGCAGCCGTGGTCATTACAGATCGCAACACAATGTGGGATCTCAATCTTGTTTAATAAGAATTCAGAAGTCAGAGTATAATTCAGTTTTTCGTCAGCAGTAAGGTCTGACCAACTGGTGTTGTATTTCAAGTTTAAGAGTTCATTGGGGCATGAATCAAATTTGGGAAGCAATTCAGCCTTGATAGTCATTAAAAAAGGTCGATGGTCGAACCCTACTAGGGTGTGAAGTATCCTCATATCACTTATAGCGGAATGAGCAAACTGTGTAGAGACACAATGATCCAACCAAGACACTGTATTGTGTGAATCACTGACATAAGTGAAATTAGTTGTGTGGTCTACAATTAGTTTTAAGTCCAATATGATATAACCATATTCGTCACAAAATAGGCGAAGCTCATATCCAAAGGAAGTGGATTTGAGCGTATTAGCATTCCCATCTCCTACTACATAAGCATTTAGCGTATTAGCATTTTCTAAAATATAATTAACTTTGCCCAAATAATCTACAAATTCTCCAAAATTTTCCGCAAGTTCGCAAGGTAAATATGTATTTATAAAAAGCAAGGAGGAATCCCCGTATGGATAGTAATAACTATTAATCTGGGACCATCGAAATATTGTACTTCTATAATACTTGCAAGAGATCTACGATAAAGTACCCCGACACCTCCATAAGGTCTACCGGTATGAATATCGCTAGACGATTTAATCGACAATTCCCCTCATCCAAAGAACTCGTCGTGTACTGTCTAGAAGCCACAATTCTTGTAGGAAACAAATATCGAAAATATCACATAAAGCCCATACATTTTGTATATTTCTTGTTAATGAACGACAGTTATAGATAGAACTGCGTAAAGAATCCATTATGTATATTTGAGTCTAACAATGGTTCAATTCCATTTAATATGATGTCCCAGTGCTAGACATCACATTATTCTGACACCAGGTAAACCAGTCCTAGCACTAATCTCTAAATGACGAGCGAACATGGAGGCAGATGTTAATACCATTTTTGAAATCCTTTGGTATGTTTTAGCCGGGATCGAACAGATGACCTGCCATACCCGAGGAAGACGCACTAACTACTAAGCCATATGAGCCATCCGTCTCGGTGAGTTTTAGGTCTACAATTACTTGTAGATATGCTCAGGACTCTAATAAAATGGCATACTACTTGCAAGGTTTAGAAGTCCCTTTCATTCGGCTAACTCATATCTTTGACTTATCTGTTAAACGGCATTATCAGCAGAAATATCTTAGCCAATACCTTTTCCTCCTACATTTCATCATCAGGTTTCATTTATGTTTAAACTTTTCCTCCTATGCAATTCCTTTCTCGTATATAATATATCTTTGACAAACTCTTCCTTAATTGATGATTTGTTTTTCTTATAGAAGATTCCGTTAATGTCGTTATTTTTATAACGTACAAAACTTTCACTTTATCGACAAGAACGATTCAGATAATATGTGGCATTAGTATCTACCGTATAATCCAGAGCACAATTTGTAATGGAACTGTTCTTGGAGTCCTGATTACTGTTTGGTAAGCTGTTTTCAAACGAGGACGTCGTGCAGTTGCCGCTGAAGAAACTTGTACACTCATCTAATGCTTCTTCTAATGTGATATTTAATGTTGATCTCTGTGAGAGAACAAAAACCTAACGAACTTAGATATTCTATTCTCATTCAAGGCTAGTATGTTTAGGGCAGCAACATATAAAGCTATTATTAGGTCTTGTCGTCTATTGATTATGAAACGTTTCTCTAAAATATTTAAGTTGGATAAAACTTAACAGTTAATATGATTACGAAGCACCGGTTACTGACTGAATTAAGGAAATGTCTATTGACCCTAATATAAGTTTAACAAAAGTGCGTTATTTAAAATAATAGATAGTATATGTGGTATACAGTTCCAACAGCTACAAGAAAGAAAATCAGAACAGTAAAGATTGAGAGATCCAAAATATTCAGTCCCTAAATCACACTGATTCGACTATATACATTCTCTTATATGTGCTGGCTAACGTATCATTCGTATTTTTTAAACGCTAGAACGCTCTGTACCACAAAAAAGAAATCATGGAATAGACTTAGAAAAGCAACGATGACAAACAAACCTATATGATATCCATTGCTGATGAATTCAGTATGAAATTGAGTTTGGTTTCTAATTTTAATGCACATGCTGCAGAAAATTCATGATGATGGATTATAGATCTGAGTCCGTTACTTCTAAAATGTAAAGAATATTGCTATCTAAGATTACCTTGACTATATTATGAACGATAACATCAGAACCCATAATTCGTTTGTTCAGTATTCTCTCTATTTCTCTGGACATTGATTGTTTCGACCTTTTGGTTCTAATATTACAAGACTGGTACGGTGTACCAGGTATATCGGGCTTTTTGGTACATGATGAAGATACGCTAGCGGAGCAAAGTGGTACAAACTGGTCTTCAGGTGCAATACTTGAGGGTGTAGTCGAGTTAAAGGTAGCAATACAAACACAAAAGAGTGAACTCTGGTCCCACAGTTGCGATAAATCAGGATGATGATTTCGAGGGTCGAAATAGGAGTCTTCATTACCTATTCTATAATAATAATAATATAATAATAATAATAATAATAATAATAATAATAATAATAATAATATTATTATTAATAATAATAATATCAGCATTGTGCTTAATCTACACCAATAATAACAAAGGCCACTACTCATCGCCATCATTATCGTTATCATTATCGTCATCATTATCGTCGTTATTATCGTGATCATAACAATGATGATGATCATGGCCTTTACACAGTAAAACGTAAATGGAAATGGTAAATAACATTTAACATGTATTAAACTGAACCTTTAAGTTTAGAAGAACATTTACTAAATCGAAATTTCGCGGTTCAGAATCGATGGAATTATCGTTGCCAAGTAACTTAAAAGAGTTTGGATATTAATAAGCTATAAACGATGAGTATATCTCAGTCACTTTATGATATGTTCTTCTTTATTGCCAACCCATGCTTTTCACACATGAAGTTTCAAATTTGCTATTTGTATATTCATTGCAAACGATTTCAATTGGAGCATATCATAGACTATAAAAACAAATGTATGTATCATGTCTTTATTTCCTTGTTACCTAGAACTATCTACCCATGCTTCGTGTCTATTTACCTCCAAGATATTGAGAACACATTATTGTCCATCTCGACTCCTCCTGACGGCGTAATAAAGTCATCATTTTGATTATCATTCAGCATACCGCACAGGCCTTGTGTTTCATACATATCCTTCACAGACGGGTAGATAATCAAATTTAATGTTGATTCGTATCCCGGCCAGCTATTGATTGTAACGGAGATCATGGTTCCCAGTGGCATGTGGATCTTCAATTAAAAATGAACATAAGAAACTAAATTCGACAATGTTTGGCTCACAAATGCAGTGACAGGACAGAATAAGTAACATAAATACAGTGACATGACAGACTGAGCGACACAATTATAAGCAGGTGGTATTAAGTCTCAACTCAAAGCTAGTATTTTAATCATTAATTCGTTGGAGAACATTAGTGTACCTTATTTTCACGGATCTTTCCCTGACATCGATACCATTACCATTTTACTCATATATACAATTTATCTACGAATATTTACCTGATACGAATATGGAGTTATCTGTCTGACATCCAATATGTTCTCTTTGCACGAAACATACTTTATGAGACCTGGGCTTCTGCAAAGGTCAATCAAAAATATATCCCCTCCTGCTCGTGCAGCTACGGCGCATGCGCATGTTGCGACACTATTGCACTGTTTTGTCTTCATCTGAACCTGGAAAATATGTCAAAGTGATATAAGGCTAAGGGTGATGAATAGAACAATTTAATCTGAAGACACAAACCTTTAGAAGATATAAGTAAAGTTGGATATACGTGAGATGACTATTTGTAGAAATACGTATGAATTTTCAGCTTATACTTGTACTTGCCTTTAGTATATGTACCACACTTGGTATGATATTATGTTTATAGAATAAATATAATGTATATAAATGATACATGCCATACATTCTGTGCCAACAGATATCATATTATTTACACGGATCTTTAAGGAAATGAATTTTAATATAAATTAATAAAAAGTGTCATGTCCTCATTTGAAGTTCCATGCATCCTCTGACATTACGTTGATTACAATGTTTATTACATTTCTATCGACAAAAGTACCACAATCATCGATAAAAAGTTGTATCATTCCCTATTATACAATGGGCCGTTCAACAAACAGAGACTGGCAAAAGATCAATCTGTCGAAAGACAGTATTATTATTAACTACAATAATGAACCAATAACTGTAAAATCAACTGCAATGTAATACTGTATAACAAATGAACTCTTCATGGAGTTGAAACTATAAGTTCCTTTTCGAAAGATCCAGAGTTTTAAAGGTACGTTTTACCTCTTGTTTGCTTGAATTATGACGGTACATGACAAAGACTCCAACATTTTGATTTTCGTAATATCTGGAAAAAATATTTTAACTTGAAATTTTATCAAAGCTTAAAATGAAACATTCTTCAGCCATTTATAAGCCTAATAAATTAGAATTGGTATAAACTACAAAATATTTATCCTTGATATATATGCATAAATACTTACAGGATATGGAATCTTCAAGTACCTCATGGTATCATGTTTTCTCTTTGTTTCGAAATATTACTGAATTGATTCGTTACGTGTCAAAAAAGACATTCCATTTGGGTGAAACAAATATAATGAGTTTAGATGCTTTTTTATTAACTGAATGTTTGGAACTTTGATATTTTCATAAAATAATATAAAACTAAAACCTTGAAGATTCGGATGAATACAGCAGTGTAAGCATAACATGTCAGCACGCTTTACACCGATTGAGGTTATATTTATAGTGATAAATTTTATGTGGGGAAAAGCGTTAGAGAACTTGACAAAGAACGTTCGACTATAAACGTCAGAAGGATTTCAGCAAACGTGAGCAAGCTATATGGTTTACTATATGCCAGAATCAAATCGAATTAAAATATCCAGATCAAGAAGCAAGAAGACGTAGAAAAAGCAGAACGAAAATGAAGCCAGAGAAGACAATCAAATTGTATTTCTTACACGAAATAGTTATATATATATATATATATATATATATATATATATATATATATATATATATATATATATATATATATATGTGTGTGTGTGTGTGTGTGTGTGTGTGTGTGTGTGTGTACGACGTGTACGACTGTACGTACCTTCCATCAAACGATTTCATATGTGGGTCTACATATGAGTAACACTCCTTTGCTTGCCATGCTGTCTCATATGTCGATGTAACCTAAAAACATGGTCGTATAGCTTGATATTTATCATTACAAAGATCAGTTCTATTAATTACTTAATTTAGAGCAAAACTATAAAATATACATTATTTCAGAATAATTACTTTGGATCTAAGTTATTTTGCACATTTAAGGAAAATGAATATTATAGTAAAAGATTGATAATGAATTAATCAGAGCCAAAGCAAACTAATTCTATATATATTACCTTTTTATGAAAAGTATACAGTCACACATTTAGACAAGAGAATATTGATATATTTTTAAAAGGATAAAAAAAATAAAACTTTAAACAAAGGCACTAACTGATAACCACACTCAATTAGAGTTTTGTAAGTTACTTACAGTTACGTCACTGAGGTAATTCCCCTGTACAATATCATTCAGTCCTGTGCCTCCAGTCAGAAGTTTTAAGATGAATCTATTGCGTCCAGCCTTATAATCTGTTCCGTCCTTTGTTGTTATTATCATCTCCGTCACATTGTCATAACGTACTCCTTCTGTCCACTGGTGATGATAAAAACCAGGGATTTCGACTCCACATCTCTGACTTTCTTGCACTGATATGCTGCTACCGTCACAATTATTGGAATCGTCTGGATCAAACATATGAACTGATAACAAACATTGGGCAAGAGGGTTTCGCTCGGCTGCCTTCGAGGAACATCCGATCGGGAATGTAGGTTGCAGCTTTATAGTTGCCGTCTTACCTTGTACAATTTGCACTGTTGGATTCAGCACCTTGAAATTGAGAGATTCACGAATGAGAGATGATCTAAATGTTTGTGGACAAAGCACACAAATATCAAAACTAAAATCAAGATACCTAAATCAATCTCTGTCCTGTGTTTAATGAAATGTTTAAAAATAATTTGTTATATTTGGTGCCAGTGATTCTGCCTGCGTCTATAAATATAGCAAGCTATTATTTGTCACACGGAAAGCCACTGCAGCTAAAATAAAGTGTTCATTTTAAGATTTTTCATTAAGTTGATTTTAACAGCAATTTCGATAAGTATAAATCACGTGAAAATCTAATAATGCATTAAAGTAGGGCGGAACTGTTTGTTTACCTTGTTAGAAATCGATTTTGTTGAATTTGGTGGATAGCATGAAGAAAAGAAAAGCCAACCTCGAGAAGATGGAAGAAACATTTGAGTAATGTGCCTTGGCTAGAGAAAATGTATCGCGGCCTTAACGGGCTGCGCTGTCGGAATAACTAATGCAACCTAAATCATTTTTGTTTCTAATAAACATGCTATTATAAACATTCTTACTGATAATTTCCTATAACGGTTGGACAGAAGTATTTGATGTTGTCATTTATTCAGTGATTTATCTATTTGATGAAATGTCTTTGATACATACGTGATAACGTTTAGTAATGAGGCCCCAATCGAAACAGTATGTGCATCAATATAATTAGAAATGCATTAATTATATCAGGTTCAAGAGTTGTTTGAATTCTAGTGTATTAAAATAACATTTAATTAGCAAATAAAGACCAATAACTAATATCAAACAAGTAAATGTATATTAAACGAATATGCCAATTTAACTAATACATATGCCAAACTGTCTTAAAGATTGTCCTTAATGTCGACAAACACAACAGCAGAGATATGTTTTATTTATATATCAGTTGAGGATATGATAAGCTTGAACGCTATACCAGAACAAGCTTTTTTCTCTCGCTGCATGGTAATAATCTTTGTTGCTAAATTATGGCTTTCTGACAAAGTATGATTCATTGGATTTACCTCTTCAAATGCAATTTTAAATTTATTTTGACAATATAATTAGAATTCCAAACTGTGATGTTTATAAAAACGAGCCACGAAATTTCGCATTAAAGTTATAATACTGAGCTGGTAATTACACGTATTTAATGTTCAGTAAAATAGCAATAATAATAATAATAATAATAATAATAATAATAATATCATAACTTTCGTACAAAAATAATATTAATCATAATATAATAATAGTATTGATAATACAAATAATAATAATAATAATAATAATAATAATAGGTATAATCATAATAATTCTTATTTACATGCATGTATTAAAAATATGGTACAACCACAAAACATAACGATGCTGTTATTAACACCCTGATTCTCTCATTTTTAAAGAGTTTTCTAGATAACAGCTAAATTATGTAGCGTATATCGATCCTCTTGATAAAGGTAAACATCACGTAATTTGCATTACAGTGAATATATGAAGGTACATGGGTGTTTCTCATATTATCGTACATGGTACATTCGAGAGCACAGTGAAACTTATATTATATATCTATATAAAAACCTAGAGGATACTTTGTTTCCTACCTACATTAGCCATTATGGTAAACTTTCCATTTCTAAACATGCATAGCAGGTTAACACTGCAAAGAGTTCAAATGATCTAAATATTATTGACAACCCATATTGTTTCCCATCATATTATAAAATCATAATCTATCCATTCAATTGAAATCTCCATTTAGTTCTCGTTGAAAAGTATCTTTACAGCCTTGTTTTACTACGATTTTCTCGCCAACCCCTGATTAAACCAAACTTCTCCCATTCCGTATGAAAGCTATTGATTCTTGAGTTCTTGTAGACAGTTTACCAAGACGACTGATCTTAACCTTCAAACAATGAAGTGACTTTACCACCAGTGTTACTAACGATTTCAAACAATGAAGTGACTTTACCGCTAGTGTTACTAACGATTTCAAACAATGAAGTGACTTTACCGCTAGTGTTACTAACGATTTCAAATTATGAAGTGACTTTACCGCTAGTGTTACTAACGATTTCAAACAATGAAGTGACTTTACCGCTAGTGTTACTAACGTTCTCAAACAATGAAGTGACTTTACCGCTAGTGTTACTAACGATTTCAAACAATGAAGTGACTTTACCGCTAGTGTTACTAACGATTTCAAACAATGAAGTGACTTTACCGCTAGTGTTACTAACGATTTCAAACAATGAAGTGACTTTACCGCTAGTGTTACTAACGATTTCAAACAATGAAGTGACTTTACCGCAAGTGTTACTAACGTTTTCAAACAAGGAAGTGACTTTACCGCTAGTGTTACTAACGTTTTCAAACAAGGAAGTGACTTTACCGATAGTGTTACTAACGATTTCAAACAATGAAGTGAATTTACCGCTAGTGTTACTAACGTTTTTGGACACATATACCGTTAAGAGAATACATAACCAATATACGTATAATGAGATAGCGTCACTATCAAACAATGAAGTGACTTTACCTCTAGTGTTACTAACGTTTTTGGACACATATACAATTAAGAGAATGCATAACCAATATATGTATAATGAGATACCGTCACTATCAAACAATGAAGTGACTTTACCGCTAGTGTTACTAACGTTTTTGGACACATATAGTATTAATGAAGTGACTTTACCGCTAGTGTTACTAACGTTTTTGGACACATATACCATTAAGAGAATACATAACCAATATATGTATAATGAGATAGAGTCACTATCAAACAAGCCCCAAAATCATTCTTTACAAAATCTCTCTTTTCAAGAAACTACAAGTTTATTGGTTTTTTTCCAGGTTGATCTTTAATCAAATATCTTTTATCACAGATCACACATTTTATTGACACAGATACTAAGATAGGTACCGTAATATTTCACGCTACCTTTAAATGTCAATCGAAAGGTCATCAATTCCCACCTGATTTTCCTGTCTTTATCAGTTTCATAGCATATTGTACTTCTGATTCAGTTATTTTACCGTAATAGAAACAGTAATAATAATAATCATTTCAGATTAATTTATTTTGTAAATGAAGTTTGTAGTTTTAATGAATACTTAGTTGAAAGATCAGTATGATAATTTAAATTGTTCTCTTACATCAGTGAATCATGTATTGTACGCAAAGGAATACTGTTTAAGATTTGCATTTACCCGTATTCCCAGCCAAAATGGAGAACTTTCTGATGTGCTATTTTCCATGGAGCCTTCAGTACTGTTGCTGGTGTTCATGATGCATTTAATCTTCAAAAGAAGAAAGAACCGTAAAACGTACAACATAACGACAGGTAAGAACACTAATAAAACTGAGCAGAGTTAAACCAAAAAATCCAACTTTTTAATTCGTTACTTCTGAGAGATGTCAGACACTTAAATACAGCCCTAGATATATCAGGAACTCACAATATAAGTATATGTATTACTGAGATAGATCCTTTTGGTAAAATATATTGTTCTTGTAAACTGCACAACTCAAAATATCTGAAAATTAAAATTAATTAGCGCATATCTTAACAAAGCAAATTGGCATCCAGTCGATCAAATAAAGATAAGTTTAATATAAAATAAATAAACGAATTAAGTGATGTCTATCAAAGTTAATTTATGATGGCATTGACTTCGAAAATGTTCAGAATTTGATTCATCAACTTTATTCAGATGATCTTGTAGATAATTAGGTACCACCTATTTTGATTCTGCATATATGATAGGACTAATTAAATGTTGGATGAAACTGCTTAAAATGTCAGATAATCGATTGCCCTGATAACAGATTTGTTAGCGTGAGGGTACAACTAGTAACCCAACCGTTCGGGTTCATAATCTTACGAAATCTTTACTAACAAATGGCATGATTTTGGTGGTTGCATGATATATTCAAGGAGTGGGGAGCAAGGCGACTTTAATGAATATATTAAGATACAGATCCACGAAACTGGCATGTGGTGGTGAATGACTTGGCCAGTCTGATTTAGAATATTAAGGACAAATTTATTAGTTGACAACTCTTTGTTCAAGCCAATTTATTTTAGAAAAAGATGGTGTTAATTGAGAGGTGGAATAAATTTTTTCTCAGGATCGATTGAGAAACTTGACTATGAAGATGTAAATCACGGATATACAATTGTATCATATTGTACTCCTTAGTAGAAAAGAAAAGAAAACTATTATGAAATGTTAAGAATCTGCACTTTCTGCACTACTACGTACACTTGTGATGGACTCACCTGATGGGTTAGTTTGTCCCATATGTATGTACGTACGTACGTACGTACGTACGTATGTACGTACGTACGTATGTATGTATGTATGTATGTATGTATGTATGTATGTATGTATGTATGTATGTATGTATGTATGTATGTATGTATACTCATGCTCTTTTAGGTAGTTGTTACTGAGATTAATGAGAGTACTCTCTGTGTAAGAATAATTACATTGATATCCAGTTTGAGGCCTCTTTCAATCAATTCATTCTCATTAAGGTTGGTGTCATCTATGTCAGAGATTAATACTGGGCCTCTGCTCAGTAGATATAACTCGTCGACATACCTGATAATATAAAATGAAAGGTATAGGAAACGGTCCAATCTTGAGACAGCCGCCTTGCATGAGTAAAAAATGGATGTAGTCGACAATAATGTAAACTAGATAAGTAGCTATATATATATATATATATATATATATATATATATATATATATATATATATATATATATATATATATATATATATATATATATATATATATATATCTTGGTAGTCTCTCGAGTCGAGGAAGACGAGTTGTTCACTTTCATTCAACGGTGGACGCGCATGTGACTCCGGAGTCCGAATTCCGATACACACATGCGGTTGCAGGTGGGGCATGGGACACCGGTGGTTGTTGGTATATGGAATACATTTCTCTGGCGTCTCTCACGGGTTGCAGCAAGACGCTGGCGGCAGTCAACCTCAAAGGTGGAACAGGCTTTTCTGGTCAGGGCTCGCCAATGCTTTCTGTCTGAGGAAGCGAGCTCGAGCTGGCGTGGTTGAAGGTCTGCCCATTTGATTTTTGTCTTGAGGATGTCTTTGTACCTCTTGTGAGGGCGGCCTTGGTTTCGGTTAACCAGGGATAGTTCGCCATAGAACAACTGCTTTGGGATTCTGCTTTGATTCATGCGGATGACATGGCCAGTCCATCGAAGCTTGGCCTGGATTATTTTGGCTTCGATGCTTGTTGTGTTGGCTCTATCAAGTACTTCCAGGTTGTTGATTCGGTCCTGCCACTTGATCCGCATGATGGATGTCAGGGAGCGCTGGTGAAATTGTTCTAACTGACTGATGTGCCTTCTGTAGAGTGTCCACGTTTCACAGCCATATAATAGAGACGTGAGGACAACTGCATTGTACACCTTCAGCTTTGTTGACAGGCGTATGTCCTTGTGCTGCAAGACCTTGGTTCGGAGTCGTCCTAGTGCTTGACTGGCTTTTTGGGTCATCGCAGTGATCTCTTTGTCCAGAGAGCCATCACTAGATATTGTGCTGCCAAGGTATTTGAAACTGTCCACATTCTTCAGCTGCGTGTCGCCAATGGTGATACAGGGTTGCGAGTGGACAATAATAATAATAATAATAATAATAATAATAATAATAATAATAATAATAATAATAATAATAATTTACAAAATAATAATAATTATTATTGTATTTATAATATTAATAATATAAATAAAATTATAAGAAAAGAAACTATAGTTATAAAAATAATAATTATAATAGTAAACATTATTTTATTATTATTATTATTATCGAAATAACTTTTCTGTCTCATTATCAAACATAATTATTATTATTATTATTATTATTATTATTATTATTATTATCGAAATAATTTTTCTGCCTCATTATCAAACATGACTTTATATGGTACTTGACTGCATGCTTGAGGAAAGAATTCAGATTATAACATTGTCAGGAGGGCTATCGACTGTATCTCAATGCTTGCACGCAGCGATTTATTCCTAATATAAAATCATCCTGTGGAAACAAATACCATTGTTCCATGCTTTTGTTAAATTTCAAATAAATTGCTAAAATCTTCCTAAACTTTCATTCTTTCTGTAATATAAGTGTATGTAATCAAATGTTTGAATTAAAAATAACACCAAATTATAGAATGATGATAAATATACTGATTATACTAAGAAAGGTAGTAATGAAGTTTTAATTTTAGCTAGAAATCTTGAATGGCACAGTTGTTATTTTCTAATTCTATCGAAAACAACATTCTTTTCAAAATATATTGTTTTTCTCAGAGTTATGTTAATACAAAGATGCTGGAAGAACATTAAATTAGTTATGCAGGGGACATTTTATTGCGAGAGATTATATTCTCTAATCTAGTAGTGTTTGATAGTTAGTACATCAATACGTCGGCTTTTATTTTAATTCCGCAGCCCAGTATGAAATAAAGATCATATGCATTAAGATAAAAACATTTCAAGGCAAAAATGTAATGCAATGATAGCAATATCGCATCGAATTTCAAATTATTTCGCTCTCAAGTTCTTTTGTGGCTCTGTTCATTTAATGTACCCAAATACACATAGACATATTTATCGCTATAACTAAAACCTTTTCTTCTTTGGAATAAACTCTATCATTTGTCACGAAATATTCATCAGCTGATATGTTGATATTTTTTAAGTCATTAAGTACCTTTAGAAAATGGCGTATTCATCAAGATATAAAACATTTTACTTGTATGACTCTTTGGCTTAAACTATGTGAGAGGAAAGAAAAAGAAAATAACAATTAAATAAACAATTTATTTCAGAATAATACCAATGTTCTGCTACGCTTTCTAAGGTATGGAATGTTCTGAATGAATTATGATAGTCTTTAATAACTAAATGTATCACAATGATATAACCAAATAAAAACATTGAAGAATACTTTAAAATCCCAAATTATTGCTTTAGTCGAAAATATCAATGTTATTGTTCTAAATCAAATGAATAATTTAAAATGAACATTCCGCTTAAATTATATCTGAACCGCACTGTAAATGATTCCAAAGACTTGTATTAAAACAGGAACGAATAATTGTTACCAATCAATAAACAAAATAAATGAGGCATAACAAGAGGTTTTGGAGGTTTTAGGCTTTTCTGATATAATAAAAATATGTATACCAAGCTTACCACGATACTGAATAGTAGATGCCATCGGTCATGTTTCCAATGATCTGACAACGAAATAACAGTCGTGGCTTTTTAAAGCTTTGCCCATCTATTGCATTTACATCGGCGAAGAAAAGCAACGGCTGTACCTTAAGGGAGACCGGCGAAAGGTCAGATTGGTCTAGAAAACACAAACATAAATGCATGGATTGGTTAATACATTTGAAGTCTGGAATGTCTGTACTTTTGTTCCATTAAAATTGGCTGATAACTACAGATTCTATCTTACCCGCTTAAATATAATCCTTGTATGGAATTGTCTGTAACGTTACTTAACAATTAAACGAGCTTTGTTCCCATTTCTCGATCAGGTAATCCTATTTTGGGAATTGCATAAACGCAAAATGTTGAACAAGATGGCGAAATTCAAACGAAAGTAACTTGCAACAGTGGTAGATAATCTACTCCATAAAGGTCTGATTTCAGCTGAAAATGATAGTATGACAGTTTTAAGATATCATTTATTTCTAACTAGTAGCATAGAGATCGTTCCTTTGGCCTCGTGTTTAGAGCAATGTGCCTCAGATGCGGTAGGTTGTGAGATCGATCCTCAGCCGAGTCATACCAAAGACTTACAAAATCGGTATTAACAGCTGTCTCGCACGGCGATCAGCATTAAGAGGTTAGTGTTGAGACCGGTGGGCCTGGTGTCAGGATTATGTGACTGGGTGGGACATCATGCTACATGTCAGAGGCATGATGCCCCACTGCTAGACATCACTACAAACTGCCACACTGGATACATTGTAGCTTTATGACTGCAGTGTGAAGCACATATAGACACATACCCACACACGCACACACACAAGCAGAGTAGTCAGGCGCATATATCGAAGTAGCTAGTTCGTGTGATAGCATCTTTACTAATCCGGCGGTCCGTATACATTTAACACTAATATGGTTCGATATCAGTCCAACGAAGGTTCTTATACCTGCAACTTTGATCAAAGGCATTCTGTGAGTTAAAAATGCGCCTTATAAATTATAATTATCTAACCAGTTTGGTTATGTTTTGATTTTTTTTGTTGTTGCTAGTCTGCTTTAAACAATATAAATATTGTAGATGATTTAAATGGAGTGAATTTGTTTTCTTCTTCTAACGAACTCTTTCAAAACTAAGCATTAATAACATTATGACCAAAGATTTTAGTCTGCCATGTAGCCGCCAATCCTTTGGTGCAATGGTAGCGTGTTGAGCTATTACACAAAGCAATGCCACCAAAGTCCAAATGTCACTGAACAGATTGTTGTTTTTTTCTTACGTGTGTGCTTTCTTGCCTTAAATTATAAAAGACAATTATGTTGCTAATATTTTTCACTCTAATATACATAGCATAACATAACAGGTGAGCAGCTGAAATTATCATTACGTTATACACTCTAGCGAACCAGTTCTTTTGAAAGATCAAATAAGAAGACAAGATACATGATTTGAGTGAATAAGTTCCATTTCATTTCGTGCATAAATCACTTTGCCACTCGCGCAAATTCTCAATATTTCACCTACTCGATACAATATATCCGTTATTCACTCGATGAATGCAAATATTGTCTTATTATTCTATCATATAATTAAGGGTAAGTGCGTGACGCAAAGCGGGTGACGAATGGGTTGAACTCTTTTACAACACATCTCCAAGAGTAAAATATAATCAATTTAACTTGTGAGTGTTATAAAATATTTACCAAAACAGTAAGCTATGTAGAAGTAGTCGTAGTTGTGGTAGTTATAATAATAATAATAATAATAATAATCAGAAGAATTCAATGCCGATAGGTTGTAGAGCATATGTGTTCCGCAGTTGATTACTTCAATTTCAAGCGTGAAATAGCATTCACCCCAATAAGTAAGTATGCA